>JAUBOD010000457.1:3552530-3570463 GCA_032353885.1 Nothura maculosa
GAGGAGCTTCCCGTGGTGCTTCCTGTGGCAGCGCCTGCTTGTGCCTTTGTGGGCAGCCTCACGCAGGGCCCCTGGCCGCGTGGCTACTAGCCCACCAGCGCACGCACAGAAATGGCACCACGGATGAGGCCACCTACCTCTGCGATAGTTGGACACCGTAATGAGGGATTGGCACCGGTGGGAAAGGTAAGAGCTCTGGCCCCCCCGTTTCAGCCGTATGTTGAGAGCCTCAGGAGAGCGGTAGCAGGACTGCGCTGCCTTCCCAGCTGGATGGGGGCCTGGCTGTAACCCAGGCAATAGCCCAAACACAGACGGCCTTGCTGCGCCCCAGCCCTGCCCAAGGAGTTGTGTTCCATGAAACTCGGTAAGCACATTAAAAATGCACGAGGAAATAGAAATCGAGCCTTTCGGTTATGGCAGTAATGCACTCTCCCTCGCACACCCGTACACAGCTCCTGCAAGCAATTGAGCTGAAATTGTTGGTCTGCAGCTCCCAACTACCTGCCAGCTTACAAGTTATCTTCTTAGCTAACTAGCGGTTACAAAATGTGTTCCTTGAAGCCTGAGCAGGAGTAGTTGTGGATGCCTGGCATTGTTGGATGTGTTCTGTATTACATCTGCAGGGGGAATCGCAGAATCAAACCCATCTTGCATCTTTCACGCAAGTTAGAATCTAATCCTCTTGGCAAGAGAGTCTAACTTGTTTTAATGGCATGAAAAGAGTGTGTCAGTTCTGGAAAAAAAAAATCCCTTCTCGAGCATAGTAAGCCTCAGAATTAATATTTGATAGCTACCGAAACCTAATATGTCTCTGAGAAGCCAACATACTTCTAGTTAGTGTTACTGCTTGAAAATATCTTCTTAGACACACAGATATAGATGAGATCTGGAAAGAATCACCCTTTGTTTCAAAGATGTGACAGAGAAGCCCAAGCAGAAGTCCGTAGCCTAAAATCTGCCAAGGCTGCAGCAGTGGGGCAGCTGTCTCTGTGCCTTGTTCTTTGGGTCAGCTTCTAGCCAGGTACAAGCACTGGTGACAAGAGCTCTTGGCTATTCCCATCCGGAGGCATTAAGAAGCAGTAGAGGCAGAATCACAAATAAATCAAAAACACACTTTGAATGTTCCTGCGGTGAGAGTCCAGGTAAAGTGCATAGGAATTGGTTATTTTGGAAGCCACTGGCTTATCCTAGCATTGCATGTTCACTTTGTAGAAGAAAAGCAAGCGGCTTTTTTACATTTTGCCTCAATAGTCCCTATTTTGACATATCTACATTGAGAAGTTCTCTATGGAGTTACGTAATGCTGACTGCTATGTCTGCTAATTACAGATGCACAGACAGTATTTTTATGTGGCAGCCCCTTCCTGAGGAAAAAAAATGGTGATGCTTGAGGGTTTTTTCCCCCTTGGATCATATTGAAGCTAAAGACAGTCCTGAAGGGTCTTTTAGTAAGTAACTGTCTAAATGTTCTGGACAGGATTACCCCTCTCCCTTTTATTAACTCTGTATTTTTGCAGTTAGTCAAAGAAGTCCAATGAGAAATAACAGATAGGATATAGGGAAGGATTCTCTGCAAAGCTCTGGTCTTGCAGGTAATGGGAGATTGCTTCTGAGAATTACTGCACCCAATTTAGTGGGAAAATTCGTTATTTTTATGACAGGCTCTGTTCTTCCACAAGAGTAGATTCAGTACAGCAGAAAAACATCCAAGTCCCTAGCCAGGATTTGATACTGTACTAACAGCTTCTTCATGAATTAAAGAGGAAAACATATTGAACATCTGAAGCTGCTCTTTGCATTTCCTTTTCCTTTTGCTCTACCTCTAGGCTGTCAGGATTTTAGGTTAAGTGCTGTTAAAAGAAAAATGACTTGGAAAACACCTACAAAGCTACCTCTAAACTATCAAAGCAACATACTTGTGATTTTGAGCAAGTATGACTCCACAATGAGAAGCTTTCAGCCTAGCTAAAAGCTGTTGAGTACTCAATTGAAAAAGTGAGAAAAGAAAATGGCATTGCCTACAATCAGAGCACCATTTTAAGAGGGTAATCCTATATTTTGTTTTTAGCTACTGTTGCTTGTTTTACATAGCAAAGGATTAAACATAAATAGCATTAATCCAGCATAGTGAGCAGGGAATATCCGAGTGTTTTCTATAGCAAAGGTTCTCAAGTGCTGGGTTAACTGCTTTGAATGATAGGTTGGAGAGGAGCAGGGAATGCCAAGCAGCCAGGTTCTTGCTCTGAAGTCGAGCATAAGCCTGCTAAGTTTCATTAATTGGGAGAGGTTCTCTGAGCCTGCCTTACACTGTGAGTTTTCTTAAAAACACCTTCAATCTGACCAAGAAGCCTTTCATGCTGTAGGTCCTGGTTTCATGTGGAACATCTTGGTGTTTGACCAGAGCACCTTCCTTCACCTGTCCTTGGGGCTCTGCCGGTATATGAGGTTTCCCCCGCGAGTACCCAGCGGGTTTTGGGAAGAGGGCGGTTGTCGCCCGCTGTTTATCCCTGCCGACCACAGGAGCTTTGAGGTGCAGCCCATGCCGGAGAGCATCGGCGCCCGTGTCCTCGCTAGCCCAGCGGTGGCGGGGAAGGAGTTAACCCCTGTCCTCTTTTCTGCCTTTGCTGGCGTGGAGTCTTTGGCATCCCATCTGTTCCAGGCGTTGTCTGTAATTCTTCCCAGCGTTCTCTGGGGAAGACGCTACAATACCCAGGAATTTTAACAATCCTAAACAGATTGGGGACCACATATGGAGCAAAATGATTAGATTATGAGAAATCCAATCACATTTGCTGCCCAAGCCTTATATTTTTGAGCATTTGGGATCAGGCTTTCTGCTCAATTATGAATATTTTACATGCAGCAGAGATAAAGTTATTATGTTCATCTCTCCAGCTTGTCCCCCCCAGGAATAGTATCCATTTTAATGTTTGATTGGAGGAATTTCATGAATAAGTTAACATTACATCTAATAAAATCTGATGGTTCTGTTACAAGTTAGCATAGTGAACTTAGAGTTTATATTAGTTGTAGATAGACTATGGAAGAGGGAAAACAAAACAATACTCATGAATGTGTATATGGAAGGGGGGAAGTAGTCTCCATGCTTTGTTTATTCTGATTTTATTTTTCTGTTCAATTAAGAAAAAAAATAAAGCTGGATGTTTCATGAAACAGCTTAACAATGAGAGTTTGTTTTCTGTTAAACAGCTTTATAGAGCAACTCTTTCCAAATGTTAAGCATAAAATGAACAAGAAAAAGGAGCTTACGCTACAGCCGTGTCCGCCTACCTCGCCTGATACCACCTCCCCTGTGACACAGGATGTCCCCTTGTGCCTTAGCTTGCCCAGCGCTAATGAAGTCATCTCTTCTGTCCCAGCAATGCTGACTGAGCACAGTTTGCTTTGCCAGGACCTTTGCTGTCTTAGGACAGCCTAATAACCATAGAATGCTTTATCTTGTCTCATGCTTTGGTCTGCAGCACAAGTCATAGCAGAACTTGGAAGATCTTTGCTGTAGCAGAGCAGAATACAGCAGAACACAGTGATTAACAGTAGCTAACTAGTAAACATTAGGAAGCTAATGCCTCAGAGGCTTTGAGAAAGTTGCACTGTTGATTTTTGTTTAAATGTGACTATCTAAATTTATAAGCATCTTATAGAATCATTAATTTTTTACCCAGGCAGGATAAATGAATGGCTGGAAAGGAGCTCAAATTAAGTGTAAATTATAAATTATCAACCTGAAAGATGATACTTCATGGTGCTTGGTAGCACTCCATTTTCACATTAAAATGGAGTGAATCCTGGCTTCTCTGCTGTTTCTGGCATAGCAGTAACATCTTTGCTTGCAGGCAGTCTCCAACAGCAGTGACAGTGGACACTGCTAAGCCCTTCTGTGGAGGAGAAGACTCTTCCACAAGGTTCTTCTCAGCTCATTTGTGTTTCACTCCTTCCTGTGCAGGTGTTTGGCCCCCATGTCCTGTAGATTATGGGCTTTCTGTGGTCTGTGCGCAGTGGTGACTGTGTCTTAGCTCTGGAACCTTTATACCCTGGAAAGTAGGAGTCAGGCTCATAGAGCCCACTGCCACTCTGCCCAAGTACCCCAGGAGGTTTCTATGGTAGGAGGGGGGAACTGTGGAAAAGGAAGGCAGCTCTGGTGGGACATGGGTTCTGGAGAATTACTTGAGATATCCAGAGAGGGAGAAGAGATATTGCCCTTTCTGTCCCTCTGTTGTATTTCAATGTGGTCGGGTCTCCACGGGCAAATCCCTGGCTCATGAGAGGGCCTCTGCAGAGCCTGTGATGGGGCAGGAGGGGTGGTGCCAGCAGGACTCCAGGCCATTTGGGAAATTCCCATCTTTACTCAGCGCTTACAGGGACGAGGTTTGCACCAGAGACAAATGCGGGCAAAGAAAGCACAACCACAAACGCACGTAGGACTGACTGAGTATTCTGCCGTTGCTGGCACAACTGCTTACAGGTCATGCTCAGTTTGCCTTAAAATATCATTTCTGACATTAGATTAGCTCTGGTGTTGTCCAATATTTCAGGTTTATTCCTGACATTGGCCTCCTTTATTGTATATTTGGGCAGGGGACACTTCTTAGTGAGTCTTGTCCTTAGAATTCAGTGTGAAAGGGATTTTTGACACCTCTTTAGCACTTTGTGTCAGTGGGCAGCTTTCCAGGGAGCTGCTGCCCCTGAGCCAGACCTGTAACTGATGGCCTGGCCTGCTCACCCCTCCCAATGGCCTCAAAATTTACTGTAATCGGTTGCTCCCACAGATCACTCCAATACTGAAATATAAGAGAAGCGGGGTAGCCAAGCCTGCTGTAGGGAAGGCCACTCACTGCAGGGACTTCAAGCCACCCTTCATTCTCTTTTGTGCTGCCCCCTGCTCGAATGTTGAAGAGTCTCTGGGGACTCTGGCCATGCCAGTGCCCCTCAGGCCGCACTGTGGGCCGCAGGCCGCGGCCGCCTTGCTCTCCACAGCAGGGCTGCTTCACGCTCTTGTGGCCCTACTACCACAAGGCAAGCTCAGCGCAGGAGAAGGGCCCCGTTTCAGGTCACGGCAGCCACAAAGTAAACAGCAGCGACTGCCGAACTTGTGGAAATGAAAATGAGCAGAACAAAGAGGCACTTCATGCTCCCAGCAGATGCCGCATTGGAGGAGTCATAAGGCAGGGTCAAAAGATGCCTCTTCCTGAGACCGACTGGCTGTTCCTCTTCAAATTCAATTAGGCCCAGAGCACAGGGATGCTCTCCCAGATGGCCGGGGCAGCACGGGAGCATTGTCTGCTCCTCTGCAGTCAGAGGAGGGAATGTCCTCTGAGGAGCATAGGGAAGGAGGTGCTGAATAGAGAGGCCAGAGGGAGGAAGGAGCTGGAGCGGCCGCCCCAGTTGAGCGCCAGCCGGCACTTCCAGGGCTTGGGCTCGAACGCACGGGGAACCTCCTTTTCCATTTCCATTTTTACAGTGCAGGTTTGTCAGATTTCTTTTTGGCTGGAGCAACATACGCAAAGTTGCTATGTGCCTTTATTAGCTGCCTCAGCCTGGCACTATGCAGGGCAAGGAATGAAAATCTCTTTGCGCCTCACCTGGCTCCTAGGATGAGTTGCCTGACAGATGGTGACTCCGTTTTATATTTCTGATTTACACCAATAAATCTCCTTTTCACAGGGGTAAGGGGAAAGAATCATGGAAACAGAACTTTTAATGAGGGACAAGCAACTGCTGCAAAAGCAAATGCTGATAAATGTCTGCTCTGAGGGAAAACTTTTCAGAACAAACCTGCTCTCAGCATGATTGTCAGGAGAGCAACAATCAATCCCTAAAGGAATTAGTCTCTTCATAATCGCTCCTGATGAGCGTCTTGATCACAGTAGCTGAATGATTGCACTGGTATTAGCAGGGGATTGCAGTTAATTGACTGAAAATGCATCTTGCATTGCAGCGTGCACCTGACATATCTGAGGAGCGCAGTAAAATCTGACAAAGCGTCTTGGCTGAGACAAAGATGCTAAAAGCAAATTTGGGGAGAAGGGTGGGGAAGGAAAATGGATTTTCCTCTGCTGAGAAAATACAAAGCAGATTTCAAGAAAAAAATGTATTCAAATGAATAACCTCTCCCTGCCATCACATTTTGACTCCAGGACCCTGAGGAAATGAAATTCACCTTCGCATTCCGACATGCCAATCTGCTCTAGCCATAGAAGAAAGCCAAACTGGAGAGTGCACATTGCACTCCTATAACGATGTGAAATCTAACTGCTGGCTAAGGAAAGTCAGCGGCCTAAATGTGTGAGACAAAGGAGACGTTGTTTGGGCCAAGTTGGCTCTATTCTTGGGTTTCATAAGCCCACACATGAGCTCTCCGAACTTCAGAGTAGATGATCAATTTGGCTCCAGTGCATGGTTATGAATAAGCCAGCTAAATCTTTTCAATACCTTTTTTAAAAATACAAATTTCACACCTTTATACACTAAAATCTTTTTTTCCTTCCTTCGTGACAAGAGCAAAAATGCTTGAGGGCCCTAATCCACAAGCACACATTCATGAATACTCATGCACTTGCACTTAAAAAGGTTCTTATGCTAGAGAAGTTACACATAGGGGTAGGCTGTTATGAAGTTGAACCCTTGGCTCAGAGAACTTATTCTGGCTTAGAAAGGTGCTAAGAATATGTTTGTAATTGCACAGATTGAAAAATCTAATAAAAATGAGTAATACCATGAACAACGCAGCTTAACAAGAGGCAAGCCCCTTGTCTTAGAGAAAAGAACCCAGAACAATTTCATCTTCTCTCCATATTTGTTTAATGCAGCAATGAAGCTGACAAATTTGGCAGTCTGGCCTTGTGTTTTCCACTTGTTAAAATGAAATATGTGTGATTACCTCTCCAAGCTGCTTTGAGAGCTACTACCTATTCACTTTGAACATAAGAGACTTCTCCAAAATCTTTCACTTCTCAAAAAGCTCCTTTCAGTGTTGGCAGCTCCCACAGCAGGATCTGAGCTGGTGGCTACCTTAGGTATTTATAAAGCCTGAGGGACCGACATCCACTGCAGCGCAGTGGAGAAGCGCCAGATGCTGGGGATCGCACGCGGGCCGCTCACAGCATCACGTCACTCCTTGCAGCCCCGTACCCGAGAAGAGGGCTGAGCATCTTCACAAGGGCTGAACTGGGCCCTGGAGGAGCCACTTTGTTCTTCTTGGCCAGAAGTGCCTACAAGTTGTGCAAACAGAGCACAGGTGCAGATTATATTAATGCTCAGGGAGGGATATGATACTTGTTCCCTGCTCTAAACCTTTCCACAAAGAGGTTCTTGATGGCAGAGAGCAGCCCCAGAGTGTTATCTCCTTCACCACCCGGCCACCTAATGCCCGTGCCCTGCTGTAGTTGGTGGGCTTGAACTCTGCCCATGTGCACTCTTCCTCCAGCTTAACAATGGAAGTGGAAAAATCCTGGAAGGTGGCAGGAGCGAGTGGCAGAAACTACTCTTTCCTTCTAGGGTCGGATGAGTGATGAATGCGGTTGACAGGATGTGCTAGAACTGTCCTTGAAGGCAGCAGATAAAACTTCCTCCTCCTCCTGGAGGGGCTGACTGTAAAATCAGCAACTCGGGGCAAGCTGTAGATCCAGGGGTCTTTTCATGTGAAGTTCTTCTGATCGATGTAGACCAAATACTAGGGCAGGAATTGCCCTCACTGTAGCTAACACTACTTAATTATGCAGGTGCAAAGGGTTCAAACTCATTGTGCTTATAATGTCTTCCTGAAAGGCCCAAATCTAATTTAAAAGTTCCAATTGAATCTGTTCTGCGTTTTGTTGGCAAAGGTATTTTATTTGCTTAAAAAAAAAAAGGGAGAGCGAGCAAGTCTGTTTTCCCCAGGCTTTTCTTTCTTCTGGATATGAAACCTGGCTGGTGTAATGTTAGCTGGTCAAAACAGAGGAGGAGAAGTCATATCTGACACTATGATTTTTATGTTCGCCTTGAGCCCCGTTTCTTACTGTTCCAGTTTCTTCTTCTCTCTCTATGTTCCCTCCCTAGTTACTTTCATGTAGCTGATAATCTGATCCAGACTCCTCACTGGGAGATTTTCCATTGAGTTGAGCATGATTTGGGTGGTCCCAGTACCTCATACAAGACGTCGGTCAGTCCTGGCCGTGATTCCCTACAACACAAGTTGTGAAGATGACATTTTCCTGTGAAGAAAATTTAGTCCACTAGTGGAATTTCCAGCTTTCTCTGCATTTCTGATTTTCTCTCTGCTATTAACTCAGCCTATGACTCTGGGCAGGTGGGTGTCTCTGCTCTGCCCTTTCTGTGTAATGGGAAATATGATACTTTTGCCTTTTTGTTACACTCAATGTCAGGAAGATTAAAGAAAGTTGGAGAAGTATTTGTAAATCCTGGCAAAAATACAAACTATTATAGGTGACTGAAATGAAAAACAACTAAATAGCCATCTGGAAATGATAGTAATGGCAACAGAACTCTATTTCAAAGCAACATAAAAGCTTATAATATTTGTAGCATGTCTGACCCAGCTTATATGTTTTACATATATGAAAATACCAGTTTCTCAAACACATGTAAAGAAGGTGTGATTTAGACTGCAGTTTGCCAAGCTGTGCTGTCCCAAGAAGCTTTGCCATGTAAGAAAGCTGGACAACAACTCCTGTGTGGTGAGATTACCTCTATTTCTGTCTGCAGGCAATGGACTACTGGCACCTGGGAGAGATGGTGTCAGCTTCTTAATTGTGTTGTAATGTATATAGTTACCTGCAGCACACATAAGGGGACTTCAAGGCACATAGACAATTAATGAGGAATTCACTTCACTGTGTGAAGACTCACATAAAGTCCCAAATGTAACACACCCTGACATGAAGCCAGAGCAAGTCTTTTTGGAGAGAGGGGCTCAACTCCTGGTGGATTTGCATACGGCAAGTTTAAGTCTGCATGTGCAAAATTCAGTATTTAGCTGTGGAACAGAGATTTAACATGCACTTACAGAACTGTAACAGTAAATAGACACTACAATCAGGTCCATTCCACACTGATAACGTGTCACTTTTACACCAATTTACGTCACCGTTTGGGAGGTATAAAAGACCCCACAAAATTAAACTGCAAGATGCCAGCAGTTTAGCGTCATTCTGACGAGTCAATAGCACTTCTCAAAATATCCAGAGTAGTCAAGACAGAGGCAAAATGCCACTATGTGAGTGGTTAAATTACAGGGCAATCTCACTTGCATGATTTCTGATAATGGAATATGGAACTTTTCAACTTTAGGTCCCTTTGGGATTCTACTAATATGACTGAGAGTTATGACTGTCCTCTGTGAAATGGTCCCATTTTCCAGGTGGAAGATGTCTCTCTCCTCTCTCTGTGTGTCCCCTTTCCCATATACTTCTCCATATAAATCACTTTTTGGTACTTTTGATTAAATAAATAAACACTTCACTAGCCCAGTAGAAGGCTGTGTAGAACCTGCCACCACATCAGGAATGGAAAACAGAGAAGGTGGTTTTGAACTGGATGGATATCTTACCCCTCAGAGATATGGAAGGATCAACTTGTATAAACATTTCAAATAGTTTTGAAAGCACTTTTAAACTAATGAGACCATGCAGTCTTGTTGCATTGAGTGACTAAACCTGAGCAACCTACCACTTTTACTCTGTGTGGAAATGAAGCTGCTCTACCCAGCAGTTTCTTCATGACAACCACTGTTTGTTTGCATCTGTTGGCACTGGACAAAGGAAAACTCTAAGTAATATGAGCATAGCTTGCTTGTTTTCTGTAAAATAGCACTAGATTTACTCTTGTGCCTGCTATGCCACAGGTTATAGTGCTGGCAGGTCTCTGGTTAGTTTTCCTTATTACGCTTTGGGTCATGAGAAGTAGAGAGCTGGTTTCCTTGGTTTCAGGGTGAACATGGGCTGTTTCTAGTTACCCACTGCACATCCATGACCTGGGATGATCCAGGACTGCTGGCCATAAAAAGCCCCAAGCATGTTCTGTGGCTGAGCCCACTCTGCTCCGCAAGGTGATTATTTGATTTGCCATTTGGTGGGGATGTTTTCTTTAGTTAAGAGTTATTCAGTCTTTGATTGTCCCTGGTCAGTGAGCTGCTAGCTAGTCCACACCAGAATATGCTCACCCAGGCCTAGCACAAATGGGATGGGATGGCCTGTCCTGACACAGGAGGGTTCGACCTGCCCATTTTTGTGAAACCAGCTGCTAGGGTCTGAGATCCTTAACAAGGCTTGAGTGCCCTGAGCAGCCTCAGCTGGGCCTGCACACAGTGCCCTGCCCATGGTCCTGGGGGTTCTATTTAAGCTCAGCCCTGGGTCCCTAGACTCAGCCTGAGAGATGCTCTGGTGGTGCTGGTCTCTAGCTCAGCTGTGCACCTGCCTGGCCTTGGGTTTTCTGGCCTGGCTTCCCAGTGTGATCCATGAGCTGCCCATCTGTGAGCTCCAGCCTGGAGGGTGTTGGGCTGTGTTGTTTTCATAGCACCTGGCTTGACTGTGGACCTGCCTTGTTGCTGTGATCTTGCCTGCTGCTCTGGGCTCTTGGTGGAACCTGGCTGCTGCCCCTGGGCTGCTGCTGCCTCATTGAGGTACCCTGGGATGGGGCCCTTGCTCTGCTGGCTGTGCTGCTGTGCTCAGTCCTCTGTCCTTCAGGGAGCAGCTGGCCCTGACAGTGGTTGAACTGCTGCCTGGGGAGGTCTGCTTATACTCAATGCTGAGGTTTTCCAAATGGAAGCCCTAGAATGAAATGCTGTCCTGTCAAGTGTGTATAAATGCAGAACTAGTGTTAAATACATGGACCCAGTTCTTCAAAATTGTGGCAGCCCACAGATGTGGGTGATCACTGGAGCTGTGCATTTTCTGCCTCTTGAGCACTCATGCTTTGGGGTTGATCAACTTGTATAAGTGTCTTCAATGCTGCAGCTGAGGTGCTGCTTCTTGAAAAGAGAGCTTATAGTGCTGCTTTCCCCAGGAGGGTGGAAATCCTGTGTGCAGCAAGGAGGAAATGGATGGTACTTCTGTGGAAGTGACAGCTTCTCATTGCTGGCTGCCCTCTCTGGCAGGCTGCTCAGCCTGACAGCTGAGGGAAAACTGAGGTGTTAGCAGTTCTTTAGAGAAGGCAAGAAAACCAAAATCAAACATTTAGTTCAATCATCACTACTGCAGCTGTGCTGGAGATGTTTACAAGCTCTGAGACATGGCGACATGCACACCTGCAAGCATGTGGAGCAAGCTAGGGACCCACTGGGCAGCAAAGGACGTAAGTAACAAGCAGAATAGAGGCTGCCTGGGGCGATGACCTTAGCGAGCACTTTGCTGCAAAACGTGGAGCCGGTGTCTGCCCTCAGACACTTATGTGCTGCTCTCAGTGGGATCAGTAGTCGAGACCAGCAGTAAGCACGAGCCCCTCACGGGTGCCCTGCCCCGGTCAGAGGCCAACTGCAGGAATTAGATTTTGGTACTTAGCACTCTCTGGGGAAGGAAGTTAATTTTGCAACAACTGTGTATGAATTCAGTAAGCAGATCCTGCAAGTGAGTCTGAATTACTCAATAAGTGTTGAACACATCTGCCTTAGCTTAGCTGCTATTTTGGGGAATTTAGTTCCTGAATTGCTGTGGTGTAAGTGTATATTTCTTGTTTTGGGTCTGCTCCCTGTAACGGGGTGGGAAAGGTGAGAGTCCTGGCTCTGAGGTAAAGCTAGATGCCATCTCTAGTTATTCCCTTTGAAATTTTTTTGGAGAGGAAATGCGTGTGAAATTTTTGGGGGTTACCTGGAAGGGAGGAAAATGCTGCCAGATACTGGTTTTGAGTATAGTAGCAGCTTTGAATATGGAACAGACTCTTCAACTAAGATATTTTGTCCTCTCTTTTTCCTTGAGGCTTGTTCAGACCCCTCCAGAAATTCTCCTGTATGTTTGGCTCTTTCATGGAAAACACTCCTAAAAAGAAGTCATAGTTGTGAACATGAATATTGGCTGCAATTCAAACACCATGGGATGGATATTAATTTTCAAGGAGTTTATATGTTGATTCTTCATGGAAACTAATGTGACTTGTTTGAATTGTCCCACATCTGATTAAGTTGATGAGTAAAAACTGTGTGGTCAACTAGTGTGACTTATAATGCAAGGAAAATTCTCTGGAAGAAGCCTCCCAAGGCCTGTGGTGAGCGTGGCATGGAAGGGGTGGCACAGGAGTGGGCTGAGCCACGCTGTGTCCCTGCAGCCTGTGGGATGCAGCAGCCTCCATCCCCTCTGCTAACCCTGCTCAGGGTTTGTGCCTGTCACTGGTGTGCTCTGAGCAGCTGTATTGCCAGTGTGGGAGAAGAACAAGAAAGAGCAAGGGGAAGGAGGTGGGTCTCTTCCCCACTGTACAATGTAAACATTTACTGAGCTTCTGTTCTCTCCTTTACGCCAGACGAGGAACCTGAGACCAGTGCTGCAGGTCATAGTGGGCCCCATGTGCCACCTGGCACGTGCAGTCCCTGTAAGCAGCACTGCCAACTCCAGGCTCCTCATCCCTATCGGTTAGAGAGGACTAGTGTGCTCACAGACAACTTGGACACTCAAAAGGATGGTTTTTTTTGTCAAATGATCCCTTATGAATTATTTTTCTGGAACTAATGATACTATAGCAGCAATAGATTGATAAATAGGCCCTTCTTGCTGGGAGGGGAAAAATAAGTGGTTTCTTGGACACCCAAGAGAAATCCTCTTCAGTATTTAAAATATAAATCACAGATAAGTGAGCAATTTTTTATTTTAGTTTGGGTCCTACAAATGGAATGAATTCAGAAGGTTAAGCCCAGATGAGCTCATGCTGTTCAGCTGGATGATATTAGGAGTTAATCCCTTTGCGTGGTTCCACATTCTGTAATACCTCTCATGCCTGACAATTGCTGCTATATTTTAAAGCCTTTTAAAGATAATCTGCTGGAAATGCAGGGCTGGGTGAAATAAAGAATATTCTTTTACCTAAAAAGACAGCACTTCTGTTCACATTTAAACTTTTTTCTCAGCTGGTTGGCAAAATAGATTCAGGCTTCGTTACAGCCTTGCAGTGGTAGCTTGTGGGGTCTGATCTGTCAGCAGTGTAGCCTGTTAACTTTTTTCACAAAGCCTTTAAGTATTTGTGAAAGTATTAAGTAAAGGCATCATTCACAGTGTTTTTAAGATGCTTGTTCTTTGGCCACTAAGATTTTTCATTGGCTTTGTTGGTTATTGTTGCTGGCACTTAAAATGGCTACTTTCTGGGATTTTTTTAGATGGCCATTTGTGTTAATTGTTGCTTGTGGTCATTAACAGAGTAACTTGATCATCTCCTAACAAGGAGGCTATAAAATGTCTAGTAGATCTGCGGGGTGGACTGAACTGGAGTGTGTGCTTAGTTGACCCGGGAGTCGCAGCAGGGGTTATTTGATTCCCATGCTAGCAGAATGCTTTAGGGATTTGCTACTTACATCTAAAATCCCTGTACCAGGTTTCTGAGCCATCTACCCGACAGCTGATCCACTCATCCAGGTTAACCTCCTTGGTTCCATCTGTGTCACAGGGCTCAGGATAGAGAGGAGATTGCCAAGAGCAGAATGGCTCTTTGAAGAACTGGGGAACACCCAAATGCCTTAGCACTCTGGGCTAAATATCAGTTGAAGTAAGCTCATGTCTGAATGAAAGCCAGAAGTGCTGGGAATACTGGCCTATTACTTAAATCTCATGAGTTTTATTTACAGCTTCTGTGTGTTTTTTTTTTTTTAAGCTGTATGCCTGAAATGTGACCTGAGCAAATCATAGTAACTTGAAAAATCAGAAAGCAAAGGACCAAATATTGGTCCTCACCTTCTAATGTTCAAGTTGAGACACAAGACTCTCTAGAAGATTGTGGTTCAGATGTGCCTTAGTCTGATTGCTGTGATCAAGGAGAGCCAGGAAGGTGTTTTCTTTCCTCTAACAGCATTTAATGTATAAGCTGTTAGACAAAGATCCTTGTGGGCATATGCTCTATGTGGAGAAGTAAACCTGCAGGAACACCACAGGGATGTTTACTTTCAAGAGACTGATCTCTAAATCAGTCAGGTAATTCTGAGGGCTGAATATTTTGTTTAAGAATGAGATTAGGTTTACCAAAGCTCAGAATGAAGCAGAAAATAAGTGATGCTTGGAAGAGAACTAAGTGATGAAGGAAAAACAGATGGAAGTTAAAGATGGGTATTCTTAGCCCATGCTTCCCTCTTAAACTTGTAGTGGTTTCCCCCCCCCCACCCCCCATATATTTCTTTTCCCATTCCCTTTTGTGTTTGGTGTCCTTTCCAGCACTGAATGGGTGAGAAGCAGAAAAATGGCCGGGCAAGATTGTTGATGTTGGTTTCTTAATTTGCAGCAATATGTGTAGAAGAGATTCAAGTTCTCTAAGGGACATCTTGCTGTGGGCATTAAGGGTTGGAATTTGAGACTTGTAGATTGCAGGTATGCAGAACTGGTCAAGAATATTATACTGGTACTTAGTGTTGGAAAATCTAGTCTTAAAAATCATAGAACTAGCTAAATAGGGCTGAAAAGAGGATTGATCCTCTTAAGATTTCATTGTCTTGTTAAACTGGAATAGCTCAAGAGTGAAACTTAAGGTTTTTTTTCTTTGGTATAGGTTAAACTTTCCTACTTATGGCTGAACTTGGGACTTCAGGAATACTGCTTAGTTCTGTGTCCCTGAGTGACCTTTGGCAGATGTGGTCTCAGTGGGTCTGTTCAGCAGGAGCAGTGCCCATGGTGGTGGAGGTTGGTGCTTACAGCATCTGAGCGCTCTGGAGTGGTGTGAGCATGCAGCTTGCTACAGGCACGCTTACCTTCCAGTACTGTAAACTGGAAACTCATTGCTTATTTACTATTATGATAGCTAATACATTTCAAATTGCTTTTAAGTGAGCATACCTAATAGAACTGAGCTTTTATATAAAGTGACTGTAGCCTGAGATGCAAGTGTAAATTAAGTGGTGTTCAAAGCTTTCCTGGTGGTGATTATTCACTTCAGTACCAGGCAGGCTTTTTAGCAGGCTCTTGTTGAGTGTCTGCATGTCACCACCCAAAAAAGTTGCTTGCCAGCCTGTTCATAGCATCAGAGTATCTTGCATTGCCACAAAGCAGCTGTAAAATCAGCTCATGGAGATGAGAATCCACTTGATAGTGTCAGCACTGCCAGCACGAGAGGAGCTTACCAGTGCGGTGCAGCAGACTGGGTGGTTGCTGTAAAATTCAGCCTTGGAAGTAGGAAAAGTGCAGCTGTTAAACTTGGAAATCCAGGAGGTGTTACTGCTTGCTGAGCACTGGGCTGTCAGCTCTTAATTTGAGGCTCTGGTCTTATTTACACAGAGGGATGGTGGGAATCTCCAGAGACGTGGCCTTCAGAAGGTACCTTTCTGTTCCCTTGGGCCTCAGGTAATGCACATGGAAATTAAATGTGTTGCCTCCAACAGGTGAAAACAGAAGCACATCTGGAATAGGAATATTTTCTGCTTGCTTAAAGGAATCTGTTTTTATTTAACTAGAGGGGCTTTTTCCCTTTGGCTTGGTAGAAGAATGCTTGAGTGTAGTATAAGTAGCAAGAGCTAAGAGAGCTTTGATATTCTGCCACCTCTGTTATGATCCAGGATATGGAATCTCTATTGGAACATCCCATAAGAAATGGAAAAAACAAATGATTTGCTAATCATCAAAACTATTTTCTAGTCCTGGGAAACTAGATATGTCTTTGTAATTTTAAAATATAGAACCCAATGTAAAGGTTCAGGGAGCTGCAAGACTTCATTTCAGCTAAAATATACAGTGAATAAATTATAATTAAAGTCTGAATGATGATATGTAGAAGGAAAACAACAATAAAGGATATTCTTTGCTTATGATAACCTGTTGCCATTACCACTTAAAAGCTAGTAAGTGATGTTAAGAATTAAAGCAGCTTCTTGGGTATTATCTAGGTTAAAACAGCAACGCAAAGGTTTTAGGTGGACTTTAGCACAAAACTGTTAATTACACGGTAGTTTGAAGACTGTTAAATTGCACTGTATGCAAGGACTGTTTTTGAGGTTAGGTGATGAGAAACTGCCAGGAGTGCAATGTTCTCTAGGTGATCCTGAGATGATCTCCAAAGATCCATTCCACCCTCAATCACTTGAGATTGCAGACTTCAGTTCTTTCTAATGACAGATGAAATTCAGAATCAATGAGTGCTATATAATGCTGACTTGAGGAATTAATTTAAGTAAGAGTACTGAAGGGTTGCTAACCGATTATCATGACTCAAGGGGGAAAAGATTTTGATGTCATTGGGCTGCTCAGCAAAGCTTGTGTGACCAGTCAAAAGAGACACCTGGAGAAGAAGAGGTAGAAAGTGGGACTGAAAGTGTTCTGGAGTGAATAAGTGATACGTAATTCTGTGCATGCCCCCCTCCCTCCCTGCTTAATTTTGGCCTCAGGAGCCAGGAAGATTCATGTGAAGCTAAGACTAAATATATTGGAAATGTACTCTGGAAACTCTCAGAATGAACCTCATATTGAAATAAATATTTGTTTCAAGCAGATAAACACTAGTCTGGAGGAATTTTTCTGCCCCTTTCCTCTTGTTACTCCACTACAGCCTCACTTCTTGTCTGGATACCTACTGCGTATAGCACAATGTGACTTGGAACTGGCAGTTGTCCTGGAAATCTGTGTTGGCTGGTAAATAGAGATTGAGTGGCCAGGAGAAGAGGCTGTGTGGAGCTTCCTTGCTGCTCTCCTGCAGGCCCGGCTTGCTCTGCTTAGCTCTTGGACCCTATTTCCACTCACGGCTATGAGCAGAGCTGCCCTGGAAGGCACAGGGAGACGCAGTGCATCTGCTCCCTGAGCAGGTTTGCTCAGGCAGTGAGTGTGGTATTGATGGGGTATGGGTATCTCAGACTGGTTGCAACTCAGGGTAACAGTATGAACCAGGATACTGCAGTATGTTTGTCTTGGATGGTGTTTTCCAGCCAGTTTTAATCTAATGGAACTTTTCCTACTTCCTTTCTCTCCTCTGCACCTGTGCATAACTCCCAGTGAGTTATGCACAGGTTAGAGAGTGTGGACAAATACCACATGGTTGGGCTGATCTTTTTGATACTACTGAGGGGGTTTGACCGTGCTGGAGTGCGCGCTGCCTCCCAGCCCGGAGCGGGGCTGCGGACACGCGTGGTTCCCACTTGGCCCTCGCTCTTTCGGCGTCAGGCAGCGCACGGCTCCGAGCGGCACCCGCCCTGGCGGCGGTTGCTCCGCGGTTACCTCAGGCATGAGGCGCGGCCGCGGGCGGCGCCGCGGGCCGGCAGGGGGCGCCCCAGGAGCGGCCACGAGGAGGGCGGGAAACCCGGGGCGCGAACGCGACTTATCCCGAGCTCGAGCGCTAACAGCGAGGAACTACGAGCGCAAGAGTGTAACAGCTCGCAAGTGCTTCCGGAGTAAATGTTAGGGCAAAGTTTGCTAGAACGGTGGCGTCCTTCTGATTTTTCACAAAACAGTCCGTTTTGGTTTCATGCATATTTATACACATTAGTTTTAGCATGCTAGTTGATAAGTTAATGAAGCATTTCTGCCAGGAGATACAATGTTAAGGTTAAGAAATCAAATTTTCACAAAACAAGGATGCAGAACTGAAGTTTAAAGCCCAAGAAAACTTCTGTCTCATCTCAGTAACTTGATATTTCACCTTTATTACAGATAGTTTAACAATTTTTTTGAAAAATAATATCTATTCATGTACAGAAATGTAGAATGGGAGATGAGACATTTGAAACTTTCTTCTGCAGCTCCAAGTTTTGCTCCCTAAATTGCAACCAAAGTTGCAGTTTAGATGGCAATTCTGAGGGAGTATTTCCAGGAAGC
>JAUBOD010000457.1:3597605-3608771 GCA_032353885.1 Nothura maculosa
TATCTAAGGAATTAGTAATATATATTCTTATATAAAAATACAAATAGTAAGGATCCCAACTAACGTGCAATATTATGGTAATGAGTAATCCTGTTTAATGGAACTGTTCATGTAAATGCTTTCTGGAGTAAAACCAATTACTCTTGGACCCGATCATCCTTTAAGATGGATTCACTGTTTAAAATAAACCATTTACAAAGAAGAGCTGGCACAGGCTCCCTAGATTAAAAACAAAATCATGCCCTTCGTCTTCAAACGAGCTTTGGGTGTGTAAAACTGTTAGAGTGTTTCTGCCTGGGCAAGAGGGAATAAAGGGTGGCAGTGGTGGTTGAGTTGCTCCCTTTGCCACCGCTCCCAAGCGTGAACAGCAGCGCCATCTTCTTAATTAGGAGCTTTCAGGCAGGGTGGAACTCCTTGCCAACAGGGATACTAAGAAGATCAAAATACTAATGGTGTTTCTGATAATAAGGTTTCAAGGCCTGTGTTGTGCTTCAATTGAAGCAATAAAAAGCTTATGTAAATCTCTGGATACCTGAACGCACTTATGTTACAAAAAAAAAATCCCAATAGCATTAAAATAACTATTTGGAAAATGAAGCTTAGCTAGTCAGTCTAAGTCTTTGTACCTTTGGGAAACGTATTCCAATTCAGATTAAACTTCTATCTATTAGACTATCTATTAAACTTCTATCTTCTATCTATTGAAGACAATTCGGAGAATATTTTTTCTGCCTTGATGGAAAATAGCTGATTTGTGGAGTACTGGATTTCATTTGCTGACTCTGCTCTCTGTGTGCTAGAGCAAAGATCCAACGGGAGCAGTTCAGTTGCTGGAGTGCATGGAGTGAGACAATCTCCTCTGGGGATGCTCTCCCACGCCACGGGGGAGAACAGATGTCACAGGTTTGCAGCGGGATGGCTCTTCCCTGCAGTAGCTGTTGGGATTTCACGAGCACTTCTGCAGAGAACGTTCTAATGGCTTTGACTGGAACAGAAGCCTGGTTATTGTTGGCAAGGTTCACACTGCAAGAAAGGCCTCTGCTTCTTAGCCAGAGGAAAGTAACTGATAAGGATTTACTTTAATGTTATGAGCAAGTTACAGGTTTGGAATAACCCTTAAATTGTAAATGATTCCCAAATTTATTCCCTAAAGCAAAAGGACTACTATGCATTTAGCTTAATTAGCCCAGATGGCATGTGACACACATAGCACAGACTAAGCTACGTGTCACGGGAGAACTGAATATTCCAGATTCTTTTGGCTCAAATCATATGTCATTTGAGCTGGGATTCAGAAGCCTGACAGACAAGTCTCTCCCTGGAATTTTAGCATGCGTGATACTTCATCTCAGTTTCTTTTTGTGAATTTTATTAGAGGTGTGTGTTACTTAAATAGTTTATTTTGATTTTATAAAAATGAACATATTTTATAGATGAGCTGCTCAGTGATTTTTGGTGATTTGAGGGATACTGTGGATTTTAACTGCACCTTCATCTCACTAAGGCAAGTTGCTCAGCAGAGAGGTGGAAACTCTCAAGGCCAAAGCTACTGCTATTTGTAGTGGGAGACTTTGAAGGAAGGAGCAGAATCTTTTATCCTGTATGGCCTCATCTGTTAGTAAACAGAGTTTATGCAAAAAGCTGATCCCTCTTAGTGTAACTCGGTCTCTCGGCCAGGAAAGCTCTCTGAAATGGTAGTGTGTGAAAATAAGGCCTTACAGTAAAGAAGCTTGAGCTATTTAATCAACAGAACAAAGGTATTCCTGTAAATTCAGGAAAAATCTGAGCACAGACCATCTCTATGTAATTCAGTAAGCTAATGGAGGAGAAACTGATACTGTGGAGAAACTGTCACCCGTAAGTAAAATCTTAATTTCTGTTTTATATTGCTTTTCTTTTTTTCCTTGAGACCATCATTGCTGAATGCATGCAGCTCTTCAAAGCTAGTAAGAAAATGATCAGATTCAAAATCTGATCAGAAAATGAACAAGAAAAATAAAATGCTTAAATATATGTATAGAAAGCTCGAAGTCTATGGTTAAATCTTTTGGTATTTGCTATGCTGTGACAAGTATACAGTATTCTTGTGTGGGACAAGAATATTTTTTCAGAGGGCTTGGTTTTGAGTTTTTGAACTAGCTTATAGCAGAAATATCCAGAATTGGAGCTGCTGATATCCATCATTAAGTGAAATTGAACAGCGAGGAAGTGACACTAGGAAACTGTGGTTCAAAATAAGCAAGTTTCAACTGAAAATTCAAACATATTAGTATGTGCTACAATATTTTTGTTGATGAGAAGTCAAGCTTGACTTCAGGGAAAATAAATAATTCTTTGTCTTCTTGAAAACACATAGGTACAAATCAAAGTTGATGCCAAGGGTATTGGAATTGGTGACCAGTTCTTGCGGTTCAGGGAGGTGACAAATATTAACCAAATGATCATATTCACAAGTGGCCTTGCAGCTGGGGCAAACAGTGAGCTGGCAAAATTTTCTCATGATAAAGCTCTTTATAGTGTTCAGATAGGGGCACTCTGTAAGAAGTTGCACCTTGTGTGGCTGGTGACTGGACATGACGTGGCATATGAAACACTGTAAATATGTGTTGTGATATACACATGGGAGATAAAAATAACTCCAGCTTTGTGTATAAAACAGGCTGAGAGTTGGGTATTGCCACTCTGGAATCAGATTTTTTTGGATTATTGTAGACTGGAATGTATAAACCCGGTGTTTAGTTGTGGTTAGAGTGGAAAATAAAGGATGAAACATCATTATGCCATTCTGTAAATTCACTTGTGTCTGTATGTGGGGCTGATAATTGCAGGTGTTCATGTTACCTGTCACAGGTATTCTGAAGTAATATATCTATTTTTTAGGTTAAGAATTTGATAAGATTCAGGAAGAAAAGAGTTTAAAGAAAAATAAATCTGAGGTGGAATGATAAGATTTTAGACGAGAAGTGACCAAGTTGTCTTGAAACTTGTAAACCTGGTAAAGAGAACACTTAGGATGGAGGTATGAAAGTGAGATGTGTTACGGGAAATATGAATATGGATCTGACTGTTTGTGCTCCCCTCCAATACGAGAAGTAGAGTCCAACAAATGAAATAAATAGACTTTCAAAGAGTGTGTGGAGCTCCTTGCCTGAGGCTGTCTTGGATGCAAGAAGTCTAAGGGCTTGAGGAGAGGCTTGACAAGACAGAAGCCTTTTGAGGGTTACTAAATAAATGACATCAGATTGAAGAAATCACATGGAAGTAAGTGGGGAAGCAACATATGCTTACTCTGTCCTTCCGCTTCCCTCTGTATCGTCCTCAGGCTACAACAGCAGACAATATGACCTTTTGTAAATCCCCTTTAAAATAAGACTGACTGCTGGAGTGGGATGGCTGATCTAGAGAAATAATTCACTGAAGTATTTCACTACAGTCTATATACAGAGATGTTCTGATTTATATAATGTTTCAGGCTCATTCAGGACTCACCTGCATTCTTTCATGGGAGAAGTTTTAAACGTTTCCTTTCTCAGTCCATTTTCTAGGCTTCTTTAATCCTGCAGTGGCTAACTTAATAGGATTTTTTTTCTTTTCTTTCTTAATCTGCAGCAATATTCTGAGATGTTCTTTTCTCAAGGTCAAGATCCCATAATAGAGCTAGACTTGCTTGAAATGACATTGACAACATGCAAAAAAAAATTCCTATTGCTTCACCTTTTCTAGTCTTGCTCAGTTGTCCCCTGTGAACCTGTTAGGGCCTACGGAAGAAATGTCAATACAGTCAGTCCTATGCATTACATGGTGCCTGTGCTTCAATTACCTGTGCTTGCCATTCACTTACATCTAAACTTACATCTGTAACTGGGGTGCTTATTCAAGCCTCAGGAGAAAGAATACATATGAATAGAGTGAGAAATATTCTGATCTATTCATTGCCTTGTTGCAGACTTTAATGGAAATTGCTGACTTTGATACCCACGTAGATAAAATTGTTCAACAGAGACCCATATTAATATTTTTGCTTCTATTAGTCACATTATCAGTACAACAATATATTGAGCAATGTTTGTTTGTACAAACAAGATTTTTGCTTCAGACAGGTCAATGTTGTTTGGAGAAGATGAATTAGATGAACAAACTAGGTAGAGCAAGAAGCGAACAAGATGAGAATTGAGAGAGGGCTGTTTGTGTGTGCAGTGAGCTGTATCCAAAGCTTCACCTCGTTTCCAGCTTGCCCTTTTTATCAGCAAAGAATCTTTTTTACATATAACCTTGTTAACTAAATAGTAGTGCTTGGAAGCTGACTTTTTTTCAAGTCAGGACTGAAGTAGTCTTTTATATTGGAGCTAGCCACGGTATTGCAAAGGAGAGTAGGTGCATTTGAGTCATTTGCTAACAGTCAATGTTTTTAAGGGAAAATAGCTGCTCTTTGTGAGCTTCCATGGTAATGTTTGTCTTCTGGGAGTTAAAACTTCAGTGCTGAAGTAACAGCTACTGGTGAATGTGTTCATGGTATATCTTTGAATGAGATATGAACTAGCCAACAGCAGTTAAATCCTAATTGCAGGTTGAGAAATTGTTCCTTTTGTGTCCACATTCAGAGACAGATTAATCTGTCTCATAAGAGTAAATACAGGAGGGTTGAAGTGTTCAACATGAAGTGCTGTTGCAGAAAGCAGAACGCCATCAGTGAAAGCAGGGGCCTGTTTCTGGCACCGCTTGCTTTAGTGCTGACACAATCACCAGATTTCTGGGAGGAGGGGCTGAGATCTGCTGTTACCCTTCTAGAAAGCCGTGTCCCTGGGCTGTGGTGGCTATTTGGAATTGCTTGGTGTGTCTTAAGTGCAGAATACATTTTAATTTGCCTTTATGACATTAACAGTGAAGTCAGCTTTAAAACCTTTATTTTTTAGATGAGATCTCTACAAAATTACTAAGATTAGAGGCTTTCAAACGTATACGTACTTTTCAGGATAGAAATCTTGTTGAAAGTAAGTGTTAAGACTGCATGAGAGTAGTCTAGATAAGATAGGTTGTGTGGTTGCAGGACCTGGGGGTGGGGGCGCATGATATAATAATTTTGTCTTTTTCTTCTCGGTGCTGTCAGTCCTTGTCTTCAGGAGCATTAGATCTGTAAAGCAGGCCTATAGTGTATATATTTGCCCTGGTGTAATATACTTGCAAAATTGGTAACAATTTAAACGGACAAATAAGGCCCACAAAGAATTGAAGAAATTAAGCACTTTGTAATATGCTCACCATCAAAGATGTTGGAGGATACTAAATATTCAAGAGCACTGTAAGCTACACTCTTCAAGAAGACCTTGTCTACATGACTCACTTATTAAGGTGGAATTTAATGTATTCTTTCCACAGAAGCCTCTTAGGTTGCATAACAGATGCAATAATCCACATAATATAATAACCTCTAAGGACAGTGTTCTCACATTAGAGCTCTGTGTTTCATAGTCGAGTTTGTCAACTGTGTTTATACTTCAGAGCTACTACTCAGTGTGTTATCCCATCACCTTCTTGTAATGTTTGAAGCCTGCCCTGCCCTGTCATTAAAGCACAAACAGGTTTTCTTTGTCTGTGACGTGTTCCTGGGGTCGGCACACCTCATTTAGTTTTTTTCCTGTTTAATCAGCTGTGCAGTGTTACCTGGGCTTGGGTCGCCATCCTTGCTGTGTTCTAGCGCTTTCATTTTTGAAGAGTCGCTAGAGCAGGAAGTGCCTGTTGTTTCTCTCTGCAGGCACGGAGTTGGCACCACCGTTTCACATGCCACAAGGTGTAACAGTGCTGCATTTGGATGAATGATTTGTAGAACACATATAAGCAAATTATGGCAAATGTTATGTCCATCAGTGTTTGAGGTGACTTTCTTTCTATAAAGTGTTGTCTAGGATTTTTACAGAGAAAGCCAGAATAGGCCCTTGTTTTGCTTTTGCTGTGGCCAGATAGTAAGGGTTTTGCAGAGAAGGTGAACTGATGACTTCTTCCAGAGGGATGCATCAGATAGTTGGAATATTCAGAAAGTAATGGTGTCTTTGTGTGTTATCTCTGTTCTCAGTCTCTGAGAGCAGTTAGGCTGTCAGCACTAATGCAGAAAAGAACGGTAGGTGTCATTGCTTTTCACCTTTCATTGGTGAGTCACCTTTAATATTTTTGTTTTACTGTTTAACAAGTGTCTCATTCTGCAGGCTCTGAGATTGTGCTGTTTTGCGGCAGAGTACTGTTCCTTTTGCCTCCCTCTACCCCTACCATCCTCCTCCTCCTGCCCTGGAAGCTGCCCTGCTGTGCAGCTGGCCAGGCCTCTGGGCACTGAGAGCCCTCAGGCTCCCTAGTGCCGTTGTGCACATTCACCCACGTGAGAAGCTTCAGGACAAGATTTACTTACCACCACATTGGAAGTGAGATGCTTCAGTGAAATCTTAAATCTCCTACAGTAAATCAAATTATATTTCATATTTTATATAAGTTTTTGTGGAAATTTTCTGTTTTTCCAAATATATTATACTAGTATAAAAAGCACAAGTTGGCAACAGCAACATATTGCAAAGCATAAATTTTGGGTCAGGTAACACTTTCTTGCCTTGAGGTACTGGTTTTTCATTGCAAATAGCATTAATGGCAAAGTGAATTGTGCATGTGCCCATAAGGGATGTAAAATGGAGTTTTGATTCTGCACACAGCTTTCTTCTGTGGCAAACTGAGCTGCACTGTCCTATCTTCTTCTCCTCCGGCAAGTACTTGTGACCTCTAGCCATTCAAAACATCATGAAACAGCGTTCTGATGAATTACAACAATATAGTTTGTGAAGACTGCAAGGAATGCTATATACCTTTTTTCCCCTGTATTGACTGGAGATACTGTTCAGTGTTATATATTCAGAAGCCCCAGTCTTTGTTTCCCTTGTACTCTCCTGCTTTCACATGCATTCATTATCATGCTGTCTCTACTAATTTTCCTTGGCCTTGTGCTTTCTGACCAACAGTAAATAAAATACAGCAGCATTCTGCAAAAGTGTTTTTTCTGTATGTTTGAGAGGGGAACTTAGGAAGCCAAGTAGAACATCAGTACAGCCAAGGCTGAGGGAGGAGAAAAGGACTTAAACCTGAGCTCTCTGAAGTCTGGGAAAAGACTCTCCAGGAAAAGCAGCCTCAGAGCTTTGAACAAAAGTTGTGTTCCAGAGAAACAGAATTAACTGCAGGTATGTTGTAGAGCATTCATTCTGTGGCGGGAATCGAACAAAGCACCATGTTGATAGAATTTTCTCCTCGTTTTCAGGAAAAGTAAATTCTGCCAAACATGGCACTGTTTCATTTTTGATATCATTGTACTTCATTTAATGTGAGTAAATATTTTTGATAATAGAAGTACATTAATCAGGTGAAACTTTCACCTGATAGTGAAATAGAACCAAGGAAATGCAACCTAGCATTGAAAATATGGTAAAACAGTTGTAGCTATGGAGTTAATAAAGGCAAGGACTTCTAAAGGAACTGATTTAATTATCTGAAATATTTTAAGCTATCAGGATAGTTTTCTTGAGATAATATTTTGCCTTTTGCTAATTAAGGGTAGATGAGTAAGCACATTTACTAGAAAATTGAATGGTTATCTTCTCGAGTTGAATTTGCAGCACTTGCTGGAGGATTAAAGTAATCTCTTTAAAGGGCTTCATTTAGATTTTGCAGTCACCTAAGAGATTGTACACAGATACAAGAAGGGATTTATCCATAAAACTTGTAGTTTAAATTAACACTTTTCTGATTTAAAGTCTTACTTTATTTCCCAGACTTTTTTTTAATTTTTAATTTTTTTTTAGTGTATTAAAGCATTTTCATTTGTAAGGTATACAGGAATGCTACTTTTATGGGTAGCAACATACGAATGAAATACTGTGTGGGCTTTCTATTTCTTAGAAAATGTTGGTCAAGGTTCTTGACATAAGTAGAGCATGAGGCACCTAAATCTACATGGAGTCACTTGGCAAGCGAGGTCAGCGGAAGCTGGGGGCTGCTCAGCACTTCTGCAAAGCTGCTGTGTGGGTGTCTTAGATGTGTATTGAAGAGTTCAACTCGAGTGTTCAGTCTGAAATATTGGCCCATTTTCCTACAAGCCTCTAGTAGCTTGTTATTTTTCTAACTTGAAGCATTCTTATTCTAGCCCCATTTTCCATTATTGCTTAGTTCATTTATTTAAGTTTTTTTTCCAATAGTATGAGTGCTGCTGTTGTGTGTAAATTGAAGAGTTACTGTGTTAGGATTGATTTTAAACTATGTCTGTATCACATAATAGAGTCCTCCTGAGGTGGTTATATGGGGTGGAAAGGTGTTAGTTCAGTAGGTGCTGCGGTTGGTTGACTGGGTGTTCTGTCCTGAGTGAGTTGTTATGTAGGAAAAGATGATTCTCTGGTTGCCCTTTGGAACAGGTACTTGAGAACTTGTCATTAAGTCTGAATGTTGCTTCTTTGTGACAGGATGCTTCTACTCTTGACTCGGATTCTACTTGAATAAGGCTAGAATATTATGATCCAAACTATAGATCAACTAGTTAGCTTCTATGGACTGTTTAAAGAATCATTTAAACAAAATGTTCGTATGTGACTTCAAGTTTTGGTATGTTCTTAATGCTGGTAATTGTAGCAAAGCCAACAAAAGAGGTATTTAAATATCTCCTGTTTAGTGAGACCAGTTCTTCAGCATATATTTCCTCATATGTGTAGCTCAGTGTTTAGCTTAAAATTTTGTGGTACTATGATGTTCATGTAAACTGCCTAGAAAAATAGAAAGAAGGGATGGGCCTAATGATTGTTGTTCTTGGCTTAAGGAATTTTTAGCATGAAAAGCATGAGTTGTCAGTGGACCTGAAATGTAGCTCTGGAGGGTATTTACTTAAGGATGAAACAAATGCCATGGGTGTGCAGGAATACCGGAGCGAACCCGCTGCGCGTCGCTGCTTCGGGAGTGCGTCACCGAAAGGCTTGTGGTGGGAGGCGGGCAATTAAGAGCGTAAGGAGAGGAGGGAGTGTGGGTTTGGATGCTGTGAGAACTGGGAAGTGTGGAGTGTGGGTGGCAAAGGTGCCTCTGTCACTGCACGTGTGCTGGCACCTCTGGAACAGTAAGTTGAAAGGCTAATAGACAGTAAGATATAAGGAGGAATTGAATGGGGTAAAGGAAAGATACCTTTATTTTGTTTAGTTCTAAGCTTTTGTTTATTTCTGAGTTTTCTACATAAGACTCAGGGTTATGTCTACAGGGTGCAAGAATTCCCTTTGCCTTAGACTTTCCAGATGGTAGTTTCTAAATGGAAAAGCACTGGTTGCAGCATGTGGATTCTCTTACAGTAGAAACCCTTAGCCAAACTTCATCTCTGAGAGTGCATATCTCTTTGTATTTTTTCATGTTTATCTACTTCTAGAAGTACAGCTCCGGGGTGTTGTATTCAGGTATAATACCTTAAGGGCACTTCAGTTTGCATGGATTTAGTGCTACTTCAGTTTTAACTTGAGCTGTTTAGTTGCACCTTGCTGCTTAGGGAGTAATTCACATTAAGGAAGTGTTTGCTATGGCTTTCCTGCACCTCCAACAGGTCTAATGTTACTTGCTATATGCTGATACTCATCATGATTGCCCTGGTTTCGTTATTTTGTGCTGGTTTGTTTTTTCAATCTCTCTAGCCTTGTGTAGATCTATGAGAGAAACACCAATGTTAGTTTGAAAAAAGAACATAAGACCTACTGAAATTACTTAGCTTGGCACCACTGTAAGAGCAGCAGGTAGAACAGGCTAATGTATAAAATCCATATTAGCAAAGGCAAGATATTCTTTTACACATAAATAAAAACCTTACCGTGTAAGTAGAGAATTTAACACAAAGTTAAGCTTGTCTTAAGATAGGACGTTGGAACTTGGAGCCTTCTGAAGGTCCTATGAGAATTTCAAGCCTTTAATAAATGATGTTCAGAGAAGCACTTCATGTTGTATTCCAGGAAGAGAAACAGACTATATGTGAAGTATGACAGAGATGTAGTTAGTTGTAAAAATTACCAAATGAAGTTGTAGAGAGGTGTTTTGTGTGTGGAAGAAACTACAAACAATGTATCGAAGTATATCAAATACTGTCCTTATGTTTCTGTCTCAGGCTTTTGGGGCTACATTTACACATTCATGTATTACTGCACAGAAATAGACCTTTTAAATTTGCTTATGAACACTGACCTTGACTAAGAGTTGGTGTCTTGAATAGCACATGTGTCTTTACCTCAGCTCTTGTAGATGGGTAAGACAGTGGCCAAAATAGACTGCAGCTTTCATGTGAAGAGACAAATCTGCTCGGAGACTATCTTGAGTGAGGATATTGTTAACATTTCTGCCATTTGCCTTCATAGCATGACCTTCTGACAAAAGTGGCGATTTCTTGATGTTTAATGATGAATAGCTCGTGATACATGAGTAGTCTTTCTCAGTAGTGAGGCTTTTCTCACAAGCTCTTCTGTAGAGCCATATTTATGTAGTCTGTGTATTTGATGACTTTATAAGTAATAGACTTTCTATAAACCATGATGGTTCTGCTAATGGAAATCTGCTTCATGTCACTGTTCCCAAAGTTCTGAGGAAACTTCTGTGTCCTCAAACCTCAAGAGTTGAGAAGTTTCCAAGATGCAACTGAGTATCTTTGAATCCCTTTTAAAGATATCTGTCCATTTTATTTTGCCTTTTTAATTTTGTGCTTGAGGATATTTTCACCTTTAGAATCCCTTTTACTGTAGATGCTAGGACTAGTATAATGGGAAATAGTCTTGCAAAAGAAAAAAACAATTTGATTTTAAAATGTTTTGGCTGGACATTGCACTGTAATTCTTGCAGATTAGGATTGCTGAGTACATTCAATTGTTGCACAACACTTTAAATTTAAGACTTTAAATGTGTAATTTAGTAGTTGTAGTGGAGTTGAAATATTTAGTTTGCTACTGAAAATAGGTCAAGAAAATAATGGTTTTTGTTTCAAGCTTATCCTAAAGACATGAAAATGAGAGGACAAATTTAAAAATGCCTTTTAACTGGAGAACTAAAATCTTGAGAGTGTGCATATGTGTACAACCCGAATATCGTATTGCTGCCAGATGACTTCTGGTGACTAGCATGGGGTTTTGGTGTGTT
>JAUBOD010000457.1:3633446-3651045 GCA_032353885.1 Nothura maculosa
GAAAAAGGATGAAACAATCAACCGATTAGAGCATCAACTTGTAAGTAGAATGTTAAATATCTAACAGATTCTCAAGTGTGTGCCACAGAGTGTAACTTGTATATCTAGTTCTTATGAGGGCTTTAAGAAGGTCAAGCTTCTAATTTTGACATTTCCCTTTGTACTTTCATTCAAAAAAAGCAGGTTAAGATCTGCCTGTCTGCTACTTAACAGGATTCCAGATCATCCAAGCAATCTGTCTTGCCAGTTAGCATTTGCAGTAAGCACTGATTTTGATATGCTTAGTGTTGCTGTTGAGAGAGTAGACGAAGGCCCTGCATATGCCAAGGTTGTTTGTCTAATTGCTGTAGTAACTGAAGGGCTTTGCAGCTAAGGAACTCTGCCATGAGGATGGGTAAAACTCCTATTCACAGTTATTTAAAGGTGACCTGAATGTTATATTTTAGATATTCAAGTGAACCAAAAATACATTTCAGAAGTTAACATTTATTCTGAATTATTCATACATTTGAGAAAAAAGTGGATGTGTACTATTGTTTCTCTGGTATAATGATGTTGTGCTATACTGCTTTGGTTCTCCTTTATAACAGGCTTAATTATTTGCTAATACATTCTCTTCTTTCTCTTTTTGGTGGGGGTTAAGGCCACTAAGTGCAACTGCCAGAAGGAGAACGACAAACTTTCAGGGGCGACGTGTTTGCATGCTGACAAATTTACTCAGACCTCCTGGAAGAGAAGTTCTGTGAGTAAAACTTGCCCTTTCTTCGTGGATATCACAGAGTGGTTGAGGTTGGAAGGGACCTCTAGAGATCATCTAGTCCAAGCCGCCTGCTCAAGCCGGGACACCCAGAGCACATGGCACGGGGTCCCCTCCAGGCAGCTTTGGAACATCTCCCAGGAGGAGGTGACTTCCTGCATTTCACCTCCAGCTTGGTTTTTGGCGTCGTGCTAGCCGGCCCTGTTTAAGAGACTTAAGAGGTTCAGCCCTTTATCTAGGGTGCTGTACTCCTACAGCCTTTCTGCTCTGCACCCCCTGCGCGTTTGCCTGTAGCTTTCTTGAAACATATAGTAAACATATATTTTTTAAAAAGCTTAATTAAATTTTAGAAGGCCATTTTTTATAGGCTGTCTATTTAGGTAAGTCAGCCCAGGCTGTATCTAATCACACATTTCCTGTCATGTTTTTCTTCTGTCTCCTTTTTTTTTTTTAAGTTTCATTGCTGCTGTGCTCACTGCTCACGGTTGTGAAGAGTGGCAGTGTATTCTATCATAAATTCTCTGTCCCTCCAGATTATGGTTGTTTTGGTCATATTAGAAGAACATAACTCATTCAAAAATTCATTGGATGAAAATTGCCTTGACAGACATCTTCATTGCCATATGTTGTTGCATGGATTGTGTTTACTTCCATTTTACAGCTGTTACATCCTTTATGGATCAACAGTAGTGTAGTTAAGCTCGGAGTGGGACAGCACACTTTTTTTTCATGTACTTGTGATAAAAAATCATCCTTGAGTAATGAAAAGGGCAGCTGTCAGTCCCCAGCGTACAGTCTGCTGAGGGGAGGCTGGCAGCTGCTGCTCTGCCGAGCTAGCAAATCCTGAGAGGGAATTTTTTTCCAAACAATTGAAAAGAAGTTAAACTCTTGAGGGTTTAATGGAGGATGCAGGTTGTGGGGAAAACAGTTGCACCCTCTCTGCTACCTCTCTAAAAATTACTCCTGTGAAGATTTAGTTTTGTTTTAGGGTAGGAAGCACCCTGGAGGTGCAAGCTCCAAGCGTGCGCCTAGTGTTGTTCGTTCATGCAGCAGTCTGGTCACCACCAAGCTGTTTCTAGCAAACAGCTTTTCTTCTGTCCAGGCCATGTTTTGTGACCCTCTTGTGCCTGCAAACTATCCCAAGTAACGAGATTGTGACCAGCTCTTAGGTACCTTCTGTTTTCCTCAAACACTTGTGTTCCAAAAGGTACTGTTTTTGTTTTTTTTTTTTTTCCTCCCCTCAAGGCTAAATTTCATGTTTAATATTCAGCTGACACCCTCTTCCCCCCATCCCACAAATACTATTTCCAGGTTAGTGGCAGTCCTTGCTTTTGGGTTCCTTTTTGGCTTAGTCAGTAATCTGTTTTGAAATTACTGAGAAAATGCAACAGACTTGATTATTGACTTGACAGACTTGACAAATATTGAAAGTTACTGAACAACTGCAGAAGTTTCAGTTTGAGCAACCTGCTTTATTGGTTAGGCAAAGACACCGCAGACAGGAAACAGGAGACACGAAGTTAATGCTCCAGCAGCTACTGGGAGCCAGGTTGGTCCAGATACCCATTTTGGTCAGGTTAAAGTACATATATTCCTACCTACAGAGTTGCACCAGCTGAGTTACCTCCTTGGCCTGCATTTTGCAAAAGGCACAAATGTGGCCAGGAATGCAGGGGTCTGGTCACAGAGACACTCCCTTGTCTCATGGAATTGGAAACAGCTTGAGGGACAACATCCTTAAAGAAATCTTGGTCCCTGCTGTGTTCAGGTTGTGTGTGTGTGTGTATGTGTACAAATACATGCATGCTTCTAGGTGCACTCTATTTTTATCTTCCTTTGCATGTAAAAAAAATTCAAGAAAATTGTGAATTGGAAAGATTCACTAAGTTTGCACAAATGCCCAAAATGCAGTTTATTTTAGGAGCTTTCCCTTTTAACTGTTAGCTCAGAAATTTTGGTTAGGAACTGTTTTTTGTATTCCCACGTACAGCAGAGTTTTCCCATCCTCCCTGTGTATGACAGATTTTGCCATAAATGGCAGTTTTTCTCCTCTATTTGCGTTGCTTGGGAACTTCAGCGTGTGTGTGGCTCTTACAGGCGCACGTGTGAGTCACTCTCACTTGGAGCAGAAAGAACTCGAGATTTCTTTGCTGGAGTTTTGTAAAATCCTAATGACAGAAACGTCATTGTTTCGGAGGCTGGGCTGTTGTCCGATACCTACTCCGAGTGTGCTGCATCTACAGCATCACTTCAGACTTGGGCAAAATTCCCAGCAGCTGCAATGTCCCTCCAAACAAACTACCAGCGCAGTGTTTTCTGGTCCTATTTGCTTCCACTAGTGCTAAATTATTTTATTTGAAGTGGATGTGAGCGGTGCTTTGTACTTTGCATACAGGGAACCCAGCTAGGGGTTGAGATTTGCCCCCTTACACAGACCAGCATCTGCTCCTCGGTGGGGCCCGAAGCAGCGACCGGGGCCTCGCGTCCTTGGGGCCCCTGCACCTTGGCTGGGGCAGCCAGAGCCCCCGGCTGCTTCCTGCCCTTGGGCTCTGCTCTGGGGCTGAGGAGCTGCTGCGCAGAGGGTGACTGGTCTGGGCCTGGCCCCAGTGCTAGCAGAGGTGCTTGCTGAAAGGTGGCAGCAAGTGTATATACTCCTCTGTTTTTACAGCATAGTATCTTGGTTGTTATGTAGCTGAGGGGGTTTGTGCTTGCTTGAATTGCTTCCTTTAGAAGTTGAAAGAATTAAAAGTTTTCACCATCCCTGTATTGTACTATACATGTAAAATCTGCAAAACGGGACGTTGCTGACCCATGCACCACCACAAATAGGCCCTTACAACACCAGACCTGTGCTTGGTGATACTAGTTGTTTTGTTGTTTTTATTTGGAAAGGCAATGAGGTTTACAGAAGGAAGCGTTTCTTTGTTTGGGTTCCTTTCTTTGGGTTCCCTGAAATAATTTAGGATTACATGAGAATCAACCTGAAAAATCTAGTTTTCTCTCTATGGTGCTGTGAAAATTAAATATATATTTAGTTAACCTCGTATCAGTCAGTGCTTGATTTTGCTCCCAGGAATATTTTTCCTTTTAAACCTGCTTCTGCCAGTGCAACCAATTTGTTGTCATCCAGCTTGGCGGAAGCTGGTAGTGTTGTTCCTTCATGCAGCAGTCTAAAACTTGTGTCAACATTAATGGTACTGATGAAAGACTAAGAACACAACAGGTAATCAGTATCTCAGTGCAGAGATCATTGGATTAAGGAGCTTTTTTTGATCTTGATGGTTAGCTCCAAAAATTGTCCTCTCTGCTTGTGTGAGCTGCACGTTACTGGTGTCTGCTGCCTTGGTACCAGCCGAATGCTGTGGGTGTCCAGCGTGGAGCAGAGCTGCTGTGGCTGGCAGGCAGGGAGCCAGGGCCCTCCTTGCCCCGGCCTGCTCTTCCTCAGCTGCTTAGAGCTGTTTCTGTTGGTAAGAGGTGCTGAAGAACCAGACCTGTCCTTCTGATACAGGAAATCACAAGTGTCATCATGGGTAATAATATGTGCATATGTTTTGGAGAGAGGAAAAAAAGTGTTTTCTGTGCAGCTCTGCTAATGAAGCTCTGCTCTTGTCCTGAAAGCGTCAGATTTCTGGCAAGTTGAGAAGTGGTGGAGTTTCCTGTGGGCCTCGTTAGCACGGAGCGCCTGCCTCTGCGAGGGAGAGCAGCGCAACGGCAGCCTGCTGGGGGAAAGGGAAAAAGAATGGTGTGACTTTTTGGTGTCTTGTTTTTTCCCTGTTCTCTTTTTTATTATACTTTTCCCCCTCTCTCTCTCTGCACAGGGTGGGTATTCTGCTCCCTCCTTCTCTCCCTGGCAGGGCTCATTCCAGGGCATCCCTCGGACTGCTCCACCGCACCGCAGACAGAGTGAGTCTGTCCCTCTCACTCACCCCTCACCGTGTTCCCGTAGGAGCTTTCCCCTTGCACGCACTGTTCATCCTGTAGTATCCCCCTCCCTCCTCAGGCAGATTTCCAGGCGCACACGGTAGTCTGTGGCTAACCTCAGTGCTTCCTTCAGACAGCCTATAAGCAGCTACAACTTGCAGCTTTGTGAGTTATTAAAAGCTGATCTACTCCAACAGTTCTAGAGGCAAACCTCAACAGGCTCTTGTTTCTAGTCTTGTCTTAACATAAATCTTGCTTGCTGCATTTTCCCTTTCTTTTTCATGGCTGTGATGCACTGTCCTGTTTGTGTGTGTTCAGTTTGCTCACAAGTTGGCATGCATGTGTATGTGAATGTATTTACCCACATGTATTGTGGACGTACGTAAAAATGTTGTTGAGATTTTTCTTGTCTTTCATGAGAAGTTTTGTTTTCAGAATGGCTTTTCTGAAACTGTTTTTTTTCTTTTGATATTTATTGCAAAGCGACTTATAATAAATTGAAGTGGCTGTGGCAAAACATGCATGATTGACTAACATTGTTTATGTGCTAGCTACAATGTGGGCTGATGTGATGCACTTGCACGTGATGCACTTGTGCTCTTGCTTTTGATCTGCAAAAGAAAGAATTGCTGATTTTAAAACTGTATGCTTACATAGACATAGCAAAATGGTAAGTCTTATTTTGTGCTTTGGTATTGCATTGTAAGCAGATAATTGTTCAAAGAAATATAACTAGCTAATGAAGATTAAGTTATATTTTAAAAATTGACTGTAATTTGCAAATTACAGTGTGTTTGGTAGCCCAGCAATATCTAGGAGTGTATTTGGACAAGAAATGGAATAAAATTAAAATTGAAGAAACATTGAAATTTCCAGCACCGAAGGAGACCCCTGTACCATGGAAAGCTAAGCTTGCATTTATTTCGGATTGTAGTAATCCTTACCATGACTTCATTTACAAAAGCAAATCATGTTTTCAAAAACAAGACAAAATTCTGAACGTCCCAAATACTCTCCTGATGTTTCTGTGCCAATGTTCATTTGAACAGCTCACCGGGAACGCCCACTGTTTCGTAGACTTGTCTCCCTGCAGTGGTGGGTTCTGCTTCACTCCCCTGTGTTCCTGCAGTGGGATACTGTGTGTGCGCAGGAAGGAGGAGGGCCGAGAGGCCGAGGCCGCCTTGAGGCCTCGCTGGCTCCGTGCGGGGCCGCTCGGCACCCGGGGCCGCTCCACGCCGCTGGCTCCCGCTCCTGCCGGCAGCGGCTGCTCGCGCCCGGAGCTCCCACCGAACCCCCTTACTACAGCAGCAGCCCACGTTTCCTTCCATATGCATCCTAGACATTAGCTTGTGTCAACTACAACGTGGGCAAATGAAATAGATGAATAACCCTGTTGTTCAGGAAGATACATTTGCTTCCTATAACTGAGTGTTCCTAGTCCTAGGCTTGATCAACAGATAGATACTGAAAACAGAAATTAAGTACAGATGAGGGAGTTGTTGGACATTCTTAACTGACACTGGCAAAATTAACCTCTTACACCTTTGCTTTTACAGAACTGTGCCCATGAGGTAGGGTATTACAGAAATGATCATTAGCATCCTTTCTCCTGCCCACATTATCTCTTACTTTGGTCCAGTGTTTTTAGGCCTATATTTTACTTTAATTCTATGTGAAATGCCAAAGGTGGCACTTCAAGGGAAGTGTTGAACGTAGTGTCACTAATTAGAATATGAAAATAAGCCTTGCAGTCAGTCTTAGTGTTCTTTGGCAATAATGTAGAGAAGAGAACACAAGTTAATCTCTTCTGTTTGGCTGTGTTTTCAGTCAGGAGACCTTTGGGTTGAAGCATTTCTTTCTGTACCTGCTGGATGCCAGTCCAGAAGCGTCGTGCACGTTGGGGCATAGGGCAGGTTCCGCATCCCCTGCCTGGGGTGCTGATACTGTACAGAGGCGTAGGCGCCTCACAGGTGCTGTAGATTATCAGGCTGTAAATCTGCACACTGCTCATGATCAACTGTTTATACAGCGTCATACAACTGCACTCCTGTCCTACAGGGCGGATAACATCTCTGCTGTGTGATACTGAAAACTTATATGGTTACAGATCTTCTGTATTAGCAGTGGTTGCAAGGTCAGCGTATCTGCTGCTTAACAGGCCCTAGGAATCTGTCATAACACTGCAGCCTGTTACAAACTTGTAATAAGATGCATTTTTGTACTTCTGATGAGATTTTTTTTAATACTTGCATGTTTATTAACCCAAGTGTTGTTTTAGCAGCCTTGGAAACAATTCTGCATTCTAAATTGCATAAATGTTTTTTCTAAATCTGTGTTGATATTTTTTTCCACAAACATTTTCTTCTTGCTACTATGCCTCAAATAGTGTCTTATCTTTGATTTTTAATGTAATTCTCCTTTATTTTTTCTCTTGGTAATAGGACTTAATTGGCATAGCAAACTCTCAATAATACATTTAAAAACTTTTCTACAGGTTTTCTTGAGTTTTAATAATGGAGCTCCTAAAATCTTACTTAGTGCTTGTATGGCTCATCTTCAATGAACAAATGAAGAAGTGTGGATATAACACAAGGAAGTTCAAGCTGCTTCCTTAGGCCCCCAGCTCCTAAGTACTTTTCCGTGCAGAAACAGAGATGAAAATTTTTTTTGTTGCTTAACTTGAGCAGCTCTTCTTTGTCTCTGTTTATTGCTCACTTCTTGGAGAGAGTTTAGAGTTAAAAATAAAGCTGATGTAAGCAACTCTTAACAGGTGATTCGTAGTGTTTTATTAGCAGCACGAAAGCTTCTGCATGCATGCTGATTATAAATCAGATGCATGCTTTGCATTACTTTTTCATGCATCTTCTTAGCAAGTAGGGATCCCTTAATGTTATGAAATATTTCCATAATAAATCTTTGACAAGTTTGTACTCTTTGTAGAGAGTACAAAGTAGGATGTTCTTTTGGCAATTCCATGACCTAAGAGGTGACAAACATTGAAAATGTCCTATTACATTACTTTTTGTTCTAAATATGTGTTTATTTTTGCTCTGAGAGTTTAGTGTGCAGTTATTTTAAAAATAAATAAATAAGTTTTTTAAAGAAAAATTGCATACTGCCAATTTGGGTAGTTGAGGATTGTATTTCAGTAGAAATGCAGTCTCTTGTAGGGTGACTCTTATGTTTACAAACAAACAGAAATTTGTGGCCATAATTGCCTGTGTTAGTTGCATGTGACTGTGTTGATGAAGAAAATGTCTGCCTTGATGTGGTTATTTTGCTTTCTGCTAGATAGTTCTATTCTTTAAAAAGGCTTATTTTTATATTGACTATGATGTACATATACATTTATGATCATATGCAAGTTCTACTTACTATAAAGAGGGTATTTAGGTATAAGGACTTGAATGTGCCTAAGAGTTCAAGTTCCAAGGTACTCCATGCAGTTCTTGCTATGAATATGACCTGCAAAGTGCTCCTAGAACAGCAGGGCCATCTCTGTTTCTGCAACATGGATGAAATTGGAATGGGGGACGTGCTGATTGCAATTGAAGCGCTGAAAAGTTGCGGTTCAGCCATGGCGATTGCTCCGTGTTTTGTCTTGGTCCTCTGACATCACTGTCCTTGTCTCTCTCTTGTCTCTGCTTTCCCATTATGCCATTGGCAAGGAGTTGAGGAGTTAGTCCATTACTTCTGTGATAAAGCGTGGTACAGTACAACTTCAGATTTCTTCCCGTCTCCTCCTCACACGTTTTTGCTGTTGCTTTTGCCCCGTGCATGATGCATGTCTCGAGGGATGTGCATGCAGTTCTCGATCCCTCATTGCATCCCTGCCTTCCTCCTTAAAATATCAGAGGCAGAAAACAGCCTTACTTCATTCAGCAGAGGCATTACATGGAATATATGATGCGATTAACTTCTTGATCAGTATAAAATGGTTATATCTGTATATCTCAGTTGTTCAGTAAGTGTTCAGCATTGACGGTAAACGTCTTCATGGATATATTGACATTTTTATCTGGATGATGCAACAGACATATATTCCAGAGAGAAATTATATTATACTAACATTGTTGGGATTGTAATTTAATAATCTTGCTTAGTGTATCAGTATGTGCAAATCTTCGAAGCTTTGGCTATTGCAGAAATACCTGTTTCTTTGCTTTGCAAAAAGGAACCTGTGCACAAGGCCTTTTGTCTGATATATTTTAATTTTGGAGAGAACTAATTTTCCTCGGTTATGTAGTCCTAGAAATACGGGGGTCCTATTCTACCTTTTAGGAGCATCATCGAGGAGCACAAGTATTTTTGTTCCCCTGAACATTCTGTGCGTTGGACAAAAACGTTAGTTTAAATGTTAGTATGTCAGTATACACCAAGTCACAGCCTCCTGGAAAGATCAGAAGTGCATTCAAACCAATGCGAAAGACAAAAGTTTTTAAGACTTCCATGGAATGAAATAAAATATTATTGTTGCAGGAAGGTAGAATGCTGCTTTGTCTTCTGTTCCCCCAGCTCCTTATAACTAATCAACCCATCAAGTACTAGCCCTTCTGCCAGCTTGCTTTTCCACTAATAGTCTACTCTGACTTCGGGATTTCCCGAAGCAAAGGAAAACTTCTGTATAAGGCATAGATGAAAGATGTGCATGAAGATAATGATCTGCAGTGTTAGGTATCTTGTGAAGCATTGCCTGTGTATTCTGAAAACTTTCTGTGTCATCTTGAATGCTAATGCATGTAGCAATTTGAAGAGATTAAATCGGTAATCATGGTAATTGGACAAATTTTGACTAAAGTAGGAATCCCAAAATAGAAAGCAATACTATATATAAAGCAATTTAGCAACAGATGACACTCCAGCTTTAGTGTACTTCCCATAATTCTGAGACTGTAGCTGTTTTCTGCTTTTAAGATCCACATTATGGATCTTAAGCATCTTAGACCATTAGATTATGAAAAGTAAAGAAAGAAACAAGTCTGTGTTTCTCTCTGTCACTTGCTGATGTCACTGGTGCAACTTTGATGTTGCTCTTGCTTACAGGTAGGATTGCAGGCTTGCTGTACTCTAAGGGTAGGAAAAACGTTAGCAAATGAGAACTAGATCAGAGAACTTGATTTCTTCTCTTTTTACTGTCCCATATACTCGTGATGAGGGACTCCAGTGAAGATAGTTTTCACCGAGTAGTCGTCCAGCCAGGTAAAAGATGAAAGCTCAATGAGTACTGAGATGCTGCCTCACTCTAGGAATGTGGGAAGGCTTTGCCACGCACAGGTAGCACCACATATTTTTTGTTGTTGTTCTCTTCACAGAAGAGCTAAAAAGGCCAAAGAGATAATTGTCTTCCTTGTTTAGATGTGGTGAACAGTGCAAGTCAAATTATTTTAAAAAATTACTTCTTTTTAACTGTCAGTATTTCACTAGTAAACAAATGCTTTAAGCATATTAACTATGTACGTGTACTTTATCAATTGTATCAATTTTAGAGTAAGACTATCTTTGTAGGAAAATTAGAAAATTATCCACACTTGAAATTTGCTAGAATATGTAGGTAAAATACTGGTATGTTTAGGGGCTTGTCATACATTAGAAACCTCAAGATCTCTCTACCGAAATGAGGTGCAGAATGTTTTTGTCAAGCTAGGGTACATGTTAATCTATCGAGCCTTCTTTTACAGGGAAGACCAGAGGAAAAAAAGTAGAAATGACCCAGAAGAGGTACCAGCAATTCTCTTGTCTAAAACTAGAACCTCTCTCCTGATAAAAATCCTCATTAAGTTTATCCATTGGTTATCAAAGTAGATGATGGTCTCTGTCTTCACGTGTGCTCTCTTGCACTGCTGCTAAAGACGGTTTCTCTATCGGACCAACTGAAAATTCCCCTCAAGACGAAACAGTTGCCTAGGGCTGGTCAGGAACCTAATGCAACATTTGTTTCAAATATCCTGACCTTAGCAAGGCAAGGAAAGTGCCCGTAAATTCCTGGTGGTCCTTTCCTGCCTTTCGAGGCATTTAACATTGGAAAGGTTGGGATAGCTACTCTGAGTAGGTAGTGCATAGAAGATAAAAGATGGGTGCAGTTCAGTGGCTGTTGCATTTATTTGTTAAGCACTTCAGGAAAAATTGATGGATATTCATATGTCATTGTTATGCTGCACTGCAGAATAAAGCAAAACCATCAACGAAGCCTCCTTCATATCCTTTGTTTTAAGCTCCTCATTGTTTGTCTTTATTTTGGGTTGTGTATTTAGTGCTAGTATAACTTTTTCCACCTGAGTCGTATTTGTTTGTGTCCCATGAACCATCTTGTGTGGCCCGACTCAACTTTTTCATTTCTTTTTTGAAACGATATGCAGCCCTTATCAAGCATTCAGTCAACGCACGCTGGGTTCAGAATGTGGATTTGGTTTTCTTGGCCTAATATATTGTTGTACTATTTTCTCTCTAACAGCCTCAAGTACTACAGCCTTCCAGCAGCCTTCCCAGTTCCACAGACCTCGCCCAGGGAAAACTAATAAAAACGCCACCTACCGAGGCCCACAGTGAAGATCCCAAACATCCTGGTCTGCATGAAAATGGCAATCGTAAGAATCACAGTGCTGCAAACGCATCTCTCTCAAATAGTCTGAGTGAACTAAACACGCTAACGAGTACACAGCTAAGCATAAAGGACGAGACTGCACCACGCCTGGGAAATCGTAAAAGCGGAAATGCTGCCGGCCCTGTGGAGCTGGCTGGTCCTAGGGAAGGCTCCTGCTTCCAGCCTGGCTCCTGCTTGGCACCGTCCGCACGAGCTGATGCTGGAGAGGTGCAGACTGAGGTAGCTGTGAAAGGTCGGCCCCCATCCAGCATCCAGACTCCTCGGCCAAAGACTCTAGGAATTGCAAAGCCCCCAACTGCTTTAGTGCCTCCGACAGTGGCCGTGCTCGCACGATCTGCAAACCCTTCTGCTGCTTCCAAGGAGCCTGAGCTTCCGCCACCAAGTAGTCCGACCTGGCCAGAGCCAGCACCTGGTCAAACTAACCTAAAGGGTAAACAGAGCCAGAAAGTATCTAAACTTCGCCCCCCCACTATGTCCTTTGTTAAATCCAAGCAAATGAGCAGTCAGAAACCCACACTGGTATCTCCAGAGCCTCAAAACCCCTGTTCAAAGACAAACATCCCAAAGGCACCGGTGCAAAGAAAGGAAAATGTGCAAATGCCGAGCAGCGGTTTGCAGTGTGGGGACAGTGTGTCCTCCGCTCACCATTCCCGCCTCCCCAAACCAAAGACCCACTGAGAGTGCGCGTGCCTCGTGCCGCAGGATGCCCCGGCCTTGCTGCCCTGTAGGGAATGCCCCTGTGGAGGCTGCTCCGGGTGCGCCGTGCAGAGCCCGAGTGAACATTAAAGCAGCGTCTCTCGTGCTGGCGTGTCGCGTGCTCTTGCGTTGGGAAGTTCACGTTAGCGGCTGCCCTTGCGTGTTCAGGTACTCGGTAGCTCTGCACTCACGGCCCTGCTACTGCTAATGCTCTTAACGAAGCAGGAACTCCAGTCCGTGGTGACCGCAGACGCCAGGATGCTGCACTAGGTGTTTCAGGAAGGCAGAAATCTGTTATTTGGCGTTCTTAGACAATGAGATTGCAATTCAGTCTAACTTTTTGGTTCTGACTGCTAGTTAGGTTAGAGTGGTGGAAAATTAGAGTTCGTAGCAGATGTTTTTATTGGCCATAATTTTGACTCTGTGTTCCAGAGGCCTATGCAAAATCCTTGTATTTATCATTATCTAAAGACTGACATATTTAAATGTTATTTAATCTGACGGATTAGGAAGGTTTTTTGTTTGTATTGCTGTAATATGAAGTTGCTCTTTTTTTTTTTCCTTTATTTATCCCGTTTTCACGGTTCACAGACGGTAAGCAGATTTCACAGGGTGAAATAGGTCTCTATCTCATAGACATCATGAATTTGTTGCGACGTTGTGGTATGCTTTGACTGTGCTGAATAGCCACGACGTTGGGTAAGCTGTGGAGACGCAGTGCTAAGGAAACTTGTGCAAGACCTGCCAATACGGGCTCTTGGGATTGGTAAGCAAAGAGCCTCTGGGAATAGGGGGTCCGTAACACCTAGGTAGAGGTTGCACAGCATACATTTTAATTAATATTTTTATCTTTTAGCGTGCTACTTGTATTTATTGATTTATTATTGAAAGACTCTCAAGTACCTGACTTGAAATGTTTGCACAAAGTCCTGCCATATATGTAAAAATGTGGAACTATTTTATGTAATAAAACTTAGTTTGAGAAAGTATCTACTAAAAAAAAACAAAAAACAACCCCACACCTGTTTGCTTTGAGCAATCCTATTATGAGCTGGTACTCTAAGAGTTTTTCAGAGATGTGTATTTTGTTTTGGGTTGTTTCCTTTTTTCTTTTTCTTTTTTTTTTTCCTGTTATTTCTAAAGTGGTGCATGATAACTGGGAAGGAGCTTTTGGGGGAAATAAACAAAAAAACCCAGCCTTTTTGCTCTGTAGGAAAACTTTTTTATTATTATTTTTCTTCCTGCAAGTGGTCTGGAAATACTTGTCCATGCTGGGCTCCTGTGGGCCCGTGACACTCATGCTGTGGGTTGGCTACATGGTGTCCTGTGAGGTGTGCTCGAGCCCTGGCCTTCTGTTCCATCTCCCCCTCTTCCTCATCATTGTCTCTTTGATTTGACTTTTTTCTCCACTCTTTGAATTGGTTTTAAAATCATTAGCATAACCCTATCTGATAATTTGTGGTAGGCTTTGGCTATGTGGTGTTGACATGACTCTTTTCTTTGAGATAATAAAGTGACTAGGTGTAGACATTTCATAAATATGCTCAATAATCAACTTTTCTACTGTAAGGACTTTAAGCATGGATAGATAACCTCATTGGAGGAGAGAAGGAAAGAAAAGATAGGAGTTTCATTTCTCAGTGTGTAATTGATGTCCAAGAAAATTTCAGCTTTCTCACTGGTTTTCGCCTAAGGTCGAGGAGGAAAGAGGTGTGGGGGGGACAGATAATGGGTGATTCAGAACTGGCTCTGGGCTTCTGGAGAGCTGCAGGACCTCTGGGAATTGGGATGGGAGGGAGAGAGGGACTAAAGCAAGAAATGACAAGAGCAGCTTTAATTGTTGCGGTTGCTAAAAGATCAAAATAAATATGAGGTGAGATGACTGTTGGAATTATTCTCTAGGGAAATGTCTTTGCTGAGAAAGCATTGAAATGGATGGCCTATGTCTAGAATCAGAGGAGACTTTTACTTTCGATAAAAAAATAAAACTGACTTTTTATATTCCCCCAAATTAGCTCCTGGCAGCTGACTGTATTTCTCAAAAGTGTAAAAACTGCTGAGGGAACGATAGGATTCCTGGCTCATTTTCAGGTCCATCTATATTTCTATGGAAGTGTGTTTTTTTTTTCTTTTTTAAAGTTTACTTTCCTTCAAGGGAAGATGATTTTATTTTTAATTGCATATCATTTTTTGTGCAGAAAGCTCATTGTCACTTCAAGGAATATTATTGACAGCGATGCCTCACCATGAGTCCTGTTGCTTCTTGTTCTGGAGGCTTCCTTGGTCTGATTTAGAGGTTTTAAACTTTTATGTTTAACTTGAAAAATAGAGATATCTACCTGTCTGCACCTTTACTGACAATGTAGGAATGAAACAGAGCGACTATCCAGGGTTTTCAGAGAATAGAAAAAGGCTGCTTTGTTTTTTTCTTCTCCAGAAGAAAAAAAATACTGATTTTGCGGGTGATTTTATGCTGTTTGGGAAGCGTAAGTAGCTCCTGTTCCTGGTGTGGATGTTTGGCCCCCGCTCTGCCGCGAGGGGAGCGGGAAGGCGAGTGGAGGGGAAGGCGACGGCGGAGCGGCCGCGGTGGCGCCTTCGGGAAGGGTCTCCTGCACGTGCAGCAGGTCCGGGCACGAGCAGAGCTGGAGGGGAGATGGGCAGCGGGAGGAGAGGCGGGAAGGGGAGAGCCGGAGCGGTGCTGATGTGCAGGAGGGTGCGGGAGGGACGAGCGACTCCGTGGGCTTCAGTGCGTGTCCTGGGTACGGACCCACCTCGCGGAGGGGCGGGCGGACTTGTCATCAGCACTGGTGCAGGTCATCCCAACTGCGGACCTTAAAGGATTTGATATCTGCAGGTTTTTTAGGTTTCTAAAAATGGTTTATTGCAGATTTTTTATGCTTTTGATGTCTCATTCTTTTGTGCAATATTCACAGAAGTATTAAACTACTGTTCAGTATGTGTGTACAGAGGCAATCATGTATTTTAACAAGTGAATAAACACAAAAGAAGAAAAACAGAATTGCACTTTAAATGAGCTTTATTGCTTGCAGTTGTGCCTAAATAATCTAGATGCCTCCTGTTGTGTGTGTGGCTTTTGTTTGAAACTGACTTCCCTGCTAGTATTGCCGTTTCCAAGATTTCTTCACATCACTTTCACAAAATTCATACACATTCTAGCATGTTTAAAAAAATCATATAGTGTACTGAGTTTTGTTGTGCAATGACTTTTAAGAGTGAAGTTTTAGCACTGATGATGCAGCCAGATTACCTTTCCCTTCCCTGCAACTGGCACTTCATAGGTCCAGTCAAAGCCAAGGGCAGAAATTTCACAGGACTGACACAGTCCTCTAAAGAATCATGTTCCTTGCATATTTTTTTTTCTGTTAAAGCAAAGTGCAATAATAATTCCTAGACTTTCTTGAAATAATTATTAAGGCCCTGAAAAATGAAAAACTGCACTGAGTTTTCTGTCTAGTTCAAAAAAGTGGGTTCTTGAACTTGAAATGTCCTAACAGTGAGATTAGACATAGTAGCTAGGCTGTATCATAGGTCAGTGAAATCAGTTTCACCCTTGGTCTGAGTGCTGCTGTGCTGTACCGCTGCTAGGAGGCTGAATGCCGGTGGTGTGGTGTCCTTGGCGTGCGTGTCACTGCCAGAGGCGCGTTCTGCAGGCTCCGTGCTCTGCGTGTAGGCTGCGTGTTTGGGAGGGCAGGTGGACAAACCCTTCAGTTTTGCACAGCACACTCTTCGGTGGGCTCTCTTTTTGGCCATACGGATGGAAATCCACTCTTTAATTGGGCTTCCATGGCAATCCGTTCACGTATAAAGCAGCTTCTGAGCAGAGCGGGTTTAATATGTGACTCTGGTGGTAGGTCTCAGTTTTATGGTAACCTTACAACCCTGTTATCAAGGAAATTAAATCACTGTTGTGGTCAAGCTGCTCACTGCCTACTTACCTGTAAAAGCACCACAATAAAAATATAATTCCAGTGTCAGTGAAGTCTTAAATTCAGTATTAGCTTAAAAACAAACAAAAGTACCCTTAGTTATCTGCATTGTTGTGGGTTTTTTTCTTTATTATTTTTTTAACCAGGCCAGAGTAAATACTGTATATTGGAATTTGCTTGTAAAGTTGATTTGAAAAACTGTATGTAAAGAATTCTTTCTTCAATGTTGCTCTAGTGAATAAAAGTAACAATTCTAATAAGTATCTACTTCTCCAGAGCATTCCTTTTATTTTTGCTTTACTCCATTGACTGTGTTTAACTACAGGACTGTAAGGAGATCATTTGGGAGGGGGAGCCGGTGCTTATACTTAAATTATGTTTTCCATGGAATTATCTCTTTGTCCAGCAGACTTGCATGCTTGTTTCCTCAATGATCTTCAGCATACAAGTGCTCTAAAAAAGAACAGAGAGATGGAAAAACCATCTTGCACTGTTGTTTCCAGGTGAACAAGGGACTGGACCGATCGGGTTCACCCCCTAGTGTAGAGTCGGATAGAAAAGAAGGGTATTTCCTAGAGTTTTCTGATGTATTTAACTAAAATTATTATTGTGAGAGACAACTTTAATCTGATAATTTCCCTACAGGAGTCCGAAGTGTCTCAGCAGACTGGTGAGCAGCGGTTAAGGTGCTGGTGTGGTGACCGCCCAGTTGCTCAAGGCCTCTTCCTTGTGCTGCCTCCTGTGGCAGGAAGGGACAGGCCCTGGTGGCGCTGGGCTGCTCGGGCGGGAGCTGCTGGTGGCGCTGGGGGAGCCCTGCCCTGTGTGGGGCACGGTGTGACCTGCAGGAGCCGGCCTCGCACCGTGTGACATTCCTCACGCTCGCCCCTTTGGAGCCTAGAATCAACACCCTGCAACCTCTACCGGTTAAGGAATGGTCTATTGCCATGTACGAGACCAGGAAATCTGCCTGTGGATGTAGGCCTTGGTAGGCCCCGTAGGCCCTGTAGGCCTCATAGGCCCAGGGCAGATAAAAATCTGGAAACTTCAGAACAATCGGAGTAAATGTTTCCCTCTATCACAACCTCTGAAAAACACTTTAGGTTGCTGAAAGAATTTATATTTCATGATAGATGTTGTATTTTAAAGCTTATTAGAACATAAGCTTCAGAAATATCCCAAATCGGTAGGCATTTGAAAGCAGTTGTGAAGATGGGACACAGACCACCTACTTCCCTCATGTTTTCTCCAGTAAAAGTCGAGGAAGGAAGTGGTACAAGAGAGGTTTCAGTGGAGCTACACATCCTGCTGGAATGGGGTTCTCCTGGTCCTGCTCAAACACAGCAGATCTTGATCTGAAGATACCTGATTCATCATTGTCTTGGTTACTGCAGCTAGAGTCCCTGGAAAATCACCATGTGGATTTCCCTTATTTTCTTATGATGAACAACATGAACGTGTACACACTGGTAAGTCTGTAGGTGGTGGTAAATTCCATTAATTTAGTCATATCACAAGTATAGGGTGATAAAAGCCTATGAGTGCTTGAAGATCTATGAGTCACAATCCAGTACAACTTTTGTGCCTTAGTATCGAAGCCAAGTGACTCCTACAGTAAGTAACTCTTTATTTTAATTGCTATTCAGTCTGACAAACTGCAGGACCTGAAATTCTCCATAC
>JAUBOD010000457.1:3651145-3667515 GCA_032353885.1 Nothura maculosa
TGCATCCCAAGGTAACTCCTGCCCTTCAGCCTTGGTTTATATACAGGCTTTGCTAAGTTTTGCTCTGTAATTTCTGTGAATTGCTGTTAGTTTTGTACTACAGTAGCAAACTACAAGTCGCCATTCACAGGTGTGAGTCCTTCCTGTGAGATACTTGATAAAACAATAGTAGCAAAGCAGCTCCTATTGCAAGACACAGAGCAGAAGGCTGTCAAGCTGAGTTGATCCTGTCAGGATCTGAACTTATGTTTCTAAAACGTCTATAATGTTCAACCCATATGCTTATCAATGGTTGTGATGTAGTTATACCACGCTGGGAAGCTTAATGATGCACAGGCTGCTTGTTAACAATACTCCGTGCGTCTTGCGCCGGCGTTCAGCTGCTTACTGCAAGAGAGCTCAGGTCCACGTGCAGGCACTGCGTTAATCGCTGGTGACAGCTTCGTTTGTGGCATTTCTGGGACAAGTTCAATGGGTGTATTTGTACTTTGGTGTATTTGTGTTTTGCATTTTAACATGCAAAGAGGTAGTGGCTTTAAAATACTTTTTCAGTAACACAATCATTTTTAGGCTTTGATGCTGTTAATTTTCTTACCTGATTATCTTCGGAGTTATGTAATATTGTCCATCTTTTGTAGGTGAAAAGAGGTAATAGATCATTTTCCACAGGTTAGCATTAATTATTAACCCTGCTGATAGGCCTGCTGCCTCACCTGTGCACTCGCACAATGTTTCCAAAGTGTTGCCCTGCAATGTACCTAGGTCAGGTATGAACTAGCTCAGGTGTGAAAAGCAGGCGCTAAGCGTGAGCAAGACAGAGCCCGGGGGCACCCCCTGGAGAAAGCGGCCCCATGGCTCCGACCTGGCCCCTGGCACTGGTTCCTGGCGGCCGGGCCTGCTCGGGTAGCGGATGGTGGACGCTTCCCGCGCCGTTGGACGCGGCTCCTCTGGCGCTCGGCTCGCAGCAGAGGGCACTGCAATGCAAGGAGCTGCAGAGCGGCCGCCGCAGCCCTCCCTGCCGCCACAGCAGCCTCTGCAGAGACACAGAGCCTCTGTCCTTGGCTTGTCCACAGAGCACCAAATGAAGCAATACTTACGTGTGGGTGTATGTATAAAACATATAAATACAGATATACTTTTTACAGTGATCAGGAGCACCACTGCTCAGCTGAAATAAGGCATCATCTTGTGGAGGGGTGGAGGAAGGAAGATCGACATCAATAACCTCAATGGAAGCCTCCATGTAACTAGAGCTCGAGTAGTGCCGTTGTTGGTGAAGGCAGCCCTGGGCCCGAGGCAGAAATACCGGGCTGCCCGTGCTGCCCAGCCATGTTTCTCATTGAGCTCCCTCAGTGCAGATGCTGCAGATCCACAGGGCACGTGTGTGACAACGAATAAACACACAAGCAGCTCACGGCCCTGGCGGGAATCCTTTCCCAGGGCACACACTCCCTGTGCAGGGAAGGCCGTCTGGTTTGGGAAAGGCTCCTCTCTGCTGTGCTCCAACAACTGCCTCTGCTGGGCACTTCTGGGAAATGGCTCAGGGAGGATGTATGTGAGCTTAGATGTTTTCTTTCCCATCTAACCACACATGCAACTTCACTGCGTAACACCTGCACACAGTGTAGACCTATGAATAACCACAGATCACTACAGCTACCAAGTCCTCAGCTTTTTGGTGCACTTTAAATACACCTGATTTCTTCACTTTTTAAACTACTCTTCTAATGCCCCTTAATTTTTGTGTTCCTTGGGTTACTCTTCCTCATCAGGCCTTTGGAAATGGAAGCCACCACTTTTCTGTTGTATTCTCATACTAGTGTATTTAATTTCCCAGCAGTCTGAATTGTCTGCTGATTTGTAAGGGGTTGCACTTTAATCTGCAGAGCTTTTGGCAGTGGGCAGCCCCACGGCAGCAAGCCTTCTATTTTGCAAAGAAAGCTTGTAAAGCTTTGATAAACATATTTGTGAAATATGTTTTAACTTGCTTACTACTGAGCACACACAGAAATGTGAGAATATTTTAATGTGCAGAAGTTGAACTTGGGGACAGTCCTGAAATAATAGGATTTTATTTTTACACAACATGAGACCTCTTGTGATAACATTATTTTATCTAAAGATAGCATTTCTACAACAAGTGTTAGAATGAATTCAGATTAGAAGAATTTATAAATCACATGTTACTGCCCTGACTTAGGACAGATATAAGCAAGCAATTTTTCAGGGAATTGGATTAGACTGATGTACTAGACCTAGAGCTTTTCATTTTGACTCACTTATTGATTTGTAGCTAAGGGAAAACTTGGACTCAACCACTTCTTACAGCAATCCTGACCTGCTCCACAAGGGAAGGAGACTTACTGACCTCTAAAATGCAACTCTGAAAACTCAATGAATGTTCAAGTGATTTTCTTGACTCCATGTGAACTTCATCGCATTCTTCTATATCTTTTGCATTTTAGTGCTTATTTGGAAAAAAAAAAGCTCGATAGTCTACTCTGAAATTGATCAGAGGGAGCTTGGGCCTTAGGTTTCTTTTATTTTTTTTCTTTTTTCCTGATATGTTCCATATATGTGTGGCTGTTGGTACATGTATTATGCTCTTTAAGTGTGAAAAACAGGAAGCAGCGCTGATTTTGTGACCCTATGGAGGTTGGCAAGTAGCTGTTACGGGCCAGAAGCAAGCTACATTACTGAAATTGTATGAGAAAGCTTTAACACCAGAAGCCTGATTCAATAAAATCTCTGGAAAAGAAGACTGAACGTATAACAAGCATGTTTTCTGTGCAGCAGAATACAAAGCGGATAGACTGGAGTAATTTCCAGACCGGGAGCAAAACAATTGTGTTAGTAACTCGTGCCTGAGCCATCAATATGACTATGCATGGTAGCTAGAAAATACATCAACTCAGAGTGGTGCTAAGCACCTGTCAAGAGCATTCTTTCTGGGCATACACTTGCCCTTGTAAAGAAATATTTTTCTCTTTCCCTCCATCACTGCAAAAGGAGTCATAGACAGCAGGGCAGAGAGTGTGGGAGCAATTCCTCTTTTTGATATTTCAAAGGGAGTATATGGACGCAGAATACAACCTGCCAAGGTAGAACATGCCTAGCATGTGAAAGGTAACAGCTCTATATGTGTTTTACAACAGCAGCAACTAAAGTGAATGGTGGTGGTTGGTGGAAGACATTATTTTTTCAACCTCTCTAGCTGTATCATACTCTAAGTGAGTCTGCTTATGTGTTTGGAAGAAAAAGTGCAGTGCTATCTACTGCAGTTTTTGGACTTCATCTCCAGAAACTCATTGCTTCTCTTTCAACATCTCCAGTTCCTCTACAGACCTGACCTCCCCATCCAAAGGTGCAGAATTAAGAGGGAGAGAGATGGAGTTCTCCAGCTCTGGACGTAGCCATGCTGGTTTTGTCCTTGTTTCTCCTCTGGAATTTGTCATACTTGTTTGTCATACAAGTACATTTATTCTTGCCTGTCTTATACCTCCATGGTCCACCTAGCTACATGCATCTGTGGATTTCTTCTGTTTTTGATTTTATGTATGAGAATAAGCCCATCAGCTTCCCAGAATTACAGAATAGCTGATGTTGGAAGCGACCCTCTGTACATCACCTGGTCCAACCCCCGGGGCTCCAGCAGGGATGGCTACAGCAGTGTGCTAAGGTGTTCTACTTCCTTTTCCCTTTTCTCATTCTCTCTCTCTGATTTAATTTATTTATTTATAAGATATCTGGATACAATTCAAATTATTTAGTTCAATTTTTGTTCTCCACCTCATTTTAACTGCTTTTCTTGTCAGTCCTAGATTGTTTGGCGTTGACATTTATTTGAACACTGCTAACTACTTCCTTGCTTTCTTCTTCCATAGTGACCCATGGGCATTGCTGAGCTTCTCTTTATCACATAACTACATTCGGCACAAGCCTTTCATCAGCATCGTGCGGATTGACCCCGACTTGACCTGTTACTTGGTGATGGAACCAAGGAAATCACTTTCAGTCTTCAATCTCATCCTTGGAGACTTTCCCTGAATATATGAAGCCACAATGTCAACTTCTGTCCTATCAAAGGTATTGGATAAATTAACTATGCTCAGCTTTGAGGTTTGTGTTGTTTTGAGAAGAGAGAACAAATGCAGTTGGAATTTATTTTGTCAGTTATTTAAGTCTCTTTAACATTATAGCTTTGATAAGGGGAAAAAAAGTGAGATGGCATCCCTTAAAATCTGTTCCATTAAATGTGGATAATCTGTCATCACAAAGGGGAAAAAAAGTGAGATAGTATTCCTTGAAATCTATTCCATTAAATGTGGATGATCTCACATCACACCTTTGGTGCTTGTCTCTGTTCCAACTAGCTGCCTCTATGGGGGACCAGAGGGAGCCATGTTGGAAAAGGAAAGCCCTCAAATCCAAGAGCAGCTAGACCCAATATGAATGGCTATGAACAGACTTGGGAGTATTTTTGTTGTTATTGGTGGTGAAAAGGTTACAGCAATGGATCTAATCAAATCATTCCCAGTAAGAGGCACCTTTTCCAGCTAATGAATACGTAATGTTGTAGTTAGAGCTTATTAACACTGCCATAATACCTGGCAAATAACCAGCAGCTGGAAACCAATGTTATCTGGTTCAGCTCTCTGGCCTTTCCCCACAGCAGGTGTCCCTAGAGCCCTATTTTGTGCAGTGGCAAATCATCTACTTTATGGCTGCCCTTCCCATCCCTGCAGGCTGTGTCAGAGGGGTGACAGGCCCAGAACCTCCTTCTCCTTGGCCTGGCCCTGTTCATTGTGTTTGGAAGGATGGATGTGGACTTTAACAAACCCAACTGCCATTGGCAAGGTGGACACAAAATGGCGGTCAGTAGGGGGTTCAAGGCGGCCATTTTGTGCAGGCACCCCCTATGCCCAGGTCAGGGGTCTGTGCGTAAAGCGGTCTGGGCACCAGAGCAGAACAGCAAGGGGTGGCTTTTCGCGGCAGCGCGATTTGCTCGCCGCTACGGAGCTTCTCCTCCTTCTCCTCCTCCTCCTCCCTTCCTCCTGTTGCTGGCCGGGCGGTGGTCCGCGCGCTGCCGGCGCCGCCCTAACGCTCCGAGCGCGCGCGCCTCCCGCGGCCATTTAAGGTGCGCGCAGGCAGCCGTTGGGGGCTGAGAGGGCTGCTTAGGCACAACTTGGCTATCCGCCCTGTGTAAAAGGCTGCGAGTAAATAGGTGAAATCTGGTGTGCTGGTAGCGCCCGGGGTTCCTGGAAAGGCTGCTGCGGCCCGGGGGTGCGGGGTGCAGCGCGTGCGGAGGCGCTGGAGCCAACAGCGCCCGACCGCAGGGGGCATCGCGCGGGCTGCGCCGCGGGCGGCCGGGGTCTCCAGCGGCGGCGGGAACGGAAGGGACCGCTCAGCTCGTGACAAGAAAACAGCGCTGGTTTTCTCTTCCTGGTGCTTCAGGTGCCCTGGGGACGCTCTTTCGCTTTTACCGCGAAGGCTGTTGCCCTTGATCGTTGAGCATGCGGCTCAAGTTTGTATTTCTTTCACAACAAGTTAATCTGGTTTTACAGACTTCACAGACTACTGAAATAAGAGTCTTATAAGGAGCACATCCTTTTCATAGGAGTGTGAAAAAAAAATTATAAACGTGAACTTCGTGATTTGAAAAGAGAGAGAAAAAACCCTGTGTATTTTTGCATTAAGGCTCCAGGATGCTGTGTTTGAGGCAAGTGACTTAAAATCGTTGGCAGAACGGTGTTTTTGCAGACTTATTTCATGGGAAGGAGATGGAGGGGGGTTTAAGAGCGGGTATCAGCTGCCAGTAGTTTTGCCTGTTTACCTCTGCACATAGGTGAGGTGGAGAAGGTAGCAAAAAGCTGGGTGTTCCCAACTGGAGAGCAGAATGGTTCTTGTCTGGTGTAGGCTTCCAAGTCATTTTCACTCCTTTCTCTTGTTTAAATGTGTTGCAACGCGTTATTGCTCACGTGAAAGCTTCACTTTTTCCTTTTTTCTTTTTTTTTTTTTTTAGATTCTGCCACAGAAAACAAGTGCACTTTATTTCTCAACTGCTGTAAACTGTTGCTCAGCACAGTCTGATGCCCTATTTCCAAATGTACGGCTGTTCAGCTCATGGATGCAGTCATTTTCAGGTACTTTTGTAAGCCACGGTACAACATGCTTTGCTGAAACCCAAGTAGGTGTTGTTTTTGGCACCCTTGGTGATAATCTGACAAACATCAAAGATGATTAATACATCTTTTGTAAACACCACCACTTTGTAATACCTTTGTGCTTCTGCACCTGACTGAATAAAAAGTTGCCCACTGAGATTCCAGCTTGAGCTGGTGTTCCTGTGGGGTCTGACAGATGTGAAGCTCCTGAGCTGGAGCTCGTTAGTATTAATTAAGGAGCATCTCTGTCCTTAGCAACCAGAGACATGGCTTCATGAATCACACGTTAACTGTACTGAGATGATCAATGAGAAGGGTCTGTTGCTTTGTAAAACTGTATGCAGTTGTGTGCAATATAGTGAATTTTGCTTTATTTTTCTTGTAAAATAGTTGTTTTAAGACTCAGGGGAAAAAAAAGATGATTGAGGAAAATACATTTTCTCCTGACAAATTTTGCCCCATCCTTGTCCTTCTTGTTTTAAGTGTTTGGGAGACAGGTGCATATTTCTTAACTTTTTAGGTTCTGTTCAACTCTGGATCAGCAGGGGCCAGATGCACCTCTATTAGATCCCTAATTGCAGCTCCAAATTATTTTCTTGGCAGGCTTTGTTGCTGATTATTTTTGTCTTATACACAGAAAGTTAAGGTTTTGAGATAGAACAGAAAATAACAAGTAAAACATTTAGCTGGGGTTTTGAGGTGGTGCCTCTCTGAAATTCCCGTCTGTCTTTTCCAAAAGCCCTGCTCAGAGTGAGCACGCGTTTAAAGAAGAATCAGGAGCTAGACTGTTCTTCCAGAGTAGAGGACAGAAAGATCAGATTGTAAATTCAAGCAGGGTAAGTGTTTGCTGCAGCTCCCCTACAGCAAAGACTCCTGGTAGACTGTAGTAACTTCTGTGCGTGCTGCTTGTCATGTTGGGATTTGAGACCTGTAAAGCTCCCACCCGGAGCTCACTTTTGGACACTTCCAAGGCAGTGTTTTTTTTCACTGTGACTCTGGATTGGCCTGAACGTGCTTTTCAGAGAGGCTGAGCAGAACTGACTTGCCTTTTCAATCTATTATTCCCTGTCTTTTGTTGGGAAGGATTTTACTGCTGTCTGGTCTTAGAGTATGCAGGGTGTGCAAGAGCACACTGTAAAGAGAAAAATGAGATGGCTGATACTGTTCCTGGGCTCAGCTGTATAGCTTTTTTGACATGAACTGAGCCAATCCCCCCCCCTTTAACAGTTTTACTATTCAGCAGTTTTATAAAAGTATATGTTGAGTCAGAGAGGGCAACTGGGCCTGATGAAACTTCTTTATATTCAAATGCACATCCCTGAATAGGAATGCGAATAACTGTGCTAAATGAACTTAGATGGAGACTTGATTTATTGGGTGCTGTCTTCTTTTTCTGTGTCCTTAAACCTTCCCTCCTCCCCATACCAACCTGCCCCTAAATAACCTGCTGCTAATTATTTTATTTCTCTTTTGGTCCCAGTTTTGTGCACGGAGACCTGAAAGCTAATTTTGGTTTAGGTGATGGCATGGGTTAGGTAGGCACACTTTGCTCACTCATGGTTGCTAGCATTTGTGTGTAGGCAATAACAGGAGGGCCACCCAACTGCCTACTTGTAGGGGCTGCTCAGTGGGTCACAAGGTATCTCTGGAAGGGGTGGCTGAAGAGAGAGCCTGTTGGGCAGAGCAGAGACCAGCAGATTCTTGAGAGACACTGGGGTCACAGGCAGGGATCCTTGGAAGCAATGAAAAAAAAGATGCTTGCAGCACTGCACAGTCTTCCTGAAAGCAAGGTGGCTTTTGGTGGCCAAGAGTGAAGCCAGCAAGTGGGAGAGTTGAGTTTAACTGCTCCTATTTTAATCTGATGGAGAGTAGACCTTTCTTTCCTGACTGAAAATAATCATGGCCAAACTCATCCTTTTTTTTAGAGCTTAGAGATTTTAAGACTTTGAATATCTTTAGAAAAGTGTGGCCACTGTTTGCAGGAGTTACAAGGAGAGAACCTGAGAAATGGCGGTGAGGGAGAATCAATATGAGCCTTGTCCATCAAGAAGATTTCAAAGATTTCCCTTGCCTGTCAGCATCCTGGTTGTGTAGGTGACCAACTGTGCCTACCTCCTGCTTGGAAAAGGAAGAGGCAGGTGGGAGCTCTTTGTCTCTCTTCTCCCAGTTACTGCTTTCCTGGGTCAGGCACAGCGGGAGGAAGATGGAGAGACAGATTCTGTTAATGAACAGAGTTTAGCAAGAACCAGCAGCCCCTGCTGCTTTGGTGCAAGCTGGGTCACTGTTGGAGTGAGCTCAATAATTAAAACTTGGAGGAGCAGCTATGCTGTTCTCACTGTTCATGTGCATGTATTAATTAGAAGTTGTAATTAATGGAGATGGGAGAAGGAAGTCAACTGGATCCTGTCAGTTCGATCTCTGTTTGACAGCAAAGGTTTATCCAGGAAAGCAGGTAGCATTTCCTTTTACAACTTCTGTAGGTCAGAGTTTTCCATGATCCTGTGAATGGCCAGTGAGACTTGGCAGCTTTATTGGACACATTTTCACTGTCTAACCAGGGAAAAAACCTGAACTCGTTAAACGTGTTACACAATCCTATATCTAACATTTCTTCTCCTGTGTGTATTTGAGGCTGCTGCTCTGGAGATATAATAGCCTATGCATATGTGAAAGGAAGGGAAACGTGATGTAAATAAACATATGTAATGTTATAAATACGTACGAAATATATCTCACTGTATTTATTTATTTCCTTGGCAACAAGAAAAGCCTACTAAGCTAATGATTAAAATAAACCCTGTAACTCCTTCCCTGTTGTTAAATTCAAAATCCTCCTGTTTAGGAAACTGTCAGGTGTCTGTGTAGTCTGTTGCATGATCTTGTACATCTCTGATGTGATGCTATTGAAAGGATAGTTCCAACTGAACAAGATTCAGTGTAACTTTAATATTGAAAATTCAGTATGTAGCCTCAGGCTTCGGTTATCTCCTAGCATTTAAAATCTGCACAGAATATGGAATTGTTGACTGCCCTCTGGGCTTTGTGTAGGTGGAGCTGGTTGCCAAGGTCGCAGCTTGGAACACTGTACAAGAGCTGCTGAATCACATGTAAGGAGGCGACAGTTGTTTCTGGAGGAGAGATTCATTTGAGATGAGTGGAGATAAGGGGTTGCTGAACCAGTGCTGCAGTTACTTCTTAGTGTGTTCTGGATACTGCCACTCGTGGCACTGTGCTTCCCCTCCCATCCACCATCCTCAGCATCAAGTGTGTCTGCTCTGAGAACTGCCTGAGAGGCAGCACTGAAGTCCATTTCCCTGCAGATTAGGTGGTAGGGAACCATTGGATTGAGTTCAGAAAATGGCAACAAATCTGAGCAGACCGTGAAGGGCTGAGCCTGAGCAGAGATTTGGGACAGTCAAAGGGAGAGGCTGTTTGAAGTGAAACAGGATGCTGAAATGAAGAAAAATAGTTGGAACATTAGAAAAACTAGCTGGGTATTCAATCTACTGTGTATTAGGTCTATGTACAAGTCTGTTGGAAATACTTGTTACTATGTGCATCTTTAGCTATGGCTTGAGTGCCAGGTGAGCTAAACCTCTAGTTATCATTAGATTTTTTTTTCTCTGAATTATCATACACTAGCAAGCATTTAGAGGTACAATAGACACAGCATGGTGCTGCAAACAGCTGTGTTTTATCATACAAGCTTGGGAAGGAAGAGTAGAGGAATGACAGCATTACCTGGGCTCTCAAGGGACTGTAGCAAGAAAATAGCATTGATTTTCTCTCCAGTATGTCACTGATTGTTTCTAATTTCCTGTTTTTTACTGCTATTATTATTTGCAGGCAAGCTGCTCTTTGGATGCATTATACAGTACCAGACTTCCCTCCGAGTTGCTCCCAAGCAGCCAGTGCGCTCCTGGGCTTGAGCGTGACCTGCTCTAAGTACAGGACGGCTCCGTGAGTGCAGATGGGGGTGTGGGAGGGGTCCCCGAGGGAGCAGTGCTTCTGATCATCTGCAGGATAGCAGATAGCACGAGAGCGACCTTCAGGTGCTGCTTGGCTGGGTGCTGTGTCCTCACGAGGACCTCTCCATCCTCCTGGTTTGGGCGCAATGATCAATGAGCGGTGCAGGGTTAGCTCGCAATGAAATGATGCTGAGACAGTGGCAGTGGAGTCTGTGAGAGGGCTCTTGTCCTGTGGCCTGCTACACTGAGTCCCTCAAGTCATAATTTCACAAAAGGCTTTTATACCTCCATTAGCTGGTAACAGCTTTCACTTTGTGTGAATCTGGGCTTCATTTCAACCACTGACCTGAAGGTGAAGGGCCTGATAGCCTGTTATCACCAAAAAAAAAAGAATTAAATTGGAGCATTCCTAGTGTTGACATACTGTTGCAAGACCCCTGGCTCTTGCATACAGAGCTCTGCTGTATGTGCACTGGGCAGAAGTGTAGCACAACTGCTTGTGGTGCCTGCTGTTGTGCTAGGTGCACTCCACCCCTCTCCATGCCCCACTGAAAGCAGTGAAAGAGTTAACTGGTGTCTGTAGGCATTTCTGAGGAGCCCCAGAGCCTTGAGGCAGGGGTTCTTGCTGAAGCTGCAAAGTCACAATAAGGTTGTACGTGATTACCTAACTGTGACAGTTTCCTGGAATGTCAACTTGGACACTTGGTGAATGCTATAAAATACTTAACAGAAAAGCATGCTGAAACATGTTCCAATAAAACCTCCAGGAGAGAAAAACATAGTGACCACATCGCAGTTCAACTTCATTGTAAAGCACGGGAGCTTCCAGATTTTGAGCCAAGTTCTCCTAGGAAGCAGTGGACTTGCAGTTAGGAGCTCTGCGCTTGGGTCAAGACACCGTTGGAAGATGCTGCTCTCCATTTTGGGTGAGTGCCTTTGCACATACAGGTTTTGTTGACTTAACCTTTCGATTTGGGATCTGTTTTTGGATCTTTAGTGCTTAGATTTTTCGTAGTGTAGTGGCTAATCTCATACTGACATCCAAACTCGCAAAATGTTTTTTTCTCTGCCAACTTGTTCCAAGAATGCACATTTTAAATCATCTACCAGAAGCCTCTGCATGCCAGACCCCTTAGAAATAAACCATTGACCAAGTCTGAGACAAAGACTGGATCCAGCTGCACCTACGCTCTTTTCCAGGGGAATTGAGAGAGGAAGGGGGTCCTTTTTGAAATTTGTGACTCGACAGGAGAGTCTCCTCCATATGCGTTCCCTTAGGCATAAACCGTTGACCAAGTCTGGAACTAAGGTTGGTTTGACCTGAACTCTGTGCAACGGGAAGGTCCCCTTAATACACATTTCCTTAGACATAAACTGTTGCCCAAGTCTGGGACGAAGATTGACCTGATGTGACGCTCATGACTCAACAGGAGGGCTTCCTGATCCCTCCCCTGCCCTGAATGTGCTGGCAGAGGTGATACTGTAACACGTGTATTCCCCGCTGTGTTCCCGAGCGGTGAGTTGGGAGGGGCAGCTGCTGCGGCTGGTCGTTGCTGAGGATGGAAATTCTAGATCCTACTCCTTGGTAAGTTCTGCAGTTACTATGGCTTATTACTACTGTAATATTAGTTATTAGATAGCATAGTTACACCTAATATATCTAATAATATTATTGTTAATATTACTCTAATATAGCAAATCTGGAGAGAAATCATTGTAGCTTACAAGTAGCCCCTATCTTCTATTTCTTTGCAATTAGCTCACAGTGCTGAGGAAGAAAGTGTTGTTATATCTGGGAGAAGTGTAGTGGAGAATCGTCCAGTACTTACAGCCCATCAGCACCTGCTGAGCCAAGTTACCTAATGAGATATATCAGCCAGTGCTCACACTGTTTAATAAACTGGCTTGATCTAGTCTGTCTGTGTCCTGCTGGCTGGTAATTGTGCCGAATGAGTTTGTATCTTCTGTTTTATTACTGTTTGCACGTAGTTACACAGTTTGTCTGTTTAACAAAAAATGCATATAAATGGTTCTGACCAGTGACATCTCCAGTAACAGTGTTAGGACAAAATGTGAGTTATTTGTATATTTCTTGAGATGATCCTACTTAGGTCTCAGCCATTCTGCCTTTATTTCTTTTATTTCCATGGAGCAAGAAACAGCAATATATGAATATATAGCTCTGTAGTGGAGTAGGAGATGTCCTATATACCTGAAATTTGATTGCCTTTCCTTCACTTCTGGAACACAACTCTTGTATCTTTGGCTATAACTCCTACTCCACAAAGCAAATTAGGCACTAGACTTAGGGATTTTGACACTAATGTGACTGCAATTTTGAAATTGTTAACGACTGAACTTTTGTGCATTGCAGTGGGGCTTAAATGATAGAAATGCTGCTGCTTTTTGTGAAGGTATGAAGGAAACATTCAAATAACTATACAAGAAGAAACATAAGTCCAAAGTTACAGTCCAGAGCACCACAGCAATGTAAATCATGGGCTGTATGAAGTGTGGGCCTGACTTTAAAGCACAAGCAGCTGCTGTGCACCCTATACGGAGGAGGAGCAGCCGGAAATGACTGCAAGGAAACAAGTAGCTATTTGTTTGGTTGCTGTTCTATAGGAATCAAGTGGTGTAGGAGGAAGCCAGATGCATCTTCTGGTGCTGTGCTGCACAAAGTATTGCCCTGCAGATTATAGGCTGCTGCTTGGAAATGGACCTCTGGAATTCCAATTCCAATTGTATTGGTCCAATTCCTTTGGTAGCCTTTGATTTCTATTGAGTGAAATTTCACAACAATGTGAATGGCAGAATTTCCTATGTGGGATGGATTTAAATTTCATAAGCTAGAATCTACTGATCATCTAGTGTCTAAACCAAAACAATTATAATTATCTAGCTCTATCAGTAGCGCTGATAACTAGCAATAATTAACATCTTGCCTTAACATTTCCTCTTTTGCTTCTTTTCATGGGAAAGGTATTGCTAAGTCAGACATGGACTAACTGAGATCATCAGTGAGAGAAAAAGGATTATTTTTAAGTGAAAAGGGCTTTTTTCCCCCAATCATTCTACCTCTCTATGATTGCTGTAAGCTCCCTTGAGTTAAAGTGCTGTTAAACGACTAGCTTTCTTGTGATTGATGAATTTAATCATTTTGACTCTTTTCTAGAACAAATCTTGAGGACAATGTGAGTATTTATATTCAGAAATTCCTCCTTTCCCTCTCAAAAAAGAAAAAGTATTTGCATTCAACTCTGCAGTTCTGAAAGAGGTCCAAGACAAATGCAGTGTGAACTATCAAGGCTTGAGCCACTAGACAATATTTTTCTTGATATAAATTGATAAAGAAATTTCCTTGGGGAGGGCTCTTTAAAGGCTTAGCTCATTCCTTATTAAAACAGAGTTGATTGCAGTAATACCTGAATTGTTCTACTAGGATTATGTAATGTGAAATGCGATGTATGACTTAGTTTGCAGTGCTGGGACTAATAGTGATTATAGTCTTTTAAGCACTGTCCTGCCTTTGTTGTGTTAATGACTGCTTTTTAAAATAGAGATCATTTTCTTCCTGAAATAAAGGAATCTGACAAAATGCTTCAGTTTTAGATGCCCATTTAGAAGAGATAAATCTCCGTTTTTTTTTCTTTTTTTTTTCTTTTTTCTTTTTTTTTTTTTTTTTGGTCTTGGAAGTTTTCAGTTTGTGAACTCTCTGTCCTAACAGTCTTTCTGGGTTGGGCATGAAGGATGAAAAATGATCATGTAGTCCCACTGTAGCCCCACGCTTTTACAAAGAGAAAAACACAGATATTTTGACACTTCCCTGGAACAATTTGTTGATTTGGAGGAGGGGAAAAAAAACTTAAAAAAAAAAAAACAACAACAAAAAAGCTGTGGAGCTCTTGCTCTTCTTACTGAGATGCATTAGCAATTATCTGAGTAGTTCTGCAATTTTTACTTCATCTTCTCTGACCCTTGATCTCCTCAAACCAACTTAGAGGAGAGGCGGTGTTAAGAGCTGCCTTGTAAATGGAAGTGTGTAGTCAAAGGCTGCCTCAGTCTGTTCACTTTCATTTCCTTCCCTTTTGCAGGAAGAGGATGGAAGTGAGGGCTTCTAAATGAAAAGCAGCTATTGTGAAGATAGTTTTTAAAAGAAGAGGGACAGTGGGACTTGATTGACTACTTATATCCCACAAACTTTGTAGGTCTTTCAGAATATATTGATTTCGAAGAAATAGTCTCCGAGTTTAGTGGATATTTTTTTTCCTTTTTCAGTTTCAGGCTCTTATTTATTATTGCAGTAAGGGAAATTGTGAGAACAACTTACAAACACATTACTCTCTGCAAGTGGAGTCAGAAGGGCTTTTTATTACTCTGTTCTTGTATGTGTTAATGTGGCAAGGAAACCATTTCAAACAATGTATTCATGTCTGTGTAGATCCTCATTTAATGTTTAGAGTGGCTATTGCTTGTGAAGTCCTAGCTGTTTGTTAGTGTAAAGCAGGCTAAGTTTTGTTGTGGTTCCTTTGCTTGTGCTCCCAGGTGAGGCTGTCAGCAGAGCTGGCACTAGGGCAGCCCAGCCGGCGGGTTTGTCCATGTGCACTGAAGGCAGGACCCTGGCACAGTGGCACTTAGACCCTCGTGGTGGGAGTGACGCTATGAGTTGTTTCAATTAGTCTGTCTTGCTATGAACTGAGCTCAAATGTTGCTTATTGCTATGAGAGGTAAGACTCTTATCTGAGTGGTGGAGAGTCCTGTGGTAAACTTTTCACACAAAGATACTGAGGTTTACTCAGCAAAGAATAAGGAAAGAATTCCCCTCTGTCCATGGACTCAGTATTACTGTGGAGTGAATGGCAGTTATTTGTCCACAGTTTCTACCATGCTGATGAAAGAGGCTGGGAGAGTTGAATTGATCAAGAAGATTGTTACCTTCTAGTTGAAGAGTACAAAAAGGTGACAGAGCCAATTTCTTCCTAGAGATGCGCAGTGACAGGGTGAGACATTACAGTCAAATGCAACAAAGGAAATTCTGATTAGATATTATGGAAAAAAATGATCACAAAAGAAGTGAGAGTGGAACAGGTTGCCTACAGAGCAAACTCGGCTGAGGAACCCCATTTAAGAGATCCAGTGCACTCCAGGACCACTTATTTGGCCTGCTGTGCCTATGAAATGTCCAGATAAATAACTGGTAACTTTGTGTTTGGTTACCTTACAGGGGCTATTTGACATTTCTGGTTTTTGTACAGAATTCTTCACTGCCTGAGAGTGATCTCGTGCCCTAAAATGTGCAGGCGTTTTCCTTTACTTACAAGTTTCTTTTAGGAAAACCACTGTGAGATGCTACAAAAAATTAAATGGAATGTATTATTTCAGGCTATTGCTAGTCTTGCAGCTCAGGTCAGGTTATCTCCCTACTAGGAATAATACTATTACATGAGAATCTTGTGCTTCCTAGTCAGTGCTCTTTTATTTTATTTTATTTTTTCTTTAGATAGGCAGAATAATAGGCTCAACCTTCTGCCAAATGCCCTTTCTTTTCTCTACTGCATACTTCTTGCCTTCTTCTGCTTGTATAAGATTAGCGAAGTATAGAGAATGTTTAATTAAGTTTAATTGCATGACAGCTTAAAAGTGGGAAGGTAATTACTCATTTAATTATTGTGCAGCTTCGTGCTTAAAGTGTGTATATAATTGCTCTTTATATAAGGACATTCAACTTTGCAAGCCTGCGTCAAACTTTAACAACCTCATCCTCACGTTTAAAGTAAAACTACCTGTACCACCTGTAAAACAAGAGAAGTCTCATCAGCTGCTCACCCTTCTCCCCTCTTTTGATGGTGCCATCCTCTCTTTGTGGTAGGGATTTCTATACAGGGAAAGACTTGAATCATATTTAAACACATAAGCTATTGCCTTTTGTATGTTTTTCCTTGACACTCGTAGAACGCATTGAGAACTCAAGATTGCAGGCATGTAAATGTAAATTAGTATTTCCTATACTATCTTCATTAATTATTTCTGTTGTGACAATTTGATAAATGTAATTGCTTGAAACAGTCACAGGTCAAGTGACTGTTATGAGTGCTCGGGAAAGGAGAGGACAATTTCAGTGTTCATAGGCCCTCTCCAAGGGAATGGGATCTAAACAAGTGTTCTTCTTTTCAACAGCCCACTTCTCTTGTTCTCTTGCTAGTACTTGCAGTAAGGCTAAGACTGAATCCTGACAATC
>JAUBOD010000457.1:3669453-3711748 GCA_032353885.1 Nothura maculosa
TTGACACTAAGGCTGAATTAACCTTAGATGAAGGTTGATTTGAGAATAATGGTGTCCTCAACTGATGAGTGCCAGATGAAGCTGATTTTCTTGTGCTCGCTGCCACCTGAGCTTCCTCTACTTTTGATTGTTGATTTGGAAAAGCAGATAATAAAGCACTGATTTCATTAGTATCCAGGGATTCCTAGTCTCAGGGAAGTCTCCTGACTTCAGAGGCTGGCATGCTCTGCACTGGGACAGTTCATTGGAACCTGAGTACTCTTGGATGTATTTGAAGGCAGCTCCTCCAGATGTTCAGGCTACAGCCGTTTATCTAAAAGGCAGGTGTAGGACATGGTCGTTGTCTGATGCAGGCTGATAGAGCATCACTGGAAAAAAAAAAACCCAAAACTCAAAGGTACAGAGGAGTGATTGGGCATCTCTTTGAATGCTCTTAGATGAAAAACTATCAAAATCCTTTTTTAATTGATATTTTACATATAATAACAGTATCACAGTGTGAATAAAGCTAATAAGGGTGTTATGCTGGTGCCTTTCGATCAGAAATTCTGTTAGTGGTTGTGATTTTGGACAAAACATGCTAATCTTGGGTTTTTCTCCCCAGTCATTTTTTATCACTGTTTCATGTGAAGAAAAATGCTCTTTAACTCAATTCTGTCCGAGTAGAAAGGAAGAACCAAAGTTGTTCTTTGGGAAATAAAAATCTCTATTGTATTTTGTCTTGAAAGTATAGGAGGTAGTTGATAAATCCCAAGTCAGTGATTTTTCTCTTTGGAAGTGTCATGCAACCTACTAAAAATCCCAAGGTGAAATGTCTGTAGTTTTAGTTAATAGCTATTTTTATCATCATTACAAGTGTTTGGGATTTTTTTTTTTTCCAAAAATGTAGAGAGAGTGTATGCTGGAAGAGGGTGAGGGAAAAGGATTCCGTTTAATCTGTGTCTTGGGAGGTATAGAACATAATTGGAACTTCTAACACTGTTCTGGAAGAAAGTCAAGTTGCCTACGGGTCTGGGACAGGATACGAGACAAGGCCTGTTTGGTGCCAGGCCTTGTTTCCTGGAGTAAAGGGATTTAATCTTGTGCTATTAACCAAGGCTGGGTTATTCGTGGGAAGTGGATTAGCTTCATCATTTCTGTTCTTAGCCTACTGTTGCATTTGAAAGATATCAGAGGCTCTGATGCACTGAAGTTTCTGTTGAACAACTGTGAAGGTACATTAACCTTCTTGGAGATTGCTGGCAACCAGATAGCTAAAGTCTGAATGGCAAGTTCATGTCACTTGTGCAATTGAATACTGTGAAGTAATTCATCCAACACTTTCTTCTTTAGCTAGCTAGCTTGCATTCCAAGAAGTCCTTCCCATTCCTTTTTGCTTGCAAAGTCATAGGAAAAAAGACTTTTCCACTGGAATTTGGCCCAACTGGCGGCAGGCTGGAGACTGGGCATGGAGGTCCGTGTTGGATGACCAGCTCTGGCAGGGATGCTCCTTCAGGCTCCTTGCCTTGGGAAGAGCAATGTGCTGACACAGCTCTTGTGCTTGGAGCTCCTGTGCCAGGACAGACCTTGACTGTGAGAGGTTGTAATTAGTAGAGCAGCCATTCTAGGAGCCTCTTGCCTCCAGAGTCTGCAGTGTTCTTACCTGGCCTCTCCACCCAGCAAAGACAAGGTGGAAATGAAGCCAGGGAAGAGATTTTTTTTTTTTTTTTTTTAGATTTTTTTCTTTTCAACCTTAACCTGGAAATTCTGCCATTAAGCAAATACCCCTTTCTTGCCACTGCCTTTGAGGAGAGATTGGGTGCCATGTCAAAGTTACTGTAGCAATGCATCACTGTTCCATTAGCCTGGAAGTGCAATGAAATCATAGTGCATCCCTATAAAATTTGGTGTGCTACTAATATCCCAGTTCAAAATCTGGTTATGGCGTGTTAAAATGCTACGGTGGTCTAGCCGTGAGCTTGCTTGGGGCCACTGAAAAACCTGCAGTCATTTTTACCCCAGGGTGTGAGAGAACTGCAGACCTTGATCGCGCCGTCGCACAGTGTCATATCTGCTTTACCTGGACACGCCGGCTCCAGTCAGTGTGACTAAAAGATGTAGAAGTGTTGCAGATGGTTTGAATCTGCTGGGTGCTGGGAGGCTCATGAAGGGTTGGCCAAGACTTCTTGTCTTCTTCAGCAATCCGTCTATTGAAAAATCTGTTTGATGGAAGGCTTTGAACTGTGGAGTTTCTCGAAAAAGGTGCCTGCTTGTTTGCTGAAGGCTCTTCTCGGAAAGGTCTCAGACTGTAGCTGCTCCAGCACAGCATCCTTTACTGCACCACCTTGTCACTTCAGCATGAACTTGCTACGAGGGCTTGCTGAGGGACACACATGTAGAGCACAGTTCTGCCAGCACAGAACCTAAGGTAGGATTTCTGTACCCCTGTCCCTTCATCCCATCATTCTGTGAAGCAGTGGAAGCTTCTTAAGCTGAGTGTGAAGAAAAACTTTGCTCCTTGGTTTAGAGTGTTGAGCAGAATTTCCTGCTCTAATTTTGGTTCTGTGTCTGAAGAGGATACTGGCATATTGTTTTAAAGCGCCTCTCTGAGCCTGCGGCCACTGAATGTTTACTTGGACAGTGTTTCTGTGATCTGTTATACACCCTGTTCTCCAACCTTGAGCCTTTTTTGCCTGGAAGGTATTCATTAGATATAATTATGAAGTTGATAAATTTTGATTATATTGTTTTTGACATGTCAGTACATTTTCAGCTACAAGCCAGGCTAAAATGCATGTCACTATTCAGGGTGGATAACTGGCCAGTCGAGGATGATAACCTTTTGTGTTCTTTTTGTTCAGGGGCTCTGAAAGCAGGGGAAGGCTAATACTGCTCTCCCTGATGAGCAAAGTGAGACAAAATGGCCATGTGTCTTACCCCCTGTGACAGAAAATGCTGGAAGCAGTAGCAAAGATAGCAGCCCTTTTTGTGACACTGCACTAAGAGAGTCTTACTTGCCAGCATTAGATGGCAATATCTCAAAATTGGTGCTGGATATTAGAGTGGATCAGAAAAAATAATTTTTTTGTATCTGTAAAATAACTTGGGGATTTAAAAATATAGTTGTGGCATACTGCAAAGAAAGTCCAAAACTTCCTTGAAGCAGGGTCCAAAAAGAATTTTTTTTTGTTTACATATGAAATAATTTGCAATAAACTGCGCTTCCACTTCAGGATTATAACAATCCTGTCAGTACGAAGAGGTCAGAGCTTTTTCAGTGTTCTTTTTTTATGTTGAGTATTGTAAACTATTTTTTTCCCCTGGAACACCGTTTTCCAGTGGAATCTAGATAAAGCAGAATTGTTACTGAGAGCTGAGAGATCTTCTGAAGATGCTCTACTTAAAAATATCTTATATATTTCTATGAACTAAGTTTTTCTTGCTGGAGAGAGGGTGGGAAAGAGAAGCCAGGGTTTGGGAGGTACGTCCCTGTTATTTTGCTGTTGGTAGTAGTATTTCTTCTTCTGCGATGTTGGTAAGCAGCAGAGCAGCTAAGGGCTCCATAGGTTTCAGAAGTCTTAAGGATTCAGTCTATTCCAAATATCTTGTTGGCTGGTGTTGTTACTTTATGGTGCCAGCCACAGCCCGCACAAATATACCAGTGCACTGAAATATCTAGAAATATCATTCCTCTGACTATCAACATCCACACTGCAAACATTTATGATATGTAGCACTGTCACAATAAAAAGTGTTGATTAAATGTCTATGTATTCTTAACCAGTTATGTTTCCATAAGTTTATGAAAGAGTAAGACAATCACCAAGCTTGCGTTTATCTGTATTTCTTCTATTTAAGATAATCTGATGTGCATGCTAACAAATGTTTTACCAAGGGCCTAGTTGCATTTATTGGGAGAGGAGAACATAACCGCTTCACCTCATCCAAAAAATTAAGTGGGAATGTTTAAAGTAAGAGAAAAGAATGAATATTAATTTCTAGAGTTTGGCGATCAGAATCGGAGCAGGGAATGATGAACCCTTCACAGCTGTGACTCAGCACAGTGCCTCTCCTGTTAGTGCCACGGCTTACATATGAGATAGGAAAAAAGAGTGTGTGTGATGCGAAAGACTAATATGGCATGTGAAGTGCATGGGTCCAGGTTGTGATATGTGCTGTTCCAGACTATTGCAATCCAGTAAGCAAAGAGTTACTGAGGTCTGGACTTGAGTGTATGTACATGGGCTCAGCTGCAGCGCTTGCAAGTGATTGGAATCCTGTTAACTAGTTTTGCCTAAAGAATAAACATTGTTCCAGTGTAGTGGTTGTCATCTAATTAAGTGTAGCTTTGTTAAACAGAGAGGGTGCTAAGTTGCCTTTATCTAGGAGCAAAGTGGCTCCAAGCCTCCTGAAGTGACTTGTGTGCTATTAGCGTGATCCACATGCTGTTTTGAACTCAGTGATGCTTTGGGCACTCTAGTTTGTCTTTCATGGCAGTTAAGCAGTTCCTTTGGGCAGATTGTAGTTAGCTTTCCAGGGCGCTGTGCCCTCCCCTAGGAGTGTGTCGGGCTTTCACCCCAGGATGTTGCCCTGGAGTCCACAGCAGAGTGTGAGGCTGCAGGGAGCACCGGCTGCAGAGGCTGTGGAGGGAGAGCTCCCCAGGACTCCCTTGAGTGAGGCCTGCCTGGCCAAAGGAGGCAGAAGCTGCTGTGCAGCATGAGCAGAAGAGGTGATTTGTTGAGAGGAGGGTGAGGGAAAGCAAGATTTCCAAAGGGCAAGTTCTTAAAAGATTAAATGTTACAGAGCTTGGTCTGCAGCTGGTAAACAGGAAAATGCCAGGGTGGTATTTCTGATGTGAAAGTCTCTGCAGATTAACAATAATTAAAACTGGACTTAATCTGCTTGGCACCGTCTTTTCCCTCAGTGTTCACATGCTTACTCATTAGTGATAAGAATCAGATATATTAATGTAATTTTAAAATGTCTGGTTTTTTTAAAGCTCTGATTATTGATAAAGTCTGTGACTATATTTGCTCTTTGTTCTAGAGTGTTGGCACATGTTTCTCTATGCATTATAGATACCTCTGAACAGTTTTTCATTTGTAATTACAGATATTTATGGTATATCGAGATTAAATTTCCCTATACAGATGATTCTGAAACTCTAGCATCAGCTTGAGTATATAGGTTATATGTTGTGAGAATTCTGCAAATCAAGACTGCAGCAAAAGAACAGCTTTTTTTTCTTTCTCTTCCTTATGTTTTTCTTTGTCCCTTCTCATTGTTCTTTTTCTCCTTTTCTAAGAACATTTATACTGAGAGAGGAAAGGGAACTCTCTGCTGTCTGGAAGCTGCACTTTTCATGCAGGGCGCTCTCTTGTACAGACTACATGCTGTTTTACATCTCTTGTTTTTTATGTACATAAGGTAATGACCTGCATACTCGTGTCAAACAGCATAGGGTGAGTTTATTTCTTTGATCTAGACCCTAGTGTAATTCCAGTTGAATGCCTGCCCTTTTTTCCTCCGAATGTAAGGGAATATGACTCAGCCCCACTGGACATGGCTTGCTGGCTTGTGTGTAGCAAGGTAGTTGTATTAAATACTGAACCTGGGGTTAAGAGGACTGTAGCTAAACCACCATATTAGCGTAGTATGGGATATGTCTATATTCTAGCACCATCTAGAAGTTTTCCAATTTTACTTCTATAATAATTACACTTTTTTTTTAATGTAGGAAGAACTAAGGAAATGAGTGAGGAAAAAAAAGAAAGAGAATAAAAGGGAAATAGAGCAAGGGAACAAAGATTCACCCGACCGTAGCTTGGGTTACTCAGAAGAGACCACTTTGTAGTGATTTCCCGAAGTGGCATCTTTCAGCAGAGGAATAGCTGCAATTCACGCGAACAGAGGGAAAAGCAGGCTCCATAAAACACATTCCTGATGCTTTGTTTGTACAAATGGCTTTAAGGAATGTTTTATGATGGCACCCTCAGTCACTGATGCTGTGTCTTGTAATACATTAGGAACAGTGGCTGTGTGGGTAGTTTCCAATGTCAACCATTTCCAAGCTTGCTCTTAGAGCAGCTTATATTTCTGATTATCATTTAGTCAGTCAAACTTCATATGTAGATTAGAAAGAAGATCCCTTGGACTAATTAACCAGGCCAAGCCTTAAGTGCTAGTACGATCTAATGATACCATTAGAACTGGTTTATTTCCCATTCCTATTTGATTGTAGTTGAAATGAGGCAGTTGTAGTCTGCGTGTTACCAATAAGCAAGATTTTGCCACTAGGATGCTCCTACTTAGAGAGCACCTTTTGGTCCCCTCTTGTCATCTGCTCAGAACAAAAGGAGGGTTGTCTTCAGAGCTGCCCATTCAAAGCTAATCTTACAGTTACAGGAATCTCCCCAGATTTGTCTTTTCCTCTTTTATTTTTTTTTTTTCCTCCCAGAGCATATAGTATTTCTGGGACCTGTCCTGTTCCCACCCTGAGTAAAGGGGAGAGAGATGGTTCAATAGTTGTTGGTATAAAAAGCTAGAATATAGAGGCTATAAATACTAGGCTGCAAGACAAGACAGTGTAAACCATAAGGTATGGCTGTAATTGTTTTGGAGGCAAGAGATAGATAGTACCAGAGAAATCAAAAAGACACAAAAAAGTCAAGAAATACCAGATTCGGTAAAAAAAGAAAATGTTATTTTATTGCAACTAATTAAACTTTTACTGTCTTGGTTTAAAAAAAAAAAGAGGAACTCTGTAAATCAGAGTTTCTTCAACTTATTTCCAAAAAGGCAATTCAAGAACTCGGTGGTTGTCCTTCTGATGTGTGTTTAAATCACCAAGCCTTTATCAAGGCAGAGTAGAATAACTTTTCTTTTCAGCAGATTTAGCCTGCTATTTTATTTGAATTCAACAAAAACCATTAGCACAGTGTCACTTTGCCTAGAGTTAGTGTGGATGTGGTATATCCTCTCTCTCAGCTGGATTTCAAAATGCTTTACACTGAGATAGTCCTCCATAAATCTCTTCCTTAATCTATTTTTCTTTTCTCAATAAACCCTAACCTTGTGCCAGGCTGTGCATTTGGCAGGGACCTGTGTAGCTGCCTTGTACTCTGCTTTTTGTGACGTCTGTCATGGCTCTCACAGGAGATCATACAGAGAAGCACACAGTGTTGCTGCTGTGCTCCAGTTTTGGTTGTCACTAGGCCATTTTGCATGAATGTTATTGGAATTTTTGTTTTTAATGGAAACTTAGTCCATCCAAACAACTTTGCAGTGCTGCTTAGGACAACAACAAGAAAAATACAGCCATGTGTGTTATGACATAAGTCTAGAGATGATGGGCATAAGGGATTGGTTTTATTTACTTAGCTACAAATCTGTGTGAAGTGTTATGTTTTTGTCATTTGAAATGATTTGTCTTTCTGTAAGTGAAAGCCTATGGGGTATATTCTTTCCTTACAAAATAGTAGTGCTAGGAATGATAGCAATGCATGTGGAAACTGCTTTGATTTACTTTGTTTTAGATAGGGAAGGAATATGTGAGTGATGTCTTTGAACTTTTTCTCGAGTTATTGTAATTTTTGGGACGTGGAAACCTTGAGCCCATCACAAAATAAAGGACTGCAGTCCTATTGTTATCTCCAGGCATAGAGAGAACTTCCCATACTTGACTTGTTTCTGCTACTCTGCATGTCCTTGTAGTTCTTACAGGCATCTAATAAAGTTGCCTTTTCTAGTACCTTGCATGTCATAAACTGGTATCTTACACACTCATCTGTCTTGCACACTATAGGGATAGAAGTCAAAACCTTCAGTTTTGAAGATGCCATCTCCACTTGTGTTTCCAGACGCTCATGCTTGACTGAAGTCCAAGACCACATCCTTACTTACAGCTTGCTCCACAGTTGCTCAAAGATGGTAGGTATTATCTTATTGTTACACCTTCTGGTGAGCTGGGAATGTGGCCATGCTTCTAGTGCCAAAATTTGGGAGGCAGCCCGTCGTCCCTCTTGTGGCATCTTACGCCGAGTGGGGAAATGAAAATGTATGTGTGGAATCTGAACAGGAACTGGAATCAGATTGTCACCTTAAGATGATGAGACTGGCCATTGAGACTGGCTACGTTTGTCTCACCTATGCTTAGACATCAGCTATAACTGCTTGTCTGGACCTTATAAGGTTATAAGAGAAGGAAAATACACTTTTTCCCATGAATTGGAAATGACATAATGAGGTGCTTCTGGTTAGTATTGACTGGAAACTGAATTATTCCATTGATCTTGAGGTACCTAGGAGAACCAGAGTAGCTTGGGCAGTAACACTGGTTCAAGGCAGCAGAACAGCCAGGGTCTGGAATCAACTCTAAATATTTCTCAGGTATCTTGGTCTAAGAAAGAAATGCATGTTCCTTGGCATACAGACTCACTTTTCTGATAACATTTAGACTCTCACTTATGGAAAAGATTTAAGTGTTCATTATTTATATGTTTTGAGTTGTGTGCCAGGTGACTTCCTGAAACTTAGGAATTCTGATGCATCTATTTTATATATTCTACCCTTTGTGTGAAATTGTGGTGACTTGCTATGATGGATAGGACAAAGGTCACTATTGAGGAGGAGGAAGGGCCTTGAACTTTGGCAAAGGATTGGTCACCAGCTTACCAGAAATCTGGAATCATTCCCATTTGGCATCATCTCATGTGACCCTGATAAATCACAACACTTTGCCTGTCCCTCATTAGTATAATAAAGGAGATAACATGCCCCTCTCTTCTCTTTCTTTTCTTTGTCTACTTAAATTTTCAAGAACTTTGGAATGTGAAAGATCTTTGGGGATGAATTGGCCAGAATATGGGCTCAGCATTCAGCACCAATCCAGCTGAGAATGGCTGCTAGTGTTGCCCCGCCTTAGAGGTGTCCGGGTACGGATGGCAGCCACTTTGCTTTCTGGTAACTGACATGCATTGACCTCTTAGATCAAGTGAACTGTTCTTGCTGAGGGGCAGCATGCTTGACTTGTGCTCCACACTGTAAAACACCAAGAAGGAGGCACAAAGAGGCTCTGCCTTTACCTGAGGCCTCTACACCCAGTAGAAGATGAGCTCTAAGTATTACCTGTGCTGGGCACCTGAATGGAAGGTCAGTGCTGGTGGTCTGTGCTGCTAGTTCACATGCTCCTTTTGCAACTGTGATGATGTGGTTACCAGAAGTGGATACTTGGGATACTTTTTGGTTAGCTTTTCACTTTTACAGGTTATTTTTCTCCAGATGAAAAAAAGTGAATTGTGAGCAGCTGGAAGAGTATTGAAATTGCCTTGCTGAGGAGAGTGCCATTTATTTTTCATCATGATACAGCTCATATCCCCAGGAGGAGCAGACGGATTTAAGACCCCAGTGGTTTGGAGATTTTCATTACAAACTTTTCTGTTTTGCTGATCTGTATTACTTCTTCACCGCTTCTTTAGGGCCTTTGAGTGCAAGATGGTCCTATGCCTGTCTTCAGTGGAAAGCAAGGACTTTCTTGATTTTTGTCATAAAGCAAAGCATCAGAGCTGCTGTACCAGGTTAGCCAAGAGGTCCACATCATCCACAGCGGAAGTTCTTAGGATTTCTTTGACTTTGAAGAGGGTCAAGAGCAATGAAAGTGCTAGTGCTCTGCCTCGTCCTTCTGCATCTCCTGGCAAGGCCTGTGCAGGAGGGCTTGCAGTTTAGGTGCAAAACGAGATGCTGCTTCAGCAAGCAGCAATGGGTGGGTTATTTGGGCCTGGAATGGGAGCTGCTGTTGAGCTGCTGACAGGTGAGCCCTGGGCTGTAGCTGTGAATCTCAGTGGCTCCACACTCAGCCTGGCCTCCGTGCCTTACACAGCTCCCTTTCAGCCCCCATGCCGTGTGCTGTGCAGTCCCATTTCTGTCATCTCTACTGCTGCAGCAGGACACTGGCCTTTTCTAAGCTCCATGAAGTGTCAGTAAATATCATGTAATTTAAGTAAATGCTACCACACCTCACACAGCTCTGCAAACTCTATTCCTTATGCTTCTGTGGGTTTTTTTTCTCAGTTTTTATTGGCCATCTCTGTAAACACTTCTGCTGCCAGTGTCTGTATAGATAAAGAAGGAATTCTGGATGCTAATGTTTTGAGCAGACAACTCCTTTATTTCTAGCTGCAACAGCAATGCGCTGCTCTCCTGCCTTCTGCCCCCTAACAAAAGGAAACACCAAGGAAGTTGGGCAAATTTTGAAGTTGAGAGGAAGAGCATAACTAGAAACTGCAATAAATAGCATGGAAGTTAATGCATAAAAAGCAATGTCACACTGAAATTAATCACCAGCTTGTAATAAGATAAGCTGTTTTGCCAGACTTTTCTGTTTTGTTGGGGGAAAGGGGGCTGAGTTTCTGGGGTAGCTGCTGCCTGGTTTACTTTTGTGTACTGCAGTTTAACAGTCTCTGGGGTGAGTTAATAGCACCAACTCGGTGAAAAGAAGGAATAGGGGAGCCGCTGTCCTATATCATTGGAATAATTTTGACAGGCTGAGTAAATGACATCATTATACCTGCATTAAACACCCAGATAAACACAATTATATGCAATAGGAAGAAAAGTATGTACATGAGTAAAATTGTTAAAGCACTATTGGGAGAGAACAGACGCTGCTCTGGAACAGTGGCTTATTATGAAAGCTTTCTTTTTTGAGTAGTTCATCAACAAAGCCAGGTTTGGTAGCTGAGAGAGGAGAGAAAGAGATAGGGAAGAGAAGGTGACAAGCCTCAATACAGACACTTTCCAGTGAAGACTGAAAATTCACTCAAGAAGAGCAGGTGGCCTGTTGTTTGGAAATTCCTTGGGGATTTATGGGTCCTTAGTAGTTTAGTGTTAGGGAATGGCTAAATACAGCCACACAGCAAATGCCATAGCAGCCAATAGATGAGTGAGCTGATCCATTGCAAAAGATTCTCTTTTCATTAATTCTCACTCTAAAATTAAATGAAAATAGAAGTAATGCATTTAATAGCAATACATCTGGGCCACAGCTAGGGGTAAAGTGTTAAAACCTGCTGAACAGAGATGAAAAGATCCATCAGTGCTACATTTTGAAGACTTTTAGATGAACAGTTTCTATGAGAGTGCACAGATGGCTTCATAGTGCAGTAACTTTACAGTTGCAAATTCAGCTTTTGCTTGTAGAAACTTAGAATTCAGGGAAGTCAGCGTGGGAGAAACCAATCCAGTCAGAGGGGCTGGTGTTAAAAGTGTTTGAAGTCCAGCTGGTCGGGCAAATAGGCATCTGAAAGACCTGTCAGGATGCTAATGTGTGCTTCAAGACTGGTCAGGAGAACTGTGTCTTCCAGCAGAGTTTGGATAGATGGATTTGTCTTTCATTAGAAAACTCATCCGTCATTTAGGAAGTTTTCTGGGTTTACTCTCACCTGGAGTAGATGCATTTTAAAGGTGTGATTGTGTGACAACCACTTGCTTTGCAAAAATAACAGAATCTTAAGACACTTTAGTACTTCTGATTTAATGTTGAACAAAGCACACACACTTCCTTCCCTTTCTAACACATCTTGTTAATATAACAGTTTAAGGAAGGTTATATCCTTACAGCACGGCATCTACCACAAGATTGGCTGTTATTTAATGTGAAAATTAGAACAGTATCTGTGTTCCAGTGTTTTTGTGGAGATTCCAGGCTGGAAGGGAAGCCAGTAAGGGTCTAATTGGACCACCTCACATTTTATTTTCATGTATAGACACATGAGTCGTTTGTTTGTTCAAGAGAATTGCAGAATGATCAGAAAGGACTATGTTGCTGATCTTGTTCAGTCTCTTGCTTGAAGCAAAGCAAATAATACCATAGAAATATTAGCATAGAAATGCAAAGCAAAACAAAGCCATCCTGAATACAGTGTGTGTTCTTGGTTCCTGCTTCTCAACATTGGGATCGTATAGCTGGATATGGATAGAGGGAAGTGTTTTGGAGGTCCTAAAACTTTGTATAATCAATGATAGAGAAAGATTCTTTGGCTTTGAAGGAGATGGCTGAGAGAAAATAAGATTGAAAGGCAGAAACGGGAACTGGTTGTTCAATTTTCTCTCCTCTAATACAAAGATTAGAGGGTATTGGACAAAATGAGCAGGCGGTCAGTGCAGACCTGACGAAGGGCAGTTGTTGCTCACACAATGTGTAACTAAGTTATAAAGCTCTTTGCCATAAAATGGTTTGAATGCAGTTAAGTATCCTGAATGGGTTTCTGGCTTCCCAGATTTCTGAACTAAGCTTTGCTGGAGGCTAAATGGGTAGTTGCTACCTTTATATTGCCCTTATACTACTCTCTTTTTTGAACATATTCCCCTATCACGCAGGCTGAGCTGGTCTGCTGGACGTGGTAGGCCTTTGGTGATGATGTCTGGATGTTATAACTTACTTGCCCTTTGTCTCTTCCCCTTGTGAAAGTCTCAGTTTACCACAGAATAATAATAATAAAAAGCAAAATCTAAACCAAAAAAAAGACAAAAAATATTTAAACGAAATCGATTGTACAGTTTCTTATGCCAGTTCCTTTCTGGAGCGTCACCAGATGTATGACTCTGTGAACACTGGAGAGAGCTGACTCTGATATTTCTGCTTTTAAAAAATGCAGTTCTGAAAGGTTCTGAAAGGAAATATTCCTACTTTGCTTGCTTGGCTGCTGTGCTATCTTTAGTGGAGCAGAGATTGTTTCATAAACTTAAAATATAAAAATAAAACCGTAGGAGGTAATTTCTAATATCTAACCCATGATGGAATGGCATTTTGCTTGGTGTGTAGAGCACTGCATTTGTGAAAGCTGGGCTCATCTGATGTACAAGAAGCTGTGTTATTTCCCAGGCCCTCTGCTCACCACCTTGCTAGCTTGGCCGTCCTTTCACATGCCCTTATCACACTAAGGGGAAAAGGAAAGTTTATACAAGGCAAATCAGTTAATACAATTACCTCTCCTAGGAAAAAAAATCTATTATTGCTGATGTTTGTTTCTGCCAGCCTATTTCTCCATTATACAGAAACCTGGGTGTCTTGGGTTTGAAATTACCAGTGACGTCAGGGTAGTCTGCTTGACTCCTTGTAGATGAGCAAAGCATCTGCAACTATCACTGCCATTCAGTCATATTGGCACCAGGGAGCAGTTTACTCTTTCATATCACGGCTACTTTTCTAGGGCAGTTTTGCCATCGTGGCAGAGTGTGGTTCTCCATCCCCAGCCAAGAAGGTCGTTCCAAATCGAACAGGGAGGTGCTGGTCAGAGCAGTGCTGGCCGGACGCGCAAGGTGCCAGGAATGGTCCAATCCTCCATTAAAATTCAGCTGTGTGTATTAGGGTCTCTGTGCTGAACCCACAGCTTTGTGCCGTTGGGATTTCTGTGAGAGACTGAGCTAGATCTTGGATCTTTTTAGTGCATATGTCTTATTTTGGCTGGAGGAATCACTGCAAGAGAATTAATGCAGCACTAAATGCTCATTTTCAGTGGCATTGGGGAGCAAGTGAATACAATGAGGAAAGACTGAGCATGAGTATTTATTGCTATAGCTGTTATTGCTTTCCAGGTTGTGTAGCCATGTGTCCTACCTCCACATAGACACCTACTCATGTGTGAGATTTTTGAATTTGCTTAGAACTGATTCAGTGGTGGAGAGGTTTTCTTGTTTCCACACTCATGCAGGAGTACTTTCCATGATACCCAGCAAAGAATAGAATGAACAGTTGTGTAGAAGTGATGTGGAGAGGCATTTTTGTAAACAAATTTCCCTCTTTTAACTTTTTCTCTATTTTTTAGCTTCCTTTTGTGTCTTCCTTTATATATGTCTTTAAGTCACAGAATTTACTGAGATGCCCGTATGTACTTACAAGGCCCTGCGTTTTCTGAGAAATTGCCAAGTTCTTCCATTTGCCTATACCTTAAGCTTGTAACAATGTTAGTATGCTGAGGTGGATACTTTTTCCAGTGTTTCTTTTTTCCATTTTGTGCACATGGTTTATTCCAATGGCTGCAGGCGTAATTATTTCTTTGTTTGCTAGGAACATTAAAATTGCTGTGGTTTCTAAAGAAAATGTACTGAGACCTCTTGAAAGCAGGAGTACAATAGACTATCAAGCTACCTTTTCTACTGGAATTATTTTAAGCAATAGTGGTACATTGTAATTAACCCTTTGTGCTGGAGGAGGCACAGCATAGTCTCAATCAATGAGCGTTTAAAGCATAAAGGAGCAGAGGATGAACAGTTTCAGGCTTAATTTCCTAAAAATGTCTACTTGAACTGCTACAATCGTCAATAATAGCCATCTTTCTATAGTGTGCTGGGTGTCTCAAACCATTCTCTCTTGCGTTGCATCAATAAGCACTTAGTTTCATGCCTTTTGGAAAGTGTGTGGGACTTAAGAGAGTGTGATGCCCCCACGTGCTGCTGCCTGAGACAAGCCTGCTGGGGGCTGCAGGTTAAGGGCAGCCCTGCCTGGCTTCGAGGTCAGGGCCCTGCTTTGCCGTTAGGGAGTATGCAGCAGTGCAAGACTGATACTGAGATGCTCATTTTCAAAGCTTAAGCAGAGGCAGTGGGAACCCTGAGATGTACAAAAGAAGGCCTATAATATTCAGGAGCTAAGTCAAAGTTACCTGGAGTCAATGAAAGGGCTTCTCTGTCAGATACATGGGGATGTGTGCAAGATTTTCTCTGCCTCTTTTACAGGTAAATAAGCAATTTCCTGCAAGTCGACATGTGCCTTTAGAAACTACAGGCATCTTTTATGCAGAATAATGGAGATCTGAATATTAATTTTAAAAAAATGTTTAAAAAGTTGTTTTATGTTACATTTTAATCAAACTACTGAACCTATAGGTAGTAAAATTAGCTTTGTATGTTTTTATGATTTTATGATAAAAAGAACCCATGTGCCAAACCCATAAACAGACCTCCCTGTCAGGGCACCTGAACTATTAGAAACAATAGATTTCTTTTTATATAGTTAATTCTGCTGGACGCAGAGACCTCCAGCAACAACGTGGGAGAACTACTCATTTTTCTCTTTATTCTGAGTCGCTACCAGTGTTGGTGGTTGCACATCTTTATTTACACTTTGATTTTCTAGAATAGGTTTGTTACAAGGAAGAATACATACAGCATATATCGCTGCAAAGGAGAAAAAAGCAGTATTTCACTGTGATAAAATTAATTGTACTAAAAACCTTGTGAAAAGCGATTGGCCTACTTCATCAGGAGGATTTTTTTTCTGATAGCCTCTTGCTTACCTTTTTTTTCCACTTACATGTAGAGCAGGAAGCAGGAGAGAATGAATATGGGGAGACTGTAGTTTATTACATGAAATAAATGTACTTACCCCCTCTGAGACTCTATAGGCAGGAGCTGTGTCACTGCTAGTGTGTGATAGCTTTGCTAATGCTCCAGCACTGCTCTTGAATCAGGGCCAGAATAAATTTGAAATTAAGATTTGAACTTAGATATTATGGAAAGCCCCCCAAAGGCTCCTATTTCACTAGTAAGATATTCAAATGGAATCATTTGTCTTTATGTAGCAAGTTTCTACCTGGAGTGAAGCAGCTCGAGAAGGAAGGGGTTGGTGCAAGGGCGAAGCTGTTGGGAGCCGCGTCCCTCCGTTCCTGGCTGCAGGAGCTGCGAGTGTTGCTTGTGTTTTACCAGACAAACACTATTTTGCATATGTATTTAGCATCATTAGAATATACCTTCTGAGTCATTTGTATCTTCTTGTAACTAATCACAAAACTAATCATAACTTTTTCTCAATACATGATTAACCCTTCAATGCCCTTTCCAGCCTTCATTTCTTTGTCTTTTGTCCTCTTTCTCGTAAGTTTCCTCCTTAGTTGTTTTTTTTGTCATTTACTTATTAGAGTTCTAATACAGAGTACATAAAGCAAAATGTATTAGCAATACAGTAATGTATGCAATAAGGCAGTGCTGAGCAGTGCTTGAAGAAGTTGGTGGATATTTTCACGCCCCCCTCTCCTTTTTTATTCTTTGACAATTCTTGTGAGAATACTAGCTCTTACACACCATCAACATAAGAAAGGAGAAAGACAACTTAAGCAGCATAGGTTGGCATCTCCAGCAAAATAATATTCTGAGAATTACTGTGGTGTAACAGTAGCATAAAAATAAAACAGAGTCATGACACTTACATATTTTGAACCAGCTTTGGGATCACTGTTATGGGCTGTGTATCTTTATAGGACTTGCTGTTATGGTACCAGGATGCATATTGGTAATGTGGCCTTCTAGGCAAGGGAAATCATGTTGGGAAGCCTGGGAGGAGCCAGAGAATATGTGGTAACAAAAGAAAGCCCTATAAACTTTCCATTGTATATAAAATTACCTGCAATTTGGTTTTAATGCAGGCAAATGAGTCCAGAGTTCAAAAGAAACAGACAATCTGAAGGGTGTTCTGGTAATGATAGAAAAATAGCTGCATTTTTCTACTGAAGCTGTGGTTATGGAAATGTTACTAGCAGAAATTGTTCCTTTCAATGGTTCACTCTGTGACCTGAATTGAGTTGATGAACTTGATCATCTTGGCATTGCAGACTTCAGGACCTTAGATGCTGTTTGTTCATGCCCATAAGTTTCTAAACCACTGAAGAAAATTTCCCCTAGAAAACAGTGGTTAGTTTTTCAGTAGTCTTTCTTACGAACAGCTGAATACTTGCCTTGTTTGAGAGAGAGAATCAAAGAAGAACAATATGCAAAAAGTAATGATAAAAGACCAAATAGCATTGTGTTCTTAACAGCAGGGCACTTAAAGACCCAGCTCGATTGTATCTCCCTGTGGTGGCAGTAAGTCTTCTGGATCGTGATTTTTTTCCTGCATCTGTTTTTGTAGCTTTGGGCTAATTTATCCTTGCAGAGCTGCTGTTTTGCCCTCTTCCCTCCTATAGGTTTTAATTGATGGTGAATCTGTGAAATACCTTTCTACAGCTATCTTGGCCTGGCTTTATACTGTCTGTATGAGGCCCTTTGTTAATTACTTCTGCTTAAATTTTTCTGTTTAGTAAAGGAAAGACATCAAACTTTATAGCCAATCAATTTGGTTATCCAAGAGCAATTGTGTATGGCCCTGTAAGCTTTTCTGATATTTGTCTTTGCGTCTTGCAAGGATATATTGCAGAATGAAAAGCTCTACAGAGCAATAGCACTAGACAAGCTTTGAATTACAGCTTTGGACAAGCTTTGAGCTGTTTGCGGATTCCCTATTCCTGCGCTGTATTCCTGGCTGTGAAGGCAGGGCATTAGTTTCTCATGAACTGCAGTGTGAAATGAGGCTACACCGCAGTGATGTAGGATTTTGATCTCCTGAATTAGCAGGATCCTGCAAGAGCAGCCTTGCAGACAGTGAGCAGCAAACGAGCATCACCAGTGGAAACAGACAGGCCACTAATGGCTACATTTCCTCTTTGGTTCTGCAAATAAGGCTTCAGTTCATGTCAAGGGAAAATCTTTAGATATGCAAAAGCCAGACTGCATGCCTAATGAGAGACTGAAGGCTACAGTGAGCTACCCAAGAAAGCAAGAATTTTGACTAGAAAGATAAAAACTTAATGAGAGACACCCACAAAAGACAGAGTAAGCTTTATGATTTTCTTAGGGCTGGATATGCCCAGGTTTTGATAGCATTGGGTAGGAATTGACCTGACCCTAAAGAATTTTTGGACTTTAGCTAGAAATTCAGTTACTGCTTCATCACATATTTAGCTGTATGTGCACAAGGCTGTGCAGGAGAGAAAATGGACTTGAGAGAAGGAAATGATTGAAGTCTTGTCTGAGAGCAGAACTCGCAGATCTCTGTTGACAAAGGAAATTCAGAAAAGCATTGGAAGACTGTGAAGGACCAGATGGTTGCCCCAGTGATGTCATCTTGTTGGTACTCATCCTCAGAGACCCATTATGCTACTGTAGTAGACTTTTTTTTGCCATGTGGACCATTGTGTTTGAATATCTTGCTTTTTATGTGTAGCTTTTTCTTGTTCTATGAGGCAGTGGCCTAACATCTTAGGGAGAGAGAATAGATGGGTAGAAATATGTGTCTTTAGAACAACTGCTGTCTGCTTGCAGGTACCCAGGTTCATTGTCACATAGCACCTGTGGGTGTATTTGTTCTGCAGATGGTGTCACTCTGCTGATGGGCTGACAGCGAGACTGCCATTTCGTTTAGTCTCTTCATGAATTAATCTATTTGGGGGGATTTTCATCAGCTGCTACATAGAGTTTTCTAGGAACATAGATCTTTCTGTGCAAAATGCTCTTTTCGTGTTTTATTTGTATTTTGAATTTGCAGGAGCGCTGATTGTTTAATCTCCAGGAGTCTACGAGTCCATGTGTTATTACAGTCCTTGTGTATCGCTGTTTGTTCTTCATTACAGAAATAATTCTCTCTGTATTCTGTTATATTCTCTATCCCAGGCACAGGGTTTGAATCTTTTCCAGAGGTTTTTAAATAATTCTGAACACTCAGAACGAGATCATAGAACATTTTAAAGGCTCTTTCCAAAGCAAAGCAAAGGGGATCATGTTTGAATCCGTGGTCATTTTAATGGACATGTTGCATTAGCTTTTAATTGAAGAAGACTCTGCAGTTTCTCTTATCTTCCTTGATTCTGGAAGTTTGTTTTGTCCTTGGTACTCAGCTAAGTAAAGGTCTGTAGCACTGTGGGGCAGAGAAAGCTTAGGACAAAACGTACTCAGTGCCTCTGAATGTCCTGCTGTCGGCTACACTAGTGTTGAATGAAAGGTGTCACGAATAGGTGGCATCTTTGCACCTCCAGAGTTCCCTACCACGATAGAAATGGAGTCTTTAGGTTTTGAGCTTTTTCTTGTGAAATTTTACCCTGTAGTTGAAATGGGAAATAATTGGACTGGTTTATTTTGAAAGACCAGAAAGTATTTTTACCTCCAAAGTCTAAAATCTGAGATAGTGTTTGTAATATGGAGGTATTTGTCCTATATATGTTCAAGAAAGTGCTGGAAAACCGAGCTTCATTTTATTAGATGAAAGTATCAATGGTCATTTGCTCACAAAACCAAAAAAGCTTGTTGTTTTACCTACTTGAAAATTTGTCTTTATGCCTTCTTATGTCATAGAATTAAAGCAATGCTTTTTTGCTGCACAGAGAGTGGAGGAAAAAAGAATATGGCTTGTAGAAAGAGCCTTACATAACCTTGCAGCGGTTATGTTTGTTTTGTCTTTATAATCTCTGTGCTCCATAGTACAATAAGTGATAATGATACTTTGCTCTTGTGTGATGCTTTTGTCCAGAGACCTGAGAGATGTGTAAGAACAAGGTTAGTGCAATTACCTTGCTCCAAAACAGGGAAACAACGAGGCAAATTGAGTTACCGGAGGTTGGTCAGTGTGCGAGCTGGCAGAAATTTCTGTGTCATTTTTTGTTAGAAAATGCTGATTTACTGACACTGACACCTTTCATGGAAATTCATTAGTGTTGGGAAGTTGTGTGAATCTAGAAGCGAATGAAAAGGACAGATACCACAGGGCAAGAATGGAGAAAGCCAGATTGCCAGGAAAGCATCCCCCAGTGTGGAGGAGGAGGACCGGGGTTTCAGTTCTAGTCCTGAAGTGAAAAGAAATTGGAAGGAATTTCTCTTGGGAGAGTAGCCCTGTCCCTAGGCTCTCACCTGCCATCCGCAGGATGTGCTTTCACACACAGGTAGCTCTGTGAATAGCAGGAGTGGTGGAGCCCAGTGTTCTAAAGTTGGTCCCTGTGATTGATTCCCTAATGTGGATTTTCTGGCATTTGTTAAGGAATGAGCTGATTTTATATCCTGCATCTCTTTAGTATGTACAGGAACAAAAATCCTTTGATGTTTTAGTCAGTGCAGCTAAGGAGACTCTCTTCCATTTGGTTGCGTTTTTGTAAAACTTCTTGTAACTGAATATATTTGAAATTTGATTGCTGTAGGTAATGTCTGTAAAACAAACAAAAAAAGAACACGTATGAGAGGAGGAATAGGAAGCAGAAGGGCAAATGGGCAAAATCGTCCTATAACACGGCATATGATACAAACTGCAAGCAGAGATGCCAGAAGGTGTTTTTTTTTTTTTTTTTCTTGAACTAACCTAGGAGACTTTAGAAACTACAAACAATCAGATGTTCCAGTTTTCAGACCAGTGCCTCATTTATCTTATTGATTCTGGCTAAGGGTTCACAGTTATTTGAAGAAAGGAGAGAGACTTCTCTTGGCTGAAAGAAAAATTACTTAAAAAAAAGTCTTCTGTTTGAGTATTTAATATGATAAATTCATTGAGATTTGAAAACACCAGGTGCAGAATAACTGCAATTTCTGTTACGTTTCGTGTGTCCAAGCACAAGAAGAACATCGCTTTCTCTTAAAGGAGGCTGAAGCAGGGGGTCGAGGTTAGGGATAGATGACTTGAGGTTGGCTTGACTCAGCAGAGGAGAACAAGATAGATAAAAAATGATAATATATTTTCAATATTGCAGGTTGAAATGACAATGAAAAGCTTTATTTTTGTGCAGCTCCTTTGAGGACTGTTGGCGATTTTGCATCAAAGAGAACTGGGGGGTTGTTGAAGGCCTCAGCCAAGGAGGCAGCGTCTCTACCTGTCTGTACTGAGCCAGAGTCAGACAAGCAAAACAAAAGGAAGAACTTGAGCTGTGGAGAACTCATTGTGATTTGTACTGTGATTACAGTGGATATTGCAGTTGTTTTCCTCAGCTTGGCCCTTGGAAGGGCAGAGAGAGGACAAAATGGGATGTGAACATATGGCTCATAAAGATGCCGTTCATGTGTGGGCCATGTCCTAAGGGTTGTTGTGATGTTTGGTTTAGGGCGTGCTGTGGTTATTTCTGAAACTCTGATTTAACTATCAAAGAAGGACTTCTGATCTCAGAGCACCCAAACAGTCCCTAAATGTGTTGGCCACTAGAGTGGGATAGTGAGCAGGATTTAAAAAAGGAAAGGAATAAACATAGCAGTATGGGAAAGTGGGAGGGGTTGGAGGGGTTTTAGATAAGTTAGATATTAGATAAATATCAAGTGATGAACCTGATGCCTTCTGTGTCACTGTGGTGCTGCCTAGTGCTTTCTGACAGGCTTAGGTCTCCCAAGGAGTCTGCTGCATCACTCCCCATAGTGCAGCTGATGGGAAGAGTCACTGCACCGGTCTCCCTGGAGTGAAATGCTTTTGCTGTCCTCCAAAGCTTTGTAATAATAGGCCCCATCTCAGCACAGTGCTTCTAACCTTTCTCTACCTTTTAAGGGAACCTTTTCATTTCCTTAGTCAGTAATAAACTGCTGAGATTCACAGCCAGTATAACAGCCTCCCTCACTGGAGCTGTGAACCTCATTATGTCTTTTTTCCCGTACTGAAAACCCATCTCTTCTCCTTAATATTTACCTTAGATTTATAAATCATTTCCTGTCATGGGAGAGTATATACAAATTAAAAATACTAATAATTGTGCAGCTGCCTTAATCAAAGAAATACTGTGCTGAAGGAAATGTCAGGCCTAATGGGCTGTCAGTGCTCGTGACAGGAAAGCTGCGTGCAGCCAGTTTGTGCGTTGTGTGTCGCAGGACCTGCTGGTGTGGGGCAGGGGGAAGGGGGAAGCTCACAGGTCTGTGCTGCTGCAGCAGGACTGGGCCAGACTCTGCCACACTGTTGAGCCCTCACCATCCTACTCTTCAAGGTGGGTGTTTCTGTCTTTTGGTTGGCTATGTGTGTAATTTCTAGTGATTCAGAATACTGGGGCACTTACCAGGCAGCTGTCCCATTTTCTCACATTAAGGAGTTTTCTGGCAAATAGTGAGATAGAGAAGCAGCAAAGATCCTGAACTAGCTAAGCCCATCTGCAAGCTCAGGCTACCACTGTGGTATTGACTGGTTATGCTTTGGACCTGGTTTATTAAAGTCTAATCAACTTTGACATGGATCAGACGTTATAGTAGAAAACGGAGGAAGTTGTCGTTCCTGTCAGTGTGCATATGGTCGTGGAGCAGCGGCCGTGCTCTCCTGCTGCACTGGGGAGGAACCTTGTGATGGTGAAATAGGTGATGGGTGTTCGGTAGGAGCATAATCCAGTGCATAAAAAACATTGACTCTAATTGCCTTATAACCTAGGCTAGAAATCTTATTGTCATCCTGAGTATTCTTTCCCCTTACTGTTACCAGAAAACTCCCATGAGAGAAATGTCAACTTGCCACAGGGAGCTCACACAGCAACTGAGAGACTTGCACGTGACTTTCTGAGCTCTGGGAGGAAAATTCATGAGCTGCTAGGCTTTGGTGAGTTATTAGGTAGCTGCTCCACTGAGCACCTCATCCATCACAGGGCTGTTCTCTCATCCGTTATTTAAATAAGATGTCCACATGGTGTGGACAGTGGTCCACTCTGCCCCTGGTTTTTCAACCTTAGTACTTTGCTCATAGAAAAGAGAAAGCGGCGCTTGGGACTCCTTCTGGCCCAGTTACAAGGAAGGGTGGTGGCTGTACAAGGTTGTAGCCAAACAGGATGTTGTACAGCAACACAGCTATTTCTCAAAGAGCTCATGCATAAGGAAAATTGCTTCCAGCATACATTTTTTTTCATTTAAACAGACATATTTTTACAAAGGAGTGATTAGATTTTGACTGTCCCTGTCTGTTAAAGTAATGTTTGATGGAAAAAACTCCAGAGAAGCTGCAGGCAGAAAGCCTTGTCAGCATGCTTGGGCTGGGAAGCAAAACGTGGGCCCAGCTCTTTCTGGAGGTACCTGCCAAGCTTGTTGTCTGGCAAAAAAACAAACAAAACACCCCAAAACAGAATTATTGATTCTGAATTCTTAAAATATATCTCTGTCTGGTGTGCCAAAACCATCAAATTGCCTGAAATTGTATTTCTTTTGTGCATGTGTGTTTTGTGGGAGGAGATGCATTGTCTTACATGGATTTCATGTCTGGCTTGAGAGCCAGCAGGTTGTATTCTTTTCATTCCTTCAAACTTTTCCCAGCAGCCAGACAAAACATGGTATTTAAAATGAAAACTGTGTTTCTTACTCAGCCATGTAGTTTCAGTAGCCAGGGCTTGAAGACTAGAACACTAAAAATAGGATATGTGCAGCAAAATGGAACAGAGCTAGCTCTGGAAAGATTCTCATGTCCTCTGTCCTGACATCATGTCTACAGTGAATTATAGTCCAGTATATTGCACCAGGCAGCTACATCCCCAAGCCTGGTGATGCGGAAGTTGTGTCTTATTTTAACCACTACAGAAGCAACTGGAACGGCTGGTTTTGCTGCATGAGTGGGGAGAACAGCAGATGCTGAAACCAGTGAGAGCCCCACAGCTCCTGATGTGAGGAGGAGCCCGGGGCCTCCCAGCAAATGCAGAACGAGTAGGAGAGAGCCAGCATCAGCCTCGGAAGACGTGGATGGGGAGGAATAGCCAGCAAGTCCAGCAGCAGCAAACCTTGCTTCTCTTGGATATTTTTTTAGCTTTCGTCCAAGATAGCTGTAGGCAACTGACTGTTGGCACAAGCTGTTAATCTGTGGACTGTCCATTCCCTTCGTATGACTTCTGTCGTCTTTCATCTGTTAGGGAAAAAAAAAATCTGTGTTTGCTTTGGATAAACTTGCCCCAGGTTAGATTTCAACCACTAAACTTTGGAGGGAAACAGAAGCAAATTGGACCAAACAAATCCAGCCTTAAAGGCTAATTAGGGTTGGCATTTAGAAGGTGCTTTCAAATGAAAAGACCTAGTCGCTGTGAGGATGAAAAATGCAAAGTAAATATTGATATAAATATATGCAGTGCAGAAATTTTTACTTATGATACGTTTTAGTAACAGGAAGTATCTTTTTTGAACACTCATGAGTCACCTAGTGCTGATTATATTATCTAGACAATAACCTCTGTAAGATGAAGACTAGAGCATTCATCATAACCCCTTTCATGTTCATTTTTACTAAGCTCTTTTTGATATCTTTTACACTTCATATGGAGCATAACTGGAAATATATTTTATTTACAGGATACTTCGTTGCATGAGGTCTAAAAAGATGTGACTAGAGTTTATTGTTTAGGCATTGAAAGTAGGATGAGAGAAATCAATATTCATACATTTTATATTTCCTCATTCTCGTGCAACCAAGAAAGAAATGAAACAGACTTGAAATAATCTGTTTTCTATTTAATTAAGTAGAGTGAGAAGTAAGCTCCTGGCTGGGCTGGGCCATTTAACTAAAAATTCGTGAGGTGCAACAGTGGAGCCCAGGAGAAAGCAAGTTTTAGCTGTGAACAGTCCTGTGTGTTTGTGTGCATTGTGTTGCAAGCAAGGCACTGCAAAATGTATTCAGTTAGGGAAATAGTGTTTCATACTCGATAGTAACATCTTGCTGCATGATTATTGCTTGCTTTTAGATATAATAGGTTCCAGTGGAACTCCTTAAAGATAAGCGTGTATTTAATTGCTTTTGCTGAATGTGGATATTCTGAAGTCTAAAACTGTTCTTCAGCTATTGTTAAGTGTGTATCAGCTGCTATATTTTCCCAGGAAGCTGTGGCATTCATTTCTTATCTGACAAATGAAAAATTGACTATCGGTTGCAAAAAGTTTTCACTTGGAGGCCTCTGCACTTTTTGGTACACCTTAGACTGGTAATAATCTGAAGTTACCGTGTATTTTGTGTCCTCTGTGATGCTGACTGCCTGTTAAACATCTGTTTAAAATAAATTAATGACTTTATTCCAATTTCTAATAAAAGGCAGCCCTTGGGGATATATTGTTAGCAGACAGCAGGATTTCAAAGGCTATTGAAGTTATTCCTTTCCTTCCATCACTGATCTTTACGTGCCAGGCAGGTATGAAATGCTCGGGACGTGTGACTCTGCTGATGGTTTTGCATTGCCTCTGCTCGTGAGAACTCCGTGCTCATAGGAAAGACTTTGCCTGCAGGGCTGTCACTTTGACAATTTTTCCAGTTTTAAATGGACATTTTTAAATTGACTAGGGGGAGGAGAAAATTTTCAACAACCAGAAAAGCCTTTCAGCCATATGAAGGATGAAACCTTTTAAATTAGAGGAAATCAGTCTAAGAAGTTAGCCTTTCTATTCTCCCTGCCCTAAGCCACCTTCTGGGAGAACTTGCTTCTTGCCAAACAAATCTCTCAATGCAGACTGCCTTTTTGGGTCTTAAAACTGAGACATCTCCCAAGTAGCCTTCTCTAAAATTGAAAAGAACTTCAATTTAACCCAAAATACATCCTGCCTCACAGGCAGATGGTTAGAGTGGCTGATGCAAGCCCCAGATGGAAATCAGACTGAAGGTGCATCTGAATTTGGAAGAGTATGTGCATGAGCAAGAGCCATGCATCCTGCTGTGGAAACACAAGTTCATGCCATGTAGGGGAGGGGGGAGAGAAAAAAAAAAGGAATAAATTTACATGCACTATTTTGTTCTCAGTTTAATGGCTGCTACAGTTTTAATTTCTTGTCAACAGTTCACTTTTCCAGCAGCTCTCCACAAACTGTGAAAGGAAGCTTTCCTGCTGCTAGGAGTTCAGGACAGGACAAAGGTGGGTTAGTAGCACCATGGAAAAGGTACTCCGGCTGTTTCTGATATGTAGGTAGGAAATGGTTTTAGATCTTGAAGCGTGCCAGCTGCTGTAAGTCCTGTGGGTGCTAAAGCCCAGGGACTGCTGGCAGCCTTGGGGAGCACAGTGCAATCCAGGCAGCACTCAGCTGGACCCAGGTTCACCTTGGGCCAGATTGTGGTGGCCAAAGTGTTGAGCCTCAGGGGTAGAAAAGCAGATCTGACAACTACTGCCCTACTCCTCTGTCACTATTAGATTATTTGGCGATTTTGCTGCCTTGCCCCTCCAGCTCCCTTTTCTCAGGTGGAAAAAATGCTGATTCTTGGTAAGCTCTTGTGAGCCTGCTGGGGAGGCAGCTTGGTCTTGGCCTGGGAGGGAAGTTTAAGTCTTTCCAGACACCAGGGAACCACTTATCATGGCTGAGGCTAACCCAGTTTCTGGCCTGTGTTGAACCTTTGCATCTCAAAGAGGATTTCCTCAGCCCATGTCCATACTAACATTTATCTCCTGCAGTAAGTGCCTTCCCAGGAGAGGGCACAGAAGGCCTTTGGGTTTTGTTGCTGTACAACTCTAAGCTGCAAATAAATCACTTTCTTGCAGAGCAGCTCTGAAGTTTCTATGTGTTCTGCAGCATGCCTGAGCGCTCTGGTGATGAAAATAAGCTTTTACTGCTTTTTCTTTCTGCCAGCCTTGCAGACTCAGCACAGCTATGGCTGAGTGAGCTGAAGTCTATCTTGGCTTGCAGGTAGCTAACAGAGTTGTTGCTATTTCTCTATCCCCATTGCTGTTGCTGAGGTACAAGCCTGAAAGACTCAGAGTCTAAGAAAAAAATGTTTGAGTTCCCAGACTGATAATTAGGCAAACCATCTTTTCCTTACTTCTGAGATGAGAAAGGTTGATTTGGAAGGCAGAGAAAGTAAACACATCACTGCTGTTTCACAAAGTCACCTTAGAGTGTCTAATATCTTCCTGTTTGAAGCAGGGCCTTTGGAGGGTGACAAGCAGTACTTTGCAGTACACTGAAGGGTGATAGCCTTTCATCAGTGAGCCTGACTTTAAAAATTCAAAATATTAATGCTTTTCTGAAGCGAAGAGATTAAATAAAACTAAGTATTAGGAATTCCCCATACCAACAATCTGTATTTCTTTCCATTTTGCGGTAAGGAAAAATACATACAGAGAAAGCATTTTCTCTTATGCCCAGGTGACAGCTGGATGGAATGGTAACAGATTTTGAAAGTCTTTGCTTTGTTTCAGAGGAGTTAACTGGTTGGCAAGGGATAGATCAGTGACAAGACGTTCTTATACAGCTTGCACATACATATCCAGCACTTAGATACTTTATCTGCATTTCTAATAGATTGTATTCCTGATGGATAACTGTACCTTAACTCTGTCTGCTTTTCAGTCCCCATCTCCAAGTTCTCAGCAGAGCTGGGAGGCAAATAGTGATACTGTTTCTCCATTTACCCACATTGTAAAACTGTTTTCTTGAAGTTTCCTGGAAGATTCAGGCTAACAGAAGCAGCATAAATTCAGTTGTTTGGATTCTTTTCCATGGCAGTAGATGTATTACTTAGGATAGTGGTAGATGGGCAAAAAGATGGCCTGGCCATCATACTCTAATAGTGTATTTTCTTTTGTTTACTTATCTCTTTTTCCACTGTGACCTGAAGCTGTATTACATTGAGAAGAGTATCTAGAGTAACAGCTTGAAAAGAATAAAATGAATATGGGAAGATTTTTCAAAATTCTGATGAGGTAGATAGGAAAAGCACCCATACTTATATTAGCAGTGATTAGGATTCTGTTGTAGGGATGAACATTTGTCATAAACCAAGCTCTTAGCTGATAAGAGAATTTATTTATTTATTTGAACAGATAATTCCCTTGTTTCCCACTTTACCCCATTCAGCGTGTGTGCCTGTGGCCTCCCTTTGCTGTGCATCACTAGCAAGCTGAGCCGTGCTGCTTGCAGCGGCCGAGACGTGTGCGCGGTGCCCGTGCTCAGACAGCACCCGAGGGGCGCACGTGGTTCTTGTTGTACTCAGACAGTGTTGGCCGTTTGACGCTCTTATCAGTCAATCTCTCTGGCAATGGAAAAGTTCCAGAGACCATTCATCTTCTTACAAAAGGGAGAAGTGCAATTCAGGCTGCTAGGTGCTTGTGTCTAGCTCGAGTGGGTTCCTGGGGCTGTTGAAGGAAACCTGTGAAACTGAGAGCTTGGCAGCAGAGAAAGGCAACAGTTGGCTCACCGGGCAGTGGTGCAAAGAAGTGCATTTGATAAATTTAAGAACAACTGTTGTTCTTGTACCATCTTGTACCAGTGGTGCCCTGTTCCCTGGTGTTGGACCTTAGCACTAAACCTGTTCTGACATGTTGCCTGTCATCAAGGAATGCCCGGAGGTTTGTTGAAGAGACAGGTGGGAGATGAAAGGCTTGGTAGCAAAGAATTTGACTGATAGGAAATTTAAGTAACACTTCTCTCCTGGAGATAATTTTTTTTTCCATAGTGATTTTCTTATTTTTGTCTCTATTACTCCACAACTTTATTTTATTAAGTAGAGACAATTAGCTAATACCATGAAGAAGTGTTAAAACATATATCGAATTTTTATCTTTTGGCCTTTCTTGCCATATTTGTTTCACAACTGTGAAAAGAAAGGCCAACTTCTGTAAAGAAAGGAAATGACCAAAATTGAATGCTTCAGTTACAATTTTGAAGAGAGTTCTGAAAATTATTCAAGTGCTTGATGTCTTTCTAAACATCTTCTATGGTATGTATATCATTTCCAAAGTTATTAATTGCTTTTATAGCAGATGTGTTTTCTTAGAAAACTTAGCAAGTATTTTGGAAAATGGTTTTGATCCATAGTTATTTTTAACAGTGTCCTAGACCTTGAAATGCCGGCCTTATGTAAAGTAACCTGAAGCTGAAGCACTGATCCTGAAGGAACAATCTATATACATTAATGGATTTCATGAGTACCTGCATAGTGTTCAATTATAGATTAGTATTAGCTGATGGACACAGTTAAGTGTTGCCTCTTAATTTGGGGGGCTTGGTGTAGTTCTGTGTTCTTCTCTGTCGGTAGTAATAGCAATAGCAGTAATTGAGGGTTGTAGCGGGCTGCTTTTTTATTTATTTATTTAACTGAAATGCACATAAACATTTCTGTAGGTAGTGAGGTCCCCCAACAAAAAATAAGTACTGATTTAACAACCTGTCACCTATATGAGTGCAGTCTTCAAAGATGTTATAACTTATTCATTTCTTAGCCCATAATTGGTGTCATTTAATGTAGTGCTGATGGATTTCTGGAACTTCTGCCTTTCCTACTTCGTCCTTTTGCCCTGGGCTTTGCCTGACTGGGGTGATGCCGGCTGGGATGTTCCCTTAGCACAGGTGCAAAGGTTTTGCAAGAATGCTCTCAGTCTCCCAAGTCTTTATACCCTTCCTTTATGGAGCAGTAGTTTTATTTTCACTGCAGGGTAGGAGCAGAGGCTTCCAAGCACCCCAGTAGGTGCAGCTGGTTAGTACTGCACACTCCTTTGCTTAGCCCGGTGCGAAGGCTGCCTCGGTGTGAGCAGCTGTCATGGTCAACACCAAGAATGGGGCCCAGGTCCCATTGCACCATACAGAGTAAGGAATTCTGCTCACCCAGATGCACTGGAAATTCCCTGCAACATAAAAGCACTTTCCTTTGATCCCTGTTTGAAGGAGTAGCTAGAAGTCTTTGAATTTTGTTTGACTGATCTCTTCATTAGCCATAATTTTCATTACATTGGCCAGAGAATTGGTCTTCATTCAAGAAATGGCCCCAAATGTTGTTGTTTGGTAAGAATTTGCAGCAGTAGCTATTCACAAAATTCACAGAGTGCTGTGCAGCTTTTACATTCCGTATACAGAGTACAGAAGCTGTACTGTTGGTATTCTGTGCTCTGACAGAGCTTTAAATGGCTCAAATTACCAATAAATTGCATTTCTTAAAGATTTGTATTTAAAAAAACAGCAAGGGAAACTTAGTCAGATTTAACTGTAGGAAAATCCACCTTCAGCCTGTTCTTTTTCAAGAGGGCTGTAGGGGTCCTACTCTAAAGCTTGTGGCGTCCACCTTCTCTGGAACTGCAGATGCTCAGCACGTCACGGTAATCAGTCCTGCATCTACTGATAATTGTGCCCTTGAGGCTTTTACATCTCGATCTCTCCATAACTAATATAATCTAAAGTGTATTATCCTATTAGGAGGCTCATTTTTCCCTCCCACAAGCAGCGTGCACCTGTCTGCACACCGTGAAGAAAGCAGCAACTCTGTTCTCTCTCCCGCTCTGTTTCAGAGGAGATAATTCAGGCTGCAAGTAGGGATGATTGAGCAAGTGCTGTAAAAATAAACCCATTAATTCTTGGATGGAGCCCTGCTTTATGCTATTTTCCTTCATTTTTAATTTGCCTTGTCTTAGCTCTCTTTCCCCTGAAGGAAGAGGAAGGCTCCTTCAGAGCACCTATATCTGGTGTCTCTTTTCACCAGCTGCAGGATGCAGTCTGGTAGCATGAACACCTCCACTTACATAGATAAGCTAGTGGTGTGTTCAAGGTGAGGTTGAAGGGTAACAGTACTGACGGTCTGTTATGATTAAAAGTGCTTCTACACTTCTTAATTGAATGTAGAAAATGTATTTTCTGCCTTGGAACAAGTAATGAGGCATCATACCAGATTTGGGCTGAGAGGGAGCTCATCACAAGTGGCTGTAAATGGAGGTGCATCATCACAACTTGGGGCTTACCGACATCTTCTGAATCAGAAGTATAGACTGTGTTTTGGCAAAATATTGCTCTTTAGCTCCACACTCATTTGTGTTCCTCAAGAGCCAGACAATTTGAAGTGCTCTGGAGTACTTTGATCTGTTTTGTCCTGAGTTAAACTCCCATAGAGAAGCAGTGTTTGAGAAGTCAGAATTCAGCCAGTTTGAAAGGCAAACTTATTTTTAGCTGTAGAAAGCTCTCTTACATGATGTGCAATGCAGAGCAAATGGTATTCAGGTTTTCCCAAAATGCCTGTGAAAACAGGAGTTTTGCAGGAGTCTGAATAGCCAGAGAAACCATGGCAGCTTTCCTCAAGCTGCCCTGGATTTGGGCAAGTATTCCTCAGAGGAGCCTCTCTTTTTAATATCAATCTCAGTTTACATAGCTGAAGCTTTTGGCAGCTTCTTCTGTGCTGCCTGCAGAATGGCACATAGGTGCTGCTTGTGTGTCATGTTCTTAGAGAAAATTAGTTTTCTTATGAATGAAGAGAAAGTCTTAAAAAAAAAAAAAAAGTTATTTTGTGGGAAAATGGGTTGGCCTCAAACTCCAAGTCTCCCTTCCCCCCCTCCTTTCATTTTCCTCTTTATTATTTAAGCTTAATAGAAAGGCAGGTTGAGGGACAGGAAGAAAGGGCAACTATAACCATAATGAATATCTCTGAAGGATGTTATTGCTGTATTGCTGTGCACTCATAGTAGATGGCAGATGCCCCTGGGCAGAGGAGGGCTCATTTTTATTTGCTGTGCCTGGCATTCTGCATTGCAAAGGAAGAGAGATGACTGTGGAGGGCTCTGCATGCCCATCTATCACGGCGAGAGCGGCGCAGCCAGCCCGTGCTGAACTGCCTCTTGCATAGTGATAATGGAAGGTCTGTGATGAGAATGCCTTCGTTACAGCCTTGCCCAGGCTGGCCCGTGCCCAGAGCTCTTCTCTTAACTGCTGCCGGTGCTGCAATGAAAACAGGCACTGTAAAAGGTGCTTCTAGTTCATCCTCCTCTGCTTTTGCTACCTGTGCTAGTGCAGATTTATCTAGGGCTACTGTGCAACTCTAGAGGAAGAGGGAAACAGCTGTGCTGGGTATGGGAGGAGAGGCCTTGGTGATTGTAGCGTTTTGGTGATGAAATAGGTATCCTCAGTTGCAGGACTGCTCCTGCACAGAGCAGCAAGGGGAAGGAGGCAGTGAACGTTCTGCAAGTGTAGGCTGAAAGCTACAGGGCTTGGGGGCTGTTCCATGGAGAGCTGATGGGTTACCAGGCTTCTTCCTGCTGTCATTTATACCCCCAGCTCGCCAGTCTCTTCAGCAGCATCCTAGTAGCAGGTCAGCAGATGGCCTCACCGTGTAACAGCAGCGTTCTGTAAACTCCCATTTGGCCTGTGCTCCTTCCTGTGTTCTTATGTGCAGTAGTTAAGCGATGCCAACCTTGAGTTAGGGTGTTTCTACAGCACAGAGAGTGCACACGCTGCTCACGTAGCCCCTGACTGAGGCACCAAGAGTCACCTGCTGCAAACTGTCTGTCCGCACACGATCTCCTGCCTTCTCGTCTGTGTTGAACACCAAAGACTTAACTGAGGATATAGCTGGTGCTTTTGTTGTTGTTTCTGGTGCTTTTGTTGTTGTTTTTGGTCTTTTCTTTTTTCCTAAAAAAAATCAACCCCCACAAATAGGGCAAAGATTCAGAGGAACAAAAGAAATCTTGGTTTTCCTGCTTGTTGTGTTGCCAGAATCACAACTTGGCTTGTGAGCCTAATACCTGGTGATAGGGATTTATACCTGAAATTGTTTCTGTGGACTCTCTTAAAAAGTGCTCTCAATTCATATAGTTTCATTGAGGTCAGTGTGCACTGTGGACACCTATGTTGGATTTTGCATGATGATTAAAATGATAAGTACTGCGACTTGAATTTGCAAGTGTGTATCTGCAGTCTGTTTTATTGACTTTCCACGTAGTTTTACTTTTGGGTTGGGAACATTTTGAGTCCTCAAATGAGAGTTCAAATCAAAAATTCCAAGATGGATGAATTGATTTTCTGATTTGCTTTTTCTGATAAGCTTTAATGCCTCTGATTTTACCTTTGTAGAGATACTAGCAAAGTGAGTGTACCATTGAAAGCTTCAGTCCAAGTCTAATGACAGGCTGATCCAAAATTGTGCATTGGCCCCTGCACAGCAAATTTCACCTTCAGAGTCCAGGATCAAAAGCTCCATAGAAATCATTGTTCTGATCTCTGTTGAAAAGACAGTACCATTGGCGCTTTTTTTCCAAGTTATATTTCTCTCTAGTGTGCATTACCATTAAAATCTCCAGCACTGCCATCTGCATTACTTTCCTTTTGAAATGAGGTTTCCTTCAGTGCCTTCCCTGGCTGCTTGAACTGTGAATGATTGGCTCTGCGTGAAGCACTTTGTAACCCTTCTTATGAAGGGAGCCATATATAAAAATAGATATTACCATCAGGTCTATTTTGCTTATTGTATCTGTGTGTAATTACTGAGGCTGGGATTCGCTGCTCTGCTGACCCTGAATTCCCCTGTGTGCTCTGGGCAGGATTTGTGACAGCTTAAACAAATGTAGTTTCAAAGGATTATAGAGATTATCATTGTTATTTCTGTTATGTAAAGCAGAAGAATAGGCAAGTAGTATAAAATACCTTCAACATTATTAAAGTAAGTTCTTCTGTGGAGGGCAATCACTTAAGGGTCTGTTCTTACAAGGTTATTAACACCTCATTTTCAGATTATGTTCTTTGGATCCCTGGAGGTCTATCAGCTGCCTCTAAAAGATTTGCGGAAGGTAATTAAGAAAAGCAAGCATGTAACTGGTAGGCTGACACTATGTGTCCGAAGGGAAGTTCCTAAGGTTCTGCAAATCAGAAAAAAACTGCTGAAACCCACTAGAGGGAATGCTTGGACCTAGCCTGAATTGGTCAGGTCATCCCACTAGGAAATACTTAATTGACAGGTTTCAGGCTACCAAAATCTCATTGTAGTTTGGAGACATTTTAAGGCTAAGTGCTGTAGAAAGTTATATTAGGGTGTATATTTTTTATGGAAACTAAAAAGTCTAGCCTAGTAAGCTGCCAAAATTTCTATGACTAACAAAGACGATGCTTCATTAGCGACGTCCTTTGCAACTGTGGGGAAAAACACATTTCTCAGAAAGATGATTGATGTGACTCCGATAAGGTTGCATAAAGGGAAAAAAGAAACAGCAGTATATCCCCAGCTGGCATAAATCTATGTAGCTCTAATGGAGCTTTTTAATGGAATATGCAGATTTATACTAGTAGGACTTGACTTTCAGGACTTAAACAGCAATTTAATCTCTAATTTTGGTTGAGCCTTTCTAAAGGAGGTTTTAGAAACTTTGGTTCCTTCTATGTACTGGAGGAGGGATCAGGGGGAGGGGGTTTGGGGCTTACCTGAGTTTTCTGGCATTCTAGCATCAGGGAGATATTGTGACCCTGCTAACCTTGGTGGAAGGTTGCAGACCTGGTGTGCAGCCCTTAACGGTGCCTTGCTGTTGCAGCCATAGACTTTCCAGCCTTGTCCTCTTTGTATTTGCTGTTCTGCGCAGGGTAAATTTGCTGAGAAACTTAGCTGGGGCTAAGAGAAGCTCCTTTGACTTGGAAAATGCCTCTGAATAAATTATCCACTATGAAAAAATGATATATATTCTACCTAAGAGCCAGAGAAACGAAGCAAAGAAGGATGTTCTTGGAGAATCCAAAGGAGTTAGGCTCCCTGCAGGAAAGTGAAGCTTTTGGAGGGGTTTAAGGAAGGCAGCGCTCCAGGCAGTGGAGGAGGTGTCAGCAGGTAGGGATGTGGGCACCTCTGGACCAAGGCCTTGGTGCTGGTGAGTGGGGCTGGGGGCAAACAGGGTCCACCAGGTGCCGCCGCGGGGCTGCACAGCCCCTAGTCCTGCTCTCTGCTGGCTTTCTGACCAGCAACCAAACACATAGTTGTTTGTGTTCATTATTCTTTTAATCATCTCACATGATTCTAGCTTGGTGTAGCAGCCCTGAGAGCAGGAGCACTCGCAGAAACTCCTTAATTTCAGCGCTTTTTCCACAGCATGAGCGAGCTGAAAGGACCATGAGGTTTGTTGATTTCCCTGTCACTGCTAGAACCTGTGGGTAGCTGGATTCAAACCTGTTTCCACTTGGACTTGTGTATTAGTATTCAGAAATCAATACTAGCCCCAAGGAAGAGGAGAACTTGCTGGATGTGGAGGCCCCATGTAAACACAAGAAGCAAGATGAGATGTTCACAGGAGCATCGCTAGGCCCTGCAGGTCCCAGATCCATGGGATTCGTGTCATGTCCCTGCAAATCAGCAGTTAATTTTAGGAAGCAAGACAAAGCCCAGTGATGCTGAAAATCCCAAATTACTGGAGACATGGTTTCTAACGTAGGCTGGTAAGTGGCCTCAGGAAAGCTGTCTGTTGCTGAATGCCCGGGAGATGAGGGGCTTAAACATGCCACTGAAATAGTTACTGCCAGTTCCTTCTTGGTGGAGTCTTGGATACATAGAAATACCCCAAAGTTACATCTTGGGAACGCCAAACAAATTGCAGATGAAAATGAATGGAAATTAATTCAGGGTGGAGAGTTATACCCAGCCTCTAGGGATACAGTAATTGTGCTTTTTAGAAAATGGTCTTCTGCTCTTTGCATTTTAACTGTCTATAATTACTTTAGTGGTTTGTTGGTTGTTGAGGAGCTTGACAAGCTGGGAATTGGCAGATTCTTTGTTGCCTTTATTTACAGTGCTTGTGCCAAGCCTTAAATCATCAACAGGAGGCTTTGTGCTGACAAAACCAACCCCTCGGCGTAGTTAAATATGACATTTTCGTTTTAACTTTGTGATACGATTAAGAAATATTTTGTCCAAGGCTTACGTTGTCATGAGTTGTCAGAACACCATCAAAATTGGTGAGGAAAGTGTCGAGACTTTTTTCCACCATACCTGTCATGTTTTATTTTTCCTTGCAGTGAGCTGTGTGAAGCTGATTGTGATCATGGCACCTTGCAGACCTGAGCAATATGGCTCCAAACAGGGTATTCCTGTGCTGCCAATGGGCCTGGGGAAGGGAACTCACTCCTGCAGGTCAGTGCTAGGGAGGATAGGAGGCAGCCCCGGAGCTCGCCTGCCTCCTGCACACAGCACTGCTGCCTGCTGCTCCTTTGCTCCCGCTCGCCTTGGTCCTGCCGGCGCTGCCCAGCTCTCAGTAGCTGCCTCTAAACGAGGACGGGGGGCTGGTGCCTAAGCAGTTGTGCTGCCAGCTTGAGTAGTTGCCGTGGGGCACAGGCCAGTGATGAGCTCTGTGAAGCTGCTTTGACATGAAACGTGATGCAGATACCAATCTTCGTTGTTCTTGCTAAAAAGTTGGGGCGTGTTTCCCTCATCCCTTTGCAGGTCTTGGTGTCCTTGTGCTGTTGGGCCTTGACTCATCAGAATAACATTTGATTTGGAAGCGAATAAGTATCTGACATCTCTACACTGAAAATTTCCCAATTCTATTAACCCTGAACATGTTAAAAACTGACATTATCAGTGACTCACTAGCCCCAGCAGGCTTGTAGTGCTGTTTACTTTCTGCAAAGCCACTTGCAGACTCTGGGGTAAAATCTGCACTGGCTACTGCAATTCTGCCTTCTTTGCTGCTGTACATGAGGTAGGGAGGGGAAGAACGTGCTGAAAAACTTTCTCCTTCCTTCAGACAGAAGGAATCCCCTTCGATACTTACTGTAGGCCACCCTGTAAGTAACCTCAAATCCTGTTCTCAGCCATGCTGACCAGGTTCCTCTGGGTTTATTGGCCACTGTCTGGTAGTGCCCTCCCTTCCTGCTTTGTGGTATCAGGAGAACCCTGCTTTGTACTTGCTGTAGTAGTAGGAGCTTGCTTGGCTCTCCATGTACTAACAAAACACTTGTCTGTGTTTTAGTTTGAAATGAAAGCAGAATGTCACATAGGCAGAATCAAGGAGAGGTGTCTAAGAAATTGCAAGGAAATCAGAGGATGTGAAGTTCCTCAAACATGTTCTGATGGGGTAGAAGGGAGCTGACCTCCTCTTTTAAAAACAAACGAAGGAGAAAAAAAGGGGGAGCCAAAGATAGATGATCAGTTCTTAAACACATGGTTAACTTCTCTGAGCTATATTTTACAAGAGACAAAAACCACCTAGGTGCAATAAAAAAGTTTATCTTTTTCAGTCTTATTTTGTCCATATTCACCGAGAGTTTTTTAAAACCTAATTTTAACACAGAACAACCTACAAGGTACAAGAGCTGGAAGCAAGGTTTCCCGATAGATAATATTCAGTAATTCCATTGATTTCTAAATTAGAGGTTTTCACTATAGAACTGAAAGAAGCTCTGAAATCCAATTTTGACTTCTTAAAGCAATAATAATGGATTGTTTGAGAAGTATTTTTCTTTTCTGATTGCTGTATGAAATGGAATGCTAGCCATTATAGAGCACACTTTATAAAGAAATAACAATGATGAAAAAAATGAAAATTTAGACTTGGTAGTTTTAGTAAATGTTTTTTATAATTCTGAAGAAACTGCTTCAATTGTTTTCTGTTTTATCATGGGACAAACAAAAACTTCTCTGTAATTTGCCTTCACATACCCTGGCGTTACTTCTACAAGTTTGTTGCGAGTCAGTCTCAATTAAGTGCAACATTCTGTTGTTAGTTTTGTCAGTGTTCAGTTTCCTAATATTTGCTTTTTGTGTTGGAAAATTGGAACTATTATAAATGGTTAATGGAAGATTTTTTTATTATTCCTATCAAAGCACAGTAATGGAGGTGGCAGAACCATCTGCAATATTAGTGGGGAAAAGAAAGACAGGACTGGACTTCCCCAAGATAGCCAAGGGGAATGAACAGAGAGAGATCCAGGCTGGGTTCGTTCAGCCTGGTGTTTAGAACTAGGACCGGAATCACTCTCAAAGTCACTATAAGAGAACAGGAACCAGGGAGCAACCCTGCTCTGGAGCCCGGAGTGGGTCAGAATTCAACCCTGAGTTTGCCATCAAGCACTTGCAGCGAGTCACTATCGTGTGGGGTATCTGCGGGGCGCCGGTGAAGGGCAGCCCTGCGTGTGCCGCCTGGCAGCGCGTAGCTGCACAGCACCTGGAGCCAGGCTGCTGGCTACCGGCCTGCTGCATTTGCGAGAGGGAGGCCTGGGCGTTTGTGAATGAGGACATACACCAAATGGCACGGGATCTAGAATTTTCCCCAAGGTGGATGCTCCATTTAATAATGTAGCACTTGATAAAATTGACCAACTTCTGATTTTACTGCAGCTGTTCCTCCTGCTGTCCCGGGGAGGAGAAAAGCAGCTGATCTGGACTACAGAACGATTAAGGACTGGTGGCTTCTCAGGAAAGGAAAAAATGGAGGATTGCAGAAGTAAGCGGAGAAGAAGAGTGAACTAGGTCATACCTTGTAAATAAAACATAAATGCCCTCTGGTGTGTCAGTGGCTGGACAGAAGGTTGAGTGTAGGTGTTTAGAAGGATGCAGGTACTCACCCCTCATGAATATATCATGGTTTTACATGCCCTGAAGGTTAAGTTGTTTGTTAAGGCTGAAGGGCTGAACAGTGGTAATTTTGATAGCATTGTGGATGAGTCAATTAAGTAGCAGGTTTATTTCACGGGGCTATGCAAAATCAGTTTGTCTTGATTTATTTTACTTGAAAACCACCAGAATGATAAAAACATTGACAGGACTTAAATTTTACCTGCAGTAAGTAGATTTTTTTTAATTATTGCTATTTTTATGCTTGCAGAGGTCAAATATTCCCTGTACTGATTTGAAGTCAATAGAAAGTTATCCATGTTGCACATAGTGCCAGCTTGGCTGAAATTTCTGTGGGAAACAAGCATTGAAGAACAAACTTTGGTGTTTAGTGAACCCGCAGTTGCATCTGTTACTCCAAGGGTCTTGCAGTGTGGGGCAGGTTACTCCTGGGAATATTTGAACTACATTTGCTTGCTGAAATAAAGCTTGATTCCTGCAGATATGAAGCATTATTATGCTGCAGTCACCCACAGAGTGATCCTTGTTGTAAAGCAATGTTAATTCCAAATGCCACACATTTTGCAGGCCTCATATGCTTACTAATTATTATGTCACTTGCTCACCTGTGTCTCAGAGTTTTTGCCTTCACAACTAGGGCTTGTTCTCTGGCTCAGCAAGGAGCTTCTCTTGATGGTGGAAATAGCTTGTTTGTTTTCTCCACGGATATAAAATAAGACAAAGGGGAGTAAAAACTTGGGAAGCAGCCAGTGATTGAAACAGGCAGTAAGCCCTGAGTGACTGTGTGAGCCTACACAACGGAGGGAGTATGTCTTGAATGCAGTATGATTAAAATCTAGGTTTAAAGCAGACCTTTTTTTTTTTTAGCACAGTGCAATACATTTTAATTAGAGCTTTAGCACAGCTTCCCAGCTAATACCATTTCTGGGAATAAGCTACTATGTATAAGAATCAGCAATCAGCTTGGTTTAAGCTGGCCTGAGTATTACAGCAGCTTTATTTTGTGTTTTTATAAAGGAAACCTATGTGTCAGCTTCTAGGAGCAATAGAGATGCTCACAATTGGCATATGAGGATAAGGGAGATAATATAGAGAGCCTGGCAATATGCACACACAGATGCATCTCAATCAGCCAGAAGGCTATGCTGTGATTTCAAGAAAAAGCTGACAGAAAATCAGTAGTTTTGAGCAGGGCCTGCAGTAAGACAGCAGCATTATCTACACTTTCCTGCAAGTCCTGCCTCCCTTTCCTCCCTTCATAAAGATACGGAGCTGCATGATCTCATATTTGATTTGTTAACTCCATGTCTCTGAGTGACTGGCACTGAGGCGATTCAAGGAATACAAAATATTTCCAAACCAGACTGAGGGGATGGAGAATAGGGATGAATCAGACAGGCTATTGAGTGTGCTAGCAGTCTGTGATTCTGTTGTAGACAGCCTTTGTAGGCTACAATATCTGACGTGATGTCTCCATCCCAACTGTTCTGGTGTTGGGAACAACTCTTCTCAGTGTTTCTTACTACAACTTCCCTTTGCTGTGTTTTTTTTTTCTGATGTGTGGATCAATGACAACTGCCCAGTACAAGCCTCCATGCTGGGCAGGATGTTCTAGCTGTGTAGAGCTTACGGAGTTTATACTGGATGCTGACGATTTTTGCAGATCTTAAAAGACTTTGAATGAAGCTTTTCATGATGTTCTTTTTTGCTTCTTCACATTCATTTCATCTAAAAAAGATAGAAAAATAATCGTCTAGTTAAAAATCGGGCAAAGAGTGAGCTGTTTTGCATTACCTGATATATAGTTTTTAGTCACATAATTGTAATTCAGTTCATAACATGTGAATATTTTATATATATCCATGCATTAGATTCAGAGGTAATGTTGCAGATGCAGTTATACATTTTGCTGTTCCCTGACATTTGAATGATCGATCATTTCATGGTAATACGCTTGCCAGCTTACAGACCCTGAAGCGTGAAGGGGGAAAAGAGAGAGGCTCCCAGCCTGTTCCTCGAGTGCTGTAGTAAGGAGGGTCTGGAGCCAGTCCAGATGAGGGCCCTGCGAAGCTGCGGCACGTTACACAAACACTTTTCCTGCACACTGCACAGGGACACGGGGATAGGGAGGATTACAGGTACATAAGCCTCCTACTTCCCCACTAATCCATACTTCATTTCCATAGGCAGGCTTGTTTTCATGTATAAGTAGATTTTTGGTTCTCTGAAAAAACTGTTAGGTCTGCTGGGAAAAGACTTTTTATTTTGAGGTGCTCATAGGCAGGAAAGTCTAACATTTAAATGGAAGAAGATGGGGAAGAGAAGAAAGTCTGGATTAGAGGAGCAGGTCAGTGGGAGGTCCCACCTGCATGTGTGCAGAATATGAGTGGGGCTTTTTTCTTTTTTAAATCAAAGCTAGCACAATACCTGACTTGCAGATGGTATTGTAAAGCCCATAACTCCCTAGAGCTTTTTTGTTCTGAAAAAATTTCACGTGTATGAGTGCAAAAACATACTAGAATTAGGAGACCATTTCTGTGTTAGTGCAGAGAGTAATGTCAGCAATCCAGTGGCATTAAGCACTAATTGACTAGGTTTATTTTGATAGCTGGTAGCACTGAGAAATGTATAATTTGCTAGAGTAGAATTGACACAATAACTAAGACAAAACATACTCTGTTTTTGCTGACACTTCTGACTGCCTCTCTCCTTACCCAAGGCTTCTTCTCTTCAGAAAACTAAGAGAAACAGCTGTGGACTTGGCTAATTAGAGGGACCATTCACATTTTCTTTCTCTCTATTTTTTTTTTTTGACAGAACTCAATATTTCAATGCCTCAGTGCAGAAGAGGTTATTCAAATGTTATTCAGAGAAAAAAAGAAAAGAAATGTTATTCAGAGAAAAGAAGGAGAGGGCATTCTCCAGTGCTAAGTAAAATGTTTCATAAACAAATACAATGTAATGGGCACTTTTAGATACTGTGAACATTAAGTTGAGCCAGGTGTTGGTGAGCTGGAAAATGTGCTACTAAGGACAAGTCTGTCAAAGTTGTGTCCTTAGCTGCAGTTTAGCTGCGTGAAATATATGTGCAGGTGACAACATGCTATCATTGCACTCCCTGGGGTGCCAGGACTAGCTGGGATCCAATTGCCCTCTAATCCCAGCTAGGCCACAGAGTGGGTCATTCTGCTAATTGCCAAAGTACAGATGCACCTTGCCCACCATAAAGGTGCTTGACCATCTTCATGGTGACAGCATAGGTGGGAGTGAGCCCGGGACATGTTAGCAGCAGGGACTCAGCGCTTTCAGGTGGCCTGGACGTGGGGAGTGGGCCCGATGCAATTGCATGGATCTGCTCCGGCATCGCCCAGGTCCACTAGGAAGCCATCACAAGAGTCAGGCGTGGTGACCACTCTCATTTTATTGCAGGCTCAGAGGTTTCTCACAAAGGGAGAAGCCTCAGGCCACTTAACACCAAGTTCATCAGTTGCTTCAGTTGACCAGTGAGCCCTAGTTTCATAGAAATGCACTCGGCTAATTTAATCCTGTCTCTCAGAGGAGACATAGATTTCCTGTCAAAATCAGTATTACATATTCAGCAGAACTCTGCTCTTATGGATGATTCACAGGTTCTTCCCTGTAACACAGTCTTTTCAAGCATGTCATCATTTTATACTATAACTGGCATAATTTGGATGAAATATGTTTTAGAGGGAAAAAGAAATTGCAGGTTGGCCCACAGTTTATCACCTTGTGGAAGCAGAAGTTCCCAAACAGAAATGCAGAACCAACAGAAAATGAGTCTATGATGTTTGCCAGTTTCTCTGCAAAGTTTAGATTGTGCTTAAAATCACTCATCTGATCTCGGATATACAGATGTGCTCTTCAAGTGGAGGGCTTTTTAGCCATAGCAAAATGATTGAGGGCAAGTCCTGTAAGCGAATATATCCTGAGATGTTCTGCTTGACACTGAATTTACATTTATGATGGATAAAAATGTTGCTTAAAAGTCTGCAGAGCAAAGGCGTATCCTTCACCTGTACACAGTTTCCCAAAGGTCATTTCAATGTCTGACTGTAGCAAATATCAGTCTCGTCCTCACAAATGAGAGTAACTTATTAAAGCTTATAAATCCCGTGGTTTAAGGCAATCTGTCTCCCTCGGAGTTCAGTGATGCGAGTTTTAATCTATACTTTGCAGCACACTTTTTTTTCCCTCCTCTTGCAATATAATCTGCTTTTAATGAGCCTTGTTTTCAGTCAAAAAGTCAAAAATCATAAGCATTAGGAAAATGATATTTAATTTAAAAGATCTCTCAGGAATTGAGGTGTTTCCAAAGAA
>JAUBOD010000457.1:3739954-3750651 GCA_032353885.1 Nothura maculosa
TTGTCTGAAATAGCTACCACATTTGCAACTGGAGAAATACTTAGGAAGATTTTTTTTCTTTAATTGGAGAGCAAGGCATTTTGGAGGATGGTCTTTCATGAATGGCTGTTCCCGTTGGTACTGTGTTCTCAGGCCAGTAGCTGAGGGTGTTCAGGGGCTGGGGGGTTGCCTCGAGTCTCCCCGTGCGCCTCTCCACTCCGTGGCCGCGGTGCCTGAGCGCTGCCCTGTTGCAGAGCCCTCCTCTAGGGAGGGAGTTTGGGTCCTTCTGCGCTCCCCTGCACAGAAATTCCTTCGTCTCCTGCCCGAGAAGGGGTCTGGAGTGTTTCCCAGAGGTAACTTCCCCTGCATTCAGGAGAGACATGCAGGACAGGAGAGAGGCAGGAGCGTTGGAGCAACAATTGATTATCTGACACACTGAAGACCTAAACCACTCAGCTGTCCCAGATTCACAGGTTCAGATTCCACTGGCTTAGCCTTTTAAGTGTAAAGTGAGCTCGGGGTGACTTTCTGTCCTTGCTAAATATATTTGTAATATGCAGGGGAACGCGAGTTGGCTTTGCTTCGTTCACACTTCCCATGGGCATGGTGAAAACCTAAAACGTTTTTCATGCACTTCATCTTTTTTACATGCATAGGTCATTATGAGCTGAAAAGTTAAATCAGAATTTAGTGCCTGTTTCTGCCCAGCAATTTTTTTAAAGACGATGCACTCTGGAGATGGAAGCATTTAGAGCATGTTTGTAGGGACAAGCAGCGTTCACATTAAGGGACAAAGCAGCTGCTGAAATTTCCTGGCCTAGGCTCATCACAGGTTCTGTGAGGTGCAGTGACCTACAGCTGAGGCAATGCCAGCTAGAACAAGGCTGCTCTGTCTACCTCATTCCTTCTGTATATAAGTCTTCCTGTTGATGGATTTCTCATGTTATTTGTCATAAATTTTTAATAGATTGTTGTGATAGGAAAACTTTTTCTTCAAATTTCTAGTCATTTTATCCTGACCAAGTGGCTGCTGATTATTATTAAAAAAAACCTAAGCAGCCAAGCAACCTCCTACTACATAGGCCTTACAGGTAAATTTATATCCTATGTTTTTTCAGTCCTCCGGTGTTAAATGAGGCTGCTGGAAAAATAAGAGCCTAGAGTGTTCATGTTGCATATGTAAAACAGTGATTTGCAAGTGATTTACTAGGTTCTAATTTACTAATTAGCAAATGCTATTGAAATGTGTCTAAACCACAATTTCAAATGAGTATGCATGATAAACAAGCTAATTGGAACCAGACAAATTAAAATTCAGTGACACGATATCTGCTGATAAAGCTGCTCCTTCAGTTATACGGTCACTTAGAGTTTTCCTGTGTGCAGTGTGGAGAAGGGATTGCATGGGAGGTGGTGCTGCTTGGGCCAGTGCTCACATTCCTGCATGGATCCAGGGATTCTGCCTAAGGAGTGGCCTGAGTATTGATACAAATGCGTCAACGTGGTTGTGTAATGTAGTCTTGCTATCTAGGCTGGAACCTAGGCTTTCCCTTAAAATATTCTCAGAAAAAAATCAATTCTTTTTCACATGTTGAAAGGTTGAAGAATCTCAATAACACATTTTAGTTTTTCATATTGTTTAATGAAGTATTAGAATCAATTAGCAAAATATCATAAGTTTTCTGCTTTCTGTCATTGAGGGAGAAGCATAAATTGTCAAAAGATACATCACCCTTTATTGTCATACTCAAATGATTCTGAGATGCACCTTAGAATTTTGCTTTTCCATTTCAGAATATTCTCCATTTACTCCAGTTTTTCAAAGATGTTTCTAAACATGCTGTTCTGGTTGGTATATTGTGTTTTGCAGGTTGTCTGTAATTGTAGTACTGCAAATGTAGTAGTACTATAATTTCAAGAGTAAGAGTGGCCTCTCTATAGTGTTCATTTTGGATTCCTCTCTATAGTGTTCATTTTGGTAGCTCCTTTAATTCTGTGTACAGCCCAACTTAACTGTTTTATTGGCTAAAAAAAGGAGCTAAATGCTCTCCTCAAATGTGGTATTATTGTATATATTATGTATGTGATTCTGCGATTCAGTTGCGTAGAGGTCATTCACTGCTGGGGCTGTGTGCTAATTTATGTTATTTGAAGCACTAATTAGTTATCATTTGCTCAGACAACTTCCTTCCCAAGTGCAGGAAGGCAGAATCAACTTCAACAAAGATAATTAAAGGAATATTGTAATCAGTGACTACTTTAAAGTTTGTCTGTAGGAATGTAACTAAATATCAGCATTTCAAGAGCTGAAATCTCTGAGAGTGCCGAAGGGGCAGCACAGACAAGGGACTGCTCAAAAGTGGAAACGACAACACTGGTTTCAAAATTCTTCCAGGAAGAAAGGCTCAACCGTGTGATCATTGAGCCTCACCATGTGGGAAAGAGCTAGTGCAAACCGTGCTAAATGTGGGGCTGTGATTCTAGAGAGACCCGAACAAAAAAGAAATACAGGGATTTAGCCTTAGATTTGACTAATAGATTGAATAAATTAGTATTTATAATGTTGACATATGATAATATTGAGTATATTATGCCTTAGCTTTTTTTGGATGAGGAGGGCTTTGGGACTGGAGAGTTTCACCTCTCTCACTTGCATTTGCCCCTTCGAGATGGTGACGTGGCTCTGTCCTAGAGAATCCAGGAGGATGTTTCAGCTCAACCACCCTGATTCAGTCACTCTGGCATTTTAAAAACAGTCTAGGAATTGCTTTGCTGTAGCTCTGCAGGAAGAAAGCCTGGGCGCATAAGGGAATTGTGTGACGTGTTCATGTTGGTGCAAGCTGATCTCTAAACTTTTCTGTTTCGTTCCATCCGGTGACTTATGATGAGAGATAAAAAGTTTCCTTCTGCTTTTTGGGAGCATGGACAAAATCTGGACACTGACAAAACTGGAGAACTGCGTAAAGGCCAGGTACAGTTGTTAGTCTACCTGTGCATAGAGGGGAACGGGATACAGAAGGAAAAGTAGAAATACTGCTTATCAGAATTGAAATTTGTTAGATAGAAGTGAAATTGTGAATTATATTTGATATTAAACAGCTTGGCTGTTTAGGATCTGTTCAGACATGTTTTTGGTTGTGGCCATGTGGAATGTTTGACTTTAATCAATTATTTTAATTGACGGACTGTGATACAATGGCTACTAAATCTTGCAGCAGAGAAAAGAAGGAATAATGATTGAGCTATGGGGAATAAATTAACTGTCAGAAGAGCTAGTCTTCTGTCAGCAGGTTTCTGTAACATTATCACATCCTTATTATCTAGATTATGCTTCTCACAGCTGCAAACCCAGCAAAATGGAGTGATATAGATCCTTTATTTAAGTTCTGGGCTTGGAAAGCAGTGATTCTGTTCCAAAGAGGCTTTTGTTCTGCATGTTTACTGGAGAAAATGTATTTTTATATATGTATAAACATGTATATACGTTATTTTTCCCTGGGGCAGTATATATATATATTTTTTTCAGATGGCAGTGAAGTTTTCAAAGGGAAGTGGCCCTGAGTCAGTAGCAGACTGAATCATGCAAATTAATGGCATTCATATCTTCAAGATGTTTCTTGCTCGTCCTTATTTGAATAACTTTGCAAGATATTAGAGGGAGAGGCTGTTTTCTTCCCCTATTCCACTGCCCTTTCTTGCACATGAACTGTGCTGTGGAAGTAGTGCAAGCTTTCTCAGTCATATGGGGAAGGGGAGAAGAGAGTCCACATTTCCTCTATCAATGGAGGCTTTGGAAAGTACAAGCAAAAGCAAGATGATAGCCCAGCTCAGCTCCCTGTGTGTGTAGCAGACACAAGAGCCGGATCCTTCAAGGCGGAGCCTCCCTGCTGGCAGTGCAAGGTCTGTCTAAGGCATCACTTGGGCAATTTGGTCTGTTTTATCAGAGAGACAACAAATTGTGTTTGTTGTCTACTGGAAATAAAGAATGGTGTCTGCAGCGTGAACAGAAATGTTAACTGCTGCCCTCGACATCACGGGTAAACCCAACAGATGCTAGAGCTCATGGCTGCAAAATGCCACGTGGTTTCCTCCTCTCTTTAGCAAGTGCTTTGTTCTAGTATATGCTGATTTCACTCATCCTTTACTTGAGCTATAAATTCCAACTCAGAATGTTTTGGTTACTTGATGGTAGGATGTTGGTGCTGGACTTTGTTTCTCTGGAGATGTGGCAAGGGGCTCATCTGGGCAGTTGATTGCACTGATTTGCCTGACAGTCTGCAACCAAAAACGTATCTGTCTAAAGTTTAAGGAAAGTTTGGAGAAATTCTTCCACAGAGGAGTAAGGCAAGATGAAAATGAAGAGGAGATTCATGTGAAAGAACCTTCTCCTCTTTTCTCCACTTTTCTGCAGTTCTAACTAGAACAAGATAGTTCTCCATCACAACTTTTGTTCTTCCCCTCTTCGCAGCTCCCTTCTCCAAAGGGTTGGGAGCTGCAGAATTACAAGGAGCGTCCCTGAGTCTCACACCTGCCGTTTCTCTGGTCTCAGAGGTAAGTGACATTCAGATATGTTACCGAAGCTGGCACCCTTCTGCCCAGCTGAGCTGCCTTGCTTGTTTGCCGTGCCCGCTGCGCCGTGCCCTGCGCTGCCGAGCACTGCAGTTCACGCTGTGCAGGGACAGCAGGCTGCAGAGGAGGCTGCTCCATCCACATCACACGTGGCGTGGGGCACCACGGCTGCCGGCACGCAGCCTGTTCCCCTGTTCTTATCGGGCCTGGTCATCCCTCAGGTGGCTTTCCAGGGCTGATACCTCTCTGTTCCTGCACATTAAGCTCAGCACAGGACTCGCTGTACTTGGAAGGAAAATGTGCGTGACCTGTGTTACAGAATAAAAAACCTTTTGTAGAAACTCAGCTGCGTCTCTCCATATTGACTTTTGGAGGATGCTGTGTTCCCATCAGGATATGGGTTGTGTTTTGGGTCCACATGCCCATTGCTTCAAGGGAAGCAATTCAAAAATGCAAATAGTAGTTTTCTTGTGACAACACAAGGTAATATTGTGCCAGAGAATAGATGATACAAAGATCCGGGATTTAAGATTCAAAGACTGTTCTTTGGGAGGGAGGCTATTCTTTTCACTTAGCTAGAAATTACAAGCGTGGTTGAACTTACTAGGGATTTCCTTCTAAAACCCAGAAAATGCTACTAATCTGGTAATAACTCTCACAAAGGTAGTATAGAAAGAAGTCTCCTGCAAAGCAAAAGTAAGCTCGAGGCAGCGCACAGGATCTTGTGTTCGGATTGAATTTGGTGTGTTTCAGCACTAAAGTTTAAAGGTCAAACTCTCTGCTGAGAAAATTGGATCCAAAATGGAATATTAAATTCAGCCTTGTTTGAAAGATATAAATTCATTCAGCTTCTCAGAACTAGGGGAAGGGAGTGGGAGATAAGATTTTGAAAGACAGGAACTTCATTGCCAATATCTAAATCTCGCAGTTCCTTTGGATAAGGACTTATTATGAGAAGCACTAATGAAATTTGTTAAAAGGGGAGACACCCTAGGATACAACAGTGTGTAACTTCTTTCTGAAAGACACCATTGGGTTGTCCACGGTGATGGCACAGGAGAGGATTATTTGGAATTTTTAGTTATATTGAGACCTGGCCTTAAGAGCAGACCTGATGAGCAGCAACTTTGGATTGGAGTGAAATGTTCATATGCTCTGTACTCTTCAGTGGACTCCTTTGTAGGGAGTGATTGTGAAGCAGCTGTGATTTGTCCTGGTTGAGTTTTGCCTTACTAGTTAGATCTTAAACAGATTTATTCAACCTGGAATGACTCACTTTACTGTGCTGATCAACAGGGCATAGTTCATCTCTAAGCTATCTTGAACACTTCACTGAAAGGTATGTGCTTGTGCTGTCTTCACAGCTCATGGATTTTCATACTTCCATTTCATTTACTACTTTGTTCCTTGGGGGATTCCCTTAAACTTACTATGAAATTTGACTCGTTACACAAATCTCAGTTACATCAGCAAACACACACAATAATTGAGACTGTATCAAAAAGCAGACTATTCTGATTACTTCTGGCAGTAGTAAATGGCTTTATAAATCATTTCGCTCAGGCTTTCACCCTGTAGTTTGATCTGGTGTTTGCTGGAAAACAAGAGCACAGATTGAAAGCTCCCTAATATAGATGGCACACTTATCTTGTTCTGTCAGAAACAAAAAACCTAGCAGCTAAAAGCAAAGCCTGGCATTCGTTATGGTATGTAAGATATCTGTCTTGTTGAAGTAACAAGACATTATTTTTGAGGCTTTTTGTAGAAAATTCTCCCTGTGCAGCTCTCTCCTTGTGCAGTAAAGGAATTGAAGCGCTTGTTACAGACCGAGAGACCTGCTGCCTTCCCTTCTTTTGTCTTGCTTACACTTGTTGTAGGCTGTTAGGGGTCTCGAGTGATCTGCAGTACAAATGATACAAACAGGTTGGAGAAAAATTCTCTCTCATTAATTCCCCAATTTCTGTAGGACCTAAAGATGTGATTTTGGAGGCTAGGAAGAATCATAGAATCTTCAAGGTTGGAAGGGTTGAGCAGCGATAGAAAACCCAAGGGACATGAAGAACATCTGTTTGAATAGCTTACAAATTAGCCACAAAGGTTATGTGTGAAAGAGATAAGAAATACTGCTGCATGTGAAAAAAATAGTTTATAATGATCTTCTGGTAGTGGTGATATGTAAATAATGTCTCTAGGCATACGTGTCTAGATCTTTCTCTTGTGCACATTTCCACGGACACAAAACTATTTGTGTGTTACATTTAGCTATTCTCAGCTTAGGCTGTGCTCAAGCCTTGCTCACGGTGAGAAGTGAATAACCATAACAATCTCCCATATATGTATGTTTATGTGTATGCTTAAACATGCAAAAATTCCTTTACATACAAGAGTTTATTGAGTTATGTTGTCAGGAATGCACAGTCAAATACAACAATGACATAAAAAAGTTTTACAAATTCATCTATTACAAAGGTTAATTATAAAATCCGTTTAAAATATCATATTATATTTCCAAGACTGTGCTCTCGGAGTGGAACTTGTTAGCCGACACTTAGGAGGTTTTAACTTGTGCTTGTTGTGTAACCAGACCTTAGGTGACTGAGGATGCAGAAGTGCATTTAGTGTGTGAGCGGGCAAGTGAGGTTTCGCCCACACAGTGGGTTTCACGTGGCTTAGAGAATCTTCACATGGTCCTACCATGATTTCTCTGCTAGAGTTTTGGGACAGATCTAAAATACACAAGGAAAAAAAAACCTGTGGTAGAAATTATCATTGGAATAAGCAATTAAAGAAGAAAAAAGGAAACATAAAAGACCTCACACTCAGCTGCACAGTTGCTATGCACAATTCACAAAAATTAAAAGAAAGCACAAGAGAAACAAAAATAACCCATTTCCATCAAGCGTGTTTCTTGATACCTTTCAGCTTCCTCATTTGTCATGCCAAGGAAGAAATGAAGCAGAATGACCAGGACAGATGGGATATGGACTCAACTACACATTGAGCATGATGGATGAGCCAGGTAATTCTGCATTGTTGTTATGGCCAGGAAGGCCACCTTAAGCTTAGAGGGTCTTAGCACTGGGATGAGAATAGTAGCAAATGCTGGAAAGATCACTGAGTTATTGAGAAGTTTGGCATATAGAAGGAAAATGACTGGGTTGGATTTTGATGGCTTAGGTGGCAGTTGTGGTGGACACAACTGCCCCATGCAGCTGTGCGGCTTCTGCCGTCAGGAATGGCCGCGTCGCGGGACGGGTTCAGCCTCTCTCGTCGCGCCCTCGCAGCTGCGCCAGCTCCCCTGTGCCTGCCCTGGCCACGCTCATTCCTGGGCACCTCGAGCTGGTTGCCCTCTGCGCCTACACACAGCTCTTCAGAGACAGCTCAGCTGCACTGTGGGGTTTGAGCCCTCCTGTGCTAGGGCTTTCCGTCGTGCCAGGCTGCCTTGTGATTGTGAGATCTTGATGAAAATTATTCCGTGGGGTAAAGGAGATCTCAGAAAGGGAAAGCATATTGTATGTTTCCTAAAAGCCACTTTGGATTGCAGGTGCTATTTAAAATGTATCTGTGTTTCTGAATTGCTAAGAAGAATGCAAAACAAGGAGTCTTTGAGCTCTTCTCATGGTCCAGCACTGATCTGGAAGTCCGGATTCACAAACCCAAGCCATTCAGACATATTGCCTGCAGTCTGCTAACAAGGAAATGTCTCCAAGGGCAGGAATGAATGTTACAGAAGTAGAGCATGAAAATATCATCTGCCATGTCTGTAGCATCCTGCAGCCATGGCTTCCGGAGCTACCTGTGAATCAAACATTCATCCTCCAGATGTTCAGTCTCAGCTGGCTCCTGGGGACGTTGCCTTCGAGCACCAGTTGGAACATTTTTGGGGAATCAAAGTTTGAGATGTTCCAAGAAGCTTACTGTCTTTCAGGGTATTTATACATTAATGCAAGGCAACAGAAACAAGTACCTCCACCTTGTTGTTGTTATTGTTATTATTTGAAAATGCCTTTTGGTGTTGGTCTTCTTGATACTTTTCTAGCTTTGGAAGATTGATGTTACATTGTCGACGTCAACCTCAGCTAGCTTTAATTCAGGGAGGGTACATCTTGAAAGCAAAAGTAAAGAATCTTTCTTGCATTTCTTGACTTAAGATTAAATGTGATTTAACGGTTGGAGATAAGTTCTAATTTGGATCTGTGCATGTTCACACATCTCTGCCAGCAAGACAGCCTTTTGGGTGAGTGGACAGGAAGTGTGAAAAGAGCATTCACTGTACTTAGAACATGAAAATGCAAAGCCTTATTTTTCTGGTACTAATCAAAGTTACAAAGTTGTATGTAAACTTGGTCAGGGTCATTCATCAGTGGTGCTCACTCTTCTGCAAAGTTTCTTTTGACAGCTGTCCTGAAAGTTTAAGAACTCCCCTAACTGCTTCATGCACATGGGTTGCTTAAATTGTAAGGAGCTGTGTAGCCACAACTGTAATAGTATAAATGTTAAAAAGACTAGTTTTAATTACAGCAGCAGAGTAAATTCCCAGACTGTTATACCCTTATTTTGTCTAGTCTGACTTCAGCAGTTCAGATCATGCTTTCTTATACTGAGCTGTTCTCTAGCATTTGTACCTTCGCTGTCCCTGTTCTGTTTCCTATTTTTGCCCAGATGATTGAGTGCCATATTTTCTTTTTATGAACTAAAATAATTTTAAACATTTACTCTGCATCTGTACAGTATGTCTCTCTTTTTAATGAAATCGTTTTATTTTTTCCTGGTTCCTTAATTCTTTGCTTTCTTTAAACTGTCTTCTATGTCACTTGCCTTAGAGTCTGTTCTCAAATATCTCTCCAATTGAGAATGAGAATATCTGACACCCGCACCCAGGAACTTCCCTGGTATGTCCTGTTGAGTCTGGAATGTTCTTTCAGAGACATAAAACAATGCAATTTATTTGCTTAATTGTGTTATTTTGTTGTTGTTTTGTTTTGCTTAGTAGATTTAGAGGTCTCTTTACTGATATATCAGGGATCATTTTGTTTGGCCTGTATCTCGCCAGGGAGGCGATAGCTCCAGCCGTTTCAAGTTGACCATCTGCGTCCCTGGGCTGAAGCGACTGCAGGCGCCTCGTGTCCGGAACCGTCGCCCCTTGCCTGGCTTTGATCTTCCTGCGAGAGCGGGCAGTGATCTACATCCTTGCACCACACGTGGTGCCCTCCTGAGCCTTAAATGCTGATGATGCCACTTGGCAAGGTGAGCTGCATTGGATTATACAATGTAACCGTAAATTGGAATTGTTTAAGCTTCCAGATTTGTTTCATGCCGTTAGATTTTTCTCATGATTCATTTGCTTTTCTAATTGGATTTTAATGTATACTGTTTTGTTTCAAAACTTGAAATGATGAGTTAGATAACGCACCACCTTTAGGAACAGCCAGCCCCCTTGCTGCATTTAGTTCCTTTCAGGTGCTTAAACAAAGAAGGTGAAGAGTCATTAAAATACTAAGTCACAAAGTGACTGAAGAAAACCCTAGACTTCCTCTTCATTCCCTACCTTCTTTCCTCATCTTGACATTATCTGCATATTTAAAGTTCTCTTGCTGACCTCACATTTAGAAAGGACTTGAATCCTCCCTGACTGGGGAGGAGAATCCAGTTTCCTGGCTGGCCTGACTGGCCAGTTTCCGGGACTGCCAGTGACGGGCTCTCTCGTAGGTGCACCAAGCAGTGGCACAACTATAGCTGGATAAGCGTTTGAGATGTCGGAGTCCTTGTTACTAATTTTAATCTCCAGTGGGAAATGAGCACAGTTTTCACTAGTATCCTGCTGTGTAATAACATGTCTTGTTTTAGTACATGGTATAGATTGATTTTTTTTCTTTAGTCCTAGGGATATTATACCAGTGATATCAAGAGTATCCCTTCATCATCTCCCATTCTTTATTTTGGAGATTTGAAGTGAGTTCTCAGATAAAATGTTATTCTACATTCCTCCAACATTTTGGTCCATAACATTCAAAAGAGCAAGAGAGACATAGCATTTGTTTGGGACAGAAAAAGTTGTATGCTCATCACTGTTATTAGCAGGTGCATATCTGAGTTGTAGATTCCTTGTGCAGTATTTCCATTCTTTCTTTGCTCTGTGAGTCAACAAT
>JAUBOD010000457.1:3762966-3773772 GCA_032353885.1 Nothura maculosa
TACATGGTAATAAGCAGTTGATATATGACTAAACTGCTCTCTTATTCAGACATTGAGAGGATGTGGTTATAAGGCATCAGGAAAGATTGGGATGGAAACAGGAAAAGCTTTCTCTTTTTCCATTACTGCTGATGCCTCATGGAACATGTGGGAATAGTTTTCTCTGTGCATGCTACTGGTATGGCCTGGGCTGTGTTTCAAATTAGGTGCTTCCTGATCTTTGGGTGATGCTGTAAACCAGAATAGAGGAATATAAATAATGTGGAATAGTAACCACATTATTTGTGTGTGGTTTTTGTTAGCTGTTTAGTGCCTCGTGGTATCGTCAGTCACAGAGAAGAACCAGTGCAAGGGATGTTTGGGTGCCAGGTGGTAAATAGTTACCTGCATTGATTTTGTCCACCCACTTTTTTGAGGTATCACCATGGAAAATTTCTTAGATGCCAAAGTGCATGGTAGAAGTTACACACATGCACAAAGAAGAGCAGATTGTATTAAAGATCTTGCTAATTTTTCTCGCTATGAAAACAACAGGGAAGCCTTAAGAATATTGGCAATTCAGCTGGTGCCATGGGTGCCCCACACTTCAGAACTGGCTCCATGGGGTGTCATTGCTGGTAAGGTGGTGGATACTGCTGAAAGTAGGCTTAAATAGCTGTATTACAAAATCACATTAGCCACCTAAGCCTGGCATAAGCTACAGATCTGATCTTTTTTAAAAACAGATAAAATTTACTGCTGCAAATCTCCTTAATGGAGAGTCAGTTCTTACTGAAAAACCACTGGCACAGCTTTTGGTGAATTTTGAATAGGCCAGACTGGGTCTGAGCCAAAAGGTAGCTACCGCCTAGCAAAATCTTGGCATTCTGTTTATATCCTTGTTCTTGGCATTTCTAAAATGGTATCTAAATTACTTTCTCTGCCGAGGTAAAGGAAAAAAATGTCAGTTTATTGTAGAATATTCTGACGTGTCCATCACTCTTCCTCACACGCGTCCACGCATGAAGATGCCCCAGGACAGTGGAAGATGAGCATGGGCCCCAGGCTCAGGAGCATCTCCACCCTCAGCCCACCAACAAGCTGCAGCAACGGGAGGGGTTTCTGCTTTCACCTTTTCACAAGCGGTAACGAGGGTGCCATGAACATCTGACCATTGACATAAGAAATATATTTTCATTCCATAACCACATAAAGCAAACTTTCCTCCTTCTGACTTTAGATGGAGTCAGAAAATGAATTCAGTCTCAGATCTAGTTAGGAGTGTGAGGCACTATCAGTGCTCTTGCTACGTGCTCTGCAATCTTTCCTCTTAAAGTTTTACAGCTATGTAATTCCATTTACTGCAGGGGAATTATTTCTTACTTACAGTAAGTGTAAGAAAGACAGTTAGGCCATCAGCAGTGATGCCTGGAGAAGCCACAGAAGGTGTGAGGTAGGCTTCTCCTCAGGTGCCAGTAATGTTTTTCCACTGGAAGTGTCTTCGCAGGAGTCTTAACACCCACCTTGTTGTTCTTACTGCTGTTTGAATGCCATGCTGCACTCCTGGATCCACAGTCATCCACTGCTTCTGCTGACTCTGCAAAGCAGAGAGTTCTCCTGTGGGGTGCCAAGTGCGTACAGTTAGTGAGCAGAGGCTTGGTCTGTTGGCAAGGCTACAAAGTGCCTTGTGTTTTAATGACAATGACTGTTGAACACTGCACGGATATGCTTCAGAATTAATATCCTAGCACTTAGCATAAGAGGTCCTTGTCCATGGCTAGCAGGTGAAGTTATAGTAATAATGCAAATATTGATAGCAGTTAATCATATGAATCTCAGAACCTCTTTTTCTTGATTGTTTTTTCTGGCATTTTCTTTTTTTCAGAATATTTTTTCTTGGGAAGATCATTATCTTCCACATACCAAACCTGATTTTTTTTTGTTTGGAATGCTTTTCCCCCAGTATTTTAGACCTTGAGGGTATCAAGGATTGTATTATGTAATGCACCATACCTGTGGTTCTGAAACTTCTCAATAGTTGAGTTGGACGGTGTAAATTCAGAAAGTGGCGGGGCAAAGGGACAGCTGTGTTCTCATGCAGGGGCCTGAAGAAGGACACCCAGCTCCGTTTTAATGAAGTAACTTAGGGAAATTGGGGGGTTCTAGGGGCTCTAGACCTCTTGTGCTCTTCTCCATTCACGCTGGCTGATGTGACACGTTCTTGAACACCACGGAGGGACCACTGTCCTGCATGGAGATTCTGTGACCATTCCTCATTAAATCATATTCAATATCCTGCCATGCAACTAGGGCAGATTTTCACCTGGGAGAGAACTTGCCTTGGAGAGATCTTACCCCAGAGGCCACATGTTCACAGGAGAAAATATTTGCAGTGTTAAATCCTTGGCCAGTTGCTGGCCGTGCCTGTTTCTGTTGGGCTGCCTGTTCCCTGACAGATGTTCGGAGCCTCCGTGTCCCTGGTCAGAGCAGTGCCCATGAGTCAGAGGGCAGGACAACCACGGTCAGTGACCTTAGTGCTCTGCTGCCTGCGTTCTGCCGAAGAGCAGAGCTTGGAAGGCTTGTCTTTAATGCATGCCATTATATGCATACATATCCCGTAGATCAGTCTTATGAATCTAATGTTTTCCTAGTGGATTGCTTTCCTCACTTCTTAACATATTTGCCTCTCAGTAAAGAGTTCAGCCCTCCTTGAAGGAATCCCTGTTATTTGGTTCCTTCTTAACATGTTTAGAAACCAAGAGCTTACAGGGAGTTACCTGCTGGAGATGAGCTCTGTCAGATACTCTTCCTGCCCTGAAATAGGGGCTTGAGCAGGTTTTGCAGGCTGGGAGTTGTGTCGGAACCAAGGGCTGACTCCTCTGTGCTCTTGGAGGGCCTGGGCGCTCCCGCCTGCGCCGCTTCCCCTCGCCTTGCACAGGAGGCAGGGCCACATGATGGTGCTTACAGGAAAGTGGAGAAGGAGTTTTGTCTCAGAGTAAAGAAAACTTCTTCCTTTCACTTTTTTCATTCAAGCAGCTATTTTCTTTATTGCATGATTTAGTTTTACTCTTTGCAGAGCTATTGGTTGTCTGGGCTACATGTGCATTTAGTTACTTTGCTGTTCTGTGCATAGAAGCATGTCTTGCAAGGGCAAACTTATAGTGAGCTTCAATATTTTAAAGGCTGAGTCATCAAACCACAGGTTGAGTGTATTCAGTGTAACATCATAGTCCCATCCATGTTACAACTGCATCTGCCAGGCAGAACCTCAAATGGAAAACAAGAAACGAGAAAAAACGCAGAGGATCTCAGCGTAAGGAGAATATGTCTGAATTTTAAAATGAAGCTACAGACGTATGTTTGCTGACTGAGTCAGTAACTCTCAGGAATTCACTCATTACGTGCAAATCCAGAAAATACTTGGAACTTAAAGAAGGAAAAGAAAGGAAAATGAGGTAAAAACATACCCTCTGTCATGCAATTATTTTCCCTGCTATTCCCACTTATATTTTGAATACTTCCTTTTAGCTGGCTCTCTACAACTGAACACACAGAGATGAGGATCACAGGAAATCGCTTAGCAAACACCACGCAGCAGGTTCACCTGAGCTCAGTGTTGTCTCATGTTGACACGATCTGTTTTGATGTAAACATCTGAAACCGATGCTGAATTTGAGGATTTTTTGGCTGCAAGCAATCTGTAAAAAGCAGCTGCGTAAGCCTTAGGGGGTTGCATGGGTGTACAGGTTTGGGAATACACACAGCGTTTTTGGGAATAACACAGCCAGCTGGGCTGTGTTAGTGTGTGCAGCGTCGTCGGTCAAGTTCCTTAGTGGTCTGAAGTCAACATGGAGATAAGGTCATTGTACGAAATGGGTGGAGATTTTTTAAGAAGTTTTATGCATCTAACTTGTATTGGATTTCACTTGGTTGTAGGGACCTACATTCCTTAGCAATCTGAGTCCTAAAGGATTAACCTTCCTTGCCTTCAGGTTTTACTCTACGGAAGAACTGGCATTGACTTTTCGTAGAGGAATAGTTGGTTTTCATTTTAAGCAAATTGAAATCTAAGCTATGAAGAAGTTATTTTGGAAAATGCTGTTTTTGGAAAAGACTCTGTTTGGAAATACAAAAATGATGTTGGGTTAAATATTTTGACTACTGGAAAGAAGCTTTAATGTTTTGCTCTCCTAGGTACTTTTCCTTGAAAATTTCTTTGGGTACTTTTAGGCAGGCACTTGATTTAAGTGCATTGTTTATATAATTAGCTATTTCTGTTGTGTGTAAAATAAGCAAAAATTTTGTCAGATTTGGTATCTTGTTGGTAACTCAGCAACATGGTTTGAAATATAAGCTGTTTTACAGTTGTTTACCTTTCACTTTACCCATTCCTATTCTTAGGTACTGGTTTGACAAACAGTTTAGAGAGTTAATCACTTGTGAGGGGATCCAGAAAAGAGTCTTTTGAAATCTCCTGGTATATCAGACTATAATGTTTTGATTTGTGAGTGGCTGCAAGAAGAGCTCCCAAAAAAGCTCTCCCTGCAGTCAAATATCCTCATGTCTTTTCAGAAACTGGCTTGCCAGTCCAGACCTGGTGTTTTCTGGAGCATTCATGAATCACAGTGAGGACCCATAAGCATTTAGCCCAGTCAGATGGTGCATTAAAGACGCATCAGGGGAAGGGAGAGGACAAACCAGAGCAAAATGGCGATTACAGATGTTTTTTTAACTGTACCCAGGTTTTATGTGGCAGTAAATGAAAGAAGCTGTAGCCGCACTGCAGGTGGTGATGGGGATATCTTGTTCTCTAGAAGCAGAGTTCTGCAGAAAGGTGTGAATTTGGTTGTGACTGTGGTAGCATAGTCTGTGTTCTTAGCCGTGCCTGATCCATGACCCTCTGGTCACCTGGAAAAGTTTCAAACATCTCTAGGAGCCTATTTACCCACATAGAAAGTGAGGTAATGATGTCGTCCTCCTGCAGAAACCATTCGGAGGAAACATAGAGACAACCCGGAGCCTTGTACTATGAGCAGGCATCAGCTCTTGTTCATGGGCTTCGTTTGGATTGTATTGATTCAGCTCCCAGGTATTAATTTAGATTTATCTATTTGCCTGCTAATAATATTACAATAATATTCACTTATTATTATAGGTATTATAGGTATTGATAGTATCTTATAATGACTAGTTTGTCTTTTTGGCCTAATTTATCATCTGACTCTAAGCAATGGAGAGTTGCTGCAGCTGGGAAAAGTGAAAATGAAACTGGGGTTTGTGTTTGTTTTAATGTGACTGCTGTAATACACAGCAAAGAGCATCCTCAGGTACCAACCTGGCTCCCATTTCTGCCAAGGGCAAAGCTTTATTTTTCTTCAGGGAGATGGAAATCAGGTTGAATAGATCAGAAGGTACTTTTCCATTTTAAATATGTTTTTTTTTTTGGTAACACTTGACACATGTCAAAATAATTTAACTAAAATGGAATTTAAAATAAGGGAGCCACTGAGTGGTTTGGTACAGCAATAGCTCTTTCCTTTTTAAGTTCTTATGGATAATTATGGTGAATGACAGTAATAAGTTAGAGCTGACCTGTCAGCAGGGAGACAGAAAGAGGAGCATCACGATCATCTTTGGGGATGTGGGGGGCTGAGGGCTTCACTCACAGCAGTGCTGCAGAACTGCTGTTTACTGCAGCACGTGTGCAGGAGAACACAGCGCTGCATGGTGGCAGGAGAAAAGGGGCTGCTGCGCTTCGGACCCACCTTCTGCTTATGAGAGAGGCTTCTCGGAACAGGAATGCAGCGACCCACAGGTTCCTGGATAGAGCCCAGTGCTGAACAGAACAAAATCTCAGTGCAGGCCTTGTAGCTGAAGGTGCCTTTCTCGCCATGTGCTGGTTGGGTGCACCCAGCGCTTCCTCTTGGGTGCAAGGGCTGCATCCCCAGGGCCGCGTGTCACCACCCCTCGCACCTGAGCCCCCAAGGGCCTCGTGCGCTGCCGCGCTGCCCCCTGCCTACAGGAGCATCCCCAGATTTCTCAGGAGACCTACAAGTCTGGGCTATGCAATTATCGGGAAGGAGAAATCTGGAGTTTCCTGTAACTGTTCTGTAACGAGAGGAAGATTATGAATATCCTGGAATTATGAATATCTTATTTCAAAACCTGAAGAGATCTTGGGAATTTATGCAAGAAAGAATGACATAAATTTCTTAAATTGCATCTCTGTCTATTAGGAAGAGCAAACACTGCAGGGCTCGGTTTTTGCTGGGCTCGCTGTGCAGGGAGCGGGCCGGGCGCTCGGGCGCAGGCCCCGCTGCCGCCTGCAGCTGCTCTTGGCCGGGGCTGAGCTGGGCGCAGGGCTGGCGGTGCCCAGGGGGCCGTGCGTGCGCAGCCCCGCGGCCGGCCCGGCCCTGCAGAGCGCTCCAGGGCCCCGTGCAAGGAGCACCTGGCTGCCTGGGCAGGCAGTGAGATGTGTGAGAGCTGGATGTGTCTGCTCGGGGGCACATAACTGAGATGTGGGAGCTGTGCCTTCACTTCCCTGGGCAGGTTTCTGCCTCCGAGAGGACAGGCAGCATGCAGCCTTATTTCTGGATTGGAAATGCAATTCTTGGAGCCTTTCCTTACTAACAGAGACTCAGCACAGCCCTTGTCAGGAGGTCTCTCATTAGCGGCATTCTCCTGCTGGCCATGATTATACTCCTCCTCCTCTCTGTCACCTCTTCAGAGCTGCCAGATGCATCTCCGACCATTTCAGGAGCTCAGATGAGCTGGATGGCTCAGCACGGGCAGAGACACCTTTCTGGATTGAGAGTCACTCAGGCAATGGGCTTCAAGCCTTTAACAGCCCACAGGGTAAATACTTATTAAAGAACAAACTCGGATTAATAGTGCAATAAGGAATTAACTTGAATACAGGATCAAGAGCAGCAACAAACACTCATTCCTGAGACTGGCTGGGTAAACAGATGAAGTGATTTGTAAAACACAGAGTGAGGGAAGAAATTTGCTATGCTTGAGGATTCTTCCTAATCAATGGAGATTCATTAGAGCTAGCTCCAAACAAGACTGAGCTTGCAGACGTGATTGCAGATGTGCTCAGGAGCAGAGTAAGAAACTTAAGGCCCAGCACACTGTCTTGAGCTTATCACTGTATATTTAAGGAAGATAAAAGTTCTTCCAGGGTGTGTGCAAGCATAAGTATTAAAGTAGCACTGGTCAGAGTGTAGTTCTAATGCCACAGGTGCAGTGGACCTTTTCCCATTTTTGTCTATGCTGCTTAAGAGTATGAGGGGACAATTTGGGCTGATTCCTTTAGGAGAAAGGGGATGCACTCTGCTTAGGTGAAGTGGTGGTTTAGTGAGAGGATAAAAGGCCAATATGGGGAAGAAATGGGGAATTGCTGCTGGGAGGGAGTATGTTTTTGGGAGGCTGATAACTGTTACTTAAGTTTATGTGATGAATTTTCACTTATGTTTACATATTTGGGCAGGTTCCTGCGGGGAGCGGGAATTCTGTGGCAGCTGGGATCGGGACCTTGTGTGAGCTCTGCGTTGGGGTCTGGATTATTCCTGCTGCTGACACAGCCGTGCTGCAGCCCTCAGTGCTCACTCAGGAGCTGCTCAGATGGGCAGAACTGTTGAGAGCGGAGATTTGGGAAGTACATTGTGGAGAATAGAAGAGGCTGGGAAGCAAGACACATGGGAATCAGCATGCGCTCTAGTAGAAATACAATTCTTCAGATTAAACTGGAGAACCACAAGTTGTCACTAATTCATTATCCTCACAGAGGAAAACAAGCTCCCAAATTGTGTAGTGCGATACTTGGCTTCCTAAGCAGTTTCTTTAATGGCTCATTTATAATATTCTCCCAGTGTAAGAAAGGGAGGGGAGGTTCATGCTTCTAACTAAACATGGTCTGTCGTTTCCAGCCTTGGCAATTGAATTGTAATTCATAATTTGCAGATGGAGCACCTGAAGTACTCTTGCAGCTTAGTGATAGAAGTAGACCATGTCATAATTTCCTGAAAATAACTTTGACTGTAAATGAAAATGCACACTCATCCAGGGCCAAGTCTGTTAAATGAGACCAGCTGCTCTGTTTAGCCTGGTGCCCTCAATGGATGTCACAGGAGAAACACGTGAGTGGCCGAATGTTCACACGTATCAGCGTCCTGCTCTTAAGAGCATGTGCATGCATCTTCGTTCTGTGTCTCTGCCTAGGAAAGCTGCTGTGTCCCCAGTGTGGCCGCGGGAAGCCCCTCTCGGCCCTGCATGGCTTCGTGGTTGCTGTGGGCATAATGTGAGAAAAGACTTGGGAAATGTGACTTGAGAGGTAAAAAGGAAGCACTTTGTCCCTCCTTCACATAAAATATCAGTGGGGTTGCTAGTGCTACAGTGAAGGCATTTAATCGTTCAGCTCGAGAGGTGTACAAAGGTGATGAAGGCCCTGTGCTGATTGCTTGCTGATTGTCACTTACCCTGAAAGCAAGTAATGAGAAGTGGCATGATGGAGGACAAAGCTGGTGCTGCCAGCAGTTTCTGTCCTGCAAAAGAAGAGTTTGCATGCGGGAAATGTGACCTGTGCTTGATTTTGTTAGGTGACTCAAAGATACTTTGAAAGGATGCAGAGAAAGTGGTTTTCCTAAGCAAGTGTCAAAAAAAGATTTAATCTTCAGCATGTAAAAAAGTAATAAAGCTTAGTCTGTTTTTTCTCTCCTTTTTTTTTTCAGCAGAATGCTTTCTGCTATTACTATGCCTATGCAATGCCTATTTATTCTACTGTAATGAGTGAAGGAACTTGATACTTTGTGAGGACCTGAGAAAGAGTGTTATTCTCTCTAAAGAAATGAGACTGAGGTATTTCATTCATATTTGGGTGTTCACCTTTTACCTTCTCTCTAATATGTGAAATAGAATGTCACAGAGCTGCTTTTCTTTTGTAAAAAGTTAAATGTGGTTTCTTAGTTACCAATTTTGTACTTGTTCATTCTGGGCATGAATGAAGTTGGGTTTTGTTTGTCAGATAAGACTCTTGCTAGAAAAAGATTTTGCTGTGGTTATGCTACAGCCTTGAATCTATTAGTTCAGAAATAGGGAAAGATACATAATTGGAGGATTATAAAACAAAGCAATGTTTTTATTTAGGGTTCAGAGAAAGTCTGTTGCCTCACAATTGTTAAATATTTCAATAGTAAATAGTAAAAGCTGCAGTCTGGGCTTTTTGTTTAGAGGTGGTTTACTTCCAGCAGCTTATTGACTGAGCCAACAGGAAACTCTAACAGCTCTGTCTGGAATTAGCACTGCGGAGAGGGTAGGGGATGCAATAAAAAACCCTACCCAAACGCTTTACAGATCAGGCCCATCCTTCCTATCAAAATCTGTGTTAATGCAGGGAAAATGTAAAACATCTATTTGACCATACTCTGGAAAAATGTTTCTAGGATGATTTTATCTCAGGTCTTGCATTACAAAAGGAGCTGACTGGAGGTATCAGCTGGCTCTTTGTAGGTTAATCAGCCTGTGCTGAGCCCTTAGAGCAGGTACAAGGGCACAAGAGTTTAAGAGCAGCTGTATGGTGATATGTTCGGCAAAGGGACATGGGCTTCATGCTAGAAGATGTGGTCCAAGGAGCAAAGTAAATGTTGGCAGTAAAAGGTTGTTCCATTGGCATTCAATTCTTATGCCTTGGTTGATAGTGTTTCACTGATGATAAATTCCCTAGTAAGAGCAACGATGGGATTTAGCGTGTCCCAGCAACCAGCCCTCAGTGGCAATCATTGAAGTTGAACCAAAGTTAATGATAAAGCTGCGAGACATTTAAAAGAAACACCCAATGAAGGACAATTAATAGGTGAAATCCTTGTACAGAGAAGGTGCACCTGGACTCATGTAAATATGTTAGGACTATTTTAAGTTTTTTGGTGTTGGGGTATTTGATGGGCTGATTCCTAGTGATGCACTGATTGCTAGTGGCTTTGTGGTTCACCATGCTGCCATAAACTTATTTTGGCAGATTTTCACATACAGGACAAACTTCTAGTAACTATGTGTGGCAAGGGAAATATATGTGGCCAAACTCAAACACTGAAACTACAGTATGTTCTGTCTGCTTCCTTTCCTCAGGACATGCCTCATACATATAGTGTTTTCAGGGGAAGTTAGATTGTAGACATCTATTTTACAATTTCTCCCTTTATTACATGGGGAAAAAAGATGAGTGTGTTCAGCTCTTACAGTGTAATGTTCCTTAATGAGAATGAAAAATCAGGTTGGATGCTGCCAAGACAATGCATTTGCTTTCCAGCAAGTCCATTTTAAAGCATAAGGATACCTGAGAATAGCAGACACCCAAATCTGCATTTAAATAGACCTGTGATGTGTAGTTTGTATCCATTTTCCTCAGTGAATGCTTTGATGTTACTTTGGGTTTATCATACTCAGCTTAGGTCATACAGTTTTGCAGTGGGTAATGGAAAGAAATGGTGATTTTGATGGGTTTCCTTGGTTATCAACAGATTATTTACATTGCAAGGGAAGAATGAAGGGACTAAAAGAAGGGAACTGCAACGTGCTAAAGCCCAGGACTGTAACTCAAATACAGCTCTAGGCTCTCGGCTGCCTTTCACAGGCGTCCACATAGAGCAACCGCCCTTGCGCTCCGCGCCTGCGCGCGACAGCGGCACGTGACGTGCGTGTCGCCCAGCACCAACGGCCCGTAACAATCGGGCACGCGGCACGCCCCGCCCCCAACGGCCCTTAACGGTCGGGCACGCGGCGCGCCCCGCCCCTAACGGCCCTTAACGGTCGGGCACGCGGCGCGCCCCG
>JAUBOD010000457.1:3781359-3800182 GCA_032353885.1 Nothura maculosa
TATACTCCCTCATCTTTTTTTTTTTTTTTTTTTTCCCCCCCCTCCCCCAGGAAGTGATGTGCTGCGACTTTCTTTATAAATGTGAGCAAAAGTTGCTCAGTATTCATTTAAAAAGGCAAAACAAAACAAACAAACAAAAAAAAAACCTCTCCAAAACCCTGAAGATCTGAACTTTAGGGAGTCTCCCATAGAAGTTGCTTTTTCCAGCCATCAACAGAAAACAAGAATTAAAGACATTAAATATTTTTGTAGCAAGTATATAGCCAACTTTAACCTGGTGGGTTCCTAGGTGGTGTTCTCTCAGAAGCTCTTGCAAGATACGTTGTTCCCTCCAGGTACCATGGCACGCGTTTTTTTCTCATTGAATGTCACTTAGTGTCAACACTAAATGTGAGGAGTTCTAAGGATAATTCCATGTGTATTGCAGAAATCAAAATTAAGATTATACCACTTGTGTGACATAGGAAGATGCCAATGGAATTGGCAACAGACAATTTGTGTGAACAGACAGACAACAGACAGTTTGTGTGAAACTTCAGTAGGCTCCTTTCTGCTACAGCTGTTGAAGGGACCTGTGTTTTATGGGAAGAGTTTGCTCTGCCCTTTGATTTCTGCTCTGTGTCTCTTTATCCAGCCAAATGGTGAACAGTTTGAGAAACTTGGGAGTTATGGACTTGTGTCACTCTCTCTTTAGAGTAATAGTGACATCCCAGTACTGTCTGAGGAGCTGCCTGGTTAAGGACAGCCCAGCACTGTCGTATACTCCTGGCCTTTCTATCGCTTGTAAAGTTTGCAGGCAGGTCCCTTGGGAATCTAAAGTTCAAAATAGAAGCAGGGAAATCAAGTGCTGTCACGGCAGAGAGGTCAAAGATGCTTCTCCTCCTTTCTATGCTTGTAGATAGGGCAGGCGTATATTCCTACTTTCTCTGAAAATTCAGATTCTCTCCTAGGCAAACATTGCAGCAGTAGCTTTGTGGGCTTTTTTTTCCACCAGAAGCTGTCATTGAAGACAAATATACCAGCTATGAAAGAGAGTTTGGGATCAGCCACCAAGTGTCCTTGGGGAATGACAAACATTTTTCTACTGGGGTGGAAGGGAGGAGGGATTGCCAGGAAGCACATTCTTATGGTAAGTGAAATAATGAACTCAAATGAAAAGAATAAAATAGTGACTTAGAATGAAAGTGCTATTTAGGTTTTAACTACAGTGTTGCTACTGCAAAGCCATAAATTAGAACAAAGTATTTAGGCAGAACTAAAGCAAGAAAGGCCAAATCCTTAGTAATAGGAAACTCAGAGAGAACCTATTCTGCAATAACTGAAATACATCCAACATTGCAGTTGTCCTTAACCTGTACTTTAATAAGGTTAGCAGGAAGATGCAAGGAGTAACTTGGACAGAAGGGGCTACACTTCCCCAGCTCGGTAGGAAACTTTTATTTTTGTTGATGTTTGAATGCTTGGCTTACCTTTATCTTGAACTAGAGATTTGTAGGTGACAAACCACTAGGATTTGTGGTTACATTTTCCTGAGTGTGATATTTTGAAAATCCCACAGGTCACCTTGCAGTCTCTTCCCTAAACATTCCTATTCATTATTTATTTATTAACCCAGTCTCATTAACACCTTTTTTTTTTTTTTTGGTTTTTTTTTTTTTCTTGCACATAGACACTCCTTTCAGAATTCACTGCAGATTGAGGGCCTGCGGGGTTGAGACATGGAAGAAAGCAAACACTTTTCAGAAAAATAATGAGGTTTAAGCATGAAAAAAAATGTGTAAGAGTCTATTGGAATTGTGCTAATGATTCAGAGTGAAGGATAAATGATGAAGGGCAAATCTCACTGAATATGTATTTTTTTATTATTTACTGTTGTAGATAAAACTGCAAGAGATAAAAATATAAGATAATTGACTATCTGCTGCTTTGTAGTTTATTACTGTTGCTTCGTTGCTTATGCTCAAAAATTCCCTGTCTGGCCGAGGGAGTACTCATAAACATTAAAAAGAAGCTAAGATAAGGAGCTGTTAAATCTTAGGAAGTAATGGCCATCATAAGTTTAGGGCATGTTCTGCTGTAGTGTATAACCAAATACTGAATTTTGTCTAAAAAGCACCTTTCATCTCAAAGCGTCTTCATGTATTTCAGTTGCTTTGGAGATATAGGCCAGATTTCTAGCTTGTGTGCACTGATGCAAGACTTGTAAGTGAAATACCTAGGTCAGTTTACACTTGGCGAGAATTTATTCCTGTGTATAAAGCAGTATATGTATTATAACTGATTTGCAGCCGAAAAAGGAATGGAAGTGGAACAAACTAATAGTATTATCTGCCTATCTGTAATGCCATAGTAAAGTCAGTGAGCTAAGGTTTTATTGTATAGCTCAACATCTGATACATGTCAGGATAAATGACCATCGCACCAGCTTCCTTCCTGCATCAAAATGGAAGTAATTCCATAGTTCTACAGTCACCAAAAATATTAAATTGTCTAACGTCAAGTCGTATCAGCAAGTTGTTCTCCAAGTGTCATGTAAATGAATGCAATTATAGAATTTATTTTAAAATAACTTCCTACGACAATTTCACTTCAGAGAATACTTGAAGACAGTAATAAACCCTTAGAAAGAGAGAGATTTTGGTGACTTTCTTGCTAGACTTTTGCCACTGTAGTTGGAATCAGCCAAAATGTCTTGAATAGTCATGTCCTGCTGCAGTAGTTCTGCTTCTTATGAGAAGGATTACTGTGTTTCGAATCGGATAACCATGTGCCAGCCTTCAGCACTGTTTGATTCCAACTTGCCAAATTATTTCATGGAGTATCACTAAATTAGAACCATTTGTGAATGTTTTCTCCCCTCTGCTCCACCTGATTATGATCTTGGGTCACTTGGTTCATAATAACTGTTGCTGTTTGGCTTTATGCTACAGTCTATTATTATAAAGCAGCGAGTGAGAAACATCTATGGTATTGAAAGGGATTTTTGGAGGCAGAATTTCTATTCCTAAATCAGACTTTAGATAGTTTTCTCCTAAGAATGCTCAAGATTGTGTTACAGAAACAATATTTGTTAATGACATTCATATTTCTTTGCAAATGTAGAATCTACTCCATGGCACCATCTTTCACTCTTTTACCCGGAAGGGGTGCTGGAAGTGCCCAGCTCCTGTGTCACCCTGGTACACTGCATGCAGCAGAGATGATTCTTGGAAGCCTAACGTTTGATGAGGATTGGGTCCCAGTTCTGCTTCCCTTATGAAAGCTAATGGGATCACAGCCCAGGATAAAAAGGCTACAGTAAATCAATAGGCCCCAAACTGTGCTCATAAATCTCTATATGGAGAAAAACTGCTTATGGGCCTCAGTGCAGGATCCCATTCATTGAAAGGACTTTCTGTTATAAGCCTTGCCTTACTCGGGCAAAGATATCTTTCATTTTGACAGAATATCAATGCTATACCTAGCAGATTTTACAAGCTGTTTGTGTTGAGCTTTCTAGAGATAAGGTGGGCACATGCCTATCACTTTACCACAGGTCCTGCTGCCATCAGTTCCATCCAATCTAGTCTTTATATTGTTTGTTGTACTATAAAAGAAAAAAAAAGTCCCTATGTTATTCGTGAGTTGTGGTGAGTTATTCAAAGATAAGAGAATATTTTCTTTTGTGTGTGTTTCCTGAACTTGGACAACAATGCGTATCTTAACCTACTATTTCCTGTGTTTGGTGCTCTACAGGCTAAAGATCTTAAGTGTTAGTACTTTATTCTTAAGTCTGCTTATTGTATTAGTTAAAAGCCTTTCGTAATGCTTTACAATGGCAGATGTATTTTAAGCAAGGAGTTTGTGCTTTCCCTATTCTCTGTGTGATGGGTGGACAGGAATAGTAGGTGTAGTTGATGTAGTTGAGGTGTAGGTGGAGTTGAAGGGCCTCCCATGTTCAGGTCATGCTCTTCTTTGTGGAGATGTAGCTCAGTACATGTCTGAGGGCAGCTGGTGTAACCAAGCACAGGTCAGTGCTACTTGGGACACTGTTGTAACAGCTTGCTGGTGTACATAGCAATAGATCATCCTTTCTATCTGCTCTGTTTTGCTTAAGGAGATAAATGACTTGGTTGTAGGTGAGAAGCTGTGTGGCTCTGGTACATTCCCTTCCTTTGTCAAAAGGAAAAAGCCGATCCCTCTGAAAGAACCAGGACAATGCCATGCCCTTGACTTGCTGTGGAATGTAGAATGTAGGATAAAAGATGCATTGTGAAGTTTGCAAACTAAAATAGTTAATGCACTTTAAAGTTGAAATATTCATAGCACGAGCTGTGTATATACATATAAATGCGAGCCCTTGACTCGGTCCCTTTACAATCCAGTAATCAGAGAACATTAAAAATATGCTCTTTGCCTAAAGCTATTTGGTGAGGAGACGAAATCCGATAGGTCACAACAAATGACGCTTCAGTTTCTTAGGAATTTTTTTTCTAGGTGTGACCTATGAAGTTCTAGAAATGTTTTCATGCAATCATTCTCCTTCATCTCTAGGTCCAAATCACATTAGCTACAGAAAGTTATGAATATTGAATCTACAAGTAAAATTAGACAACTAACTCAGATTTCAAATATTTCTACTGGACAGAGATGAAGTCCAGTAGTTTAAAGCGACTTGGAGAGATTAGCAAGGTAAACTGCCAAAGAGCAGCTTTCACTGTTAGTTGTCAGTTAGCTGCCTGGTAAAACTTCTGCTTGGTATTTAGGTCTTGCTAACCAGGGAATCAAGGGAGTGTGTGCCCTGCTTATTGGGTAGATACTTTAAAGTGGTGAACTTTAGAAAGGTTCAGGTAGTAAAAAAGAAGCCGTTGCAATAAACTACTAGGTAATGTGATCTTTGTGAAAAGGAGAAGGTATTTCAAAGTTCTGATTTGATTGAGGACATAGCAAGAACACTGGAATATAAACATGACTTATTTGATTGAGGATGTATAAACTGGAATATTAAGACGATTCTTCCAAATTTGCCGATGTGGTTGCCCTGGTTGCCCTGGTTCATGCTTGTGTTTCATTGTCTTGTGCTATGCAGAGGAAGCTTGGGCATTAGGGAAGGACTCTGCTCTGAAACCTTTTGCTGTGATGGCAAATTAGAATTCCTAAAATATTGTGGTGTATGCATATTATCTCTTTGGTTAAATTTCAGAGGCTTTACAAACATCATTAGAAGCCCAGCTTAATCTTTTTATTAAAAAGCAAGCACAGCTTATTTGTAATTTGAGTTATTCTATATGTGCTTCTGTAGCCATAAGTTACAATTTTATGGAAGTGAATGTGAAGAAAAACTCAGCTCTAAATTCAGAGCTAATCAGCAGTTTTTCAGGTGTAGTCAGGTTTCCTAAGCAACCATCTTTGTCATGAATTGACTTAGCTTTATTAATTCTAGTCACAAACAACAAAGGCCTCCACACATGCTTAAACTCAGAGGCTTCAACTATTCCTTTTATTTAGACATGTTTTAGAAAAGGATTGATAAAAGGCTTTGCTTAGCAAAGATTTTGAGCATGTGTTTAATTAATGGAAGTTTTGGATTTACTTATGTGCTTAAAATTAAAGAGCTTTTTTAAAATAATTTGCTGGTTAAGGTGATAGAAGTATCCATCACCAAATTGCTTGCGTAACACGTGACTGAAAAAGAGAGATTTAGCAGGCCTGTAGGTAGCTGTTGAAGGTGTTACTAGTTTAATGCTGGATAAATAACTGATTTTCCCTCTATAATACCCCTTTCTGTAAAAGGATTGCAGGAGCAGGCTGCATATGCTCAAGCCAACTGACTCGATTTGCACCTCCAACAAGGTGTGCTGAGAGAGTGTAGCCCCTGCTGTGTCAGCACATGGAGGTAGCAGGTGCAAATAGTCCTGGGAGTGCAGCCGCAGCATCGCATGCTCCCTTGCCCGCTAGGTGCTTTCCTTGCACGGAGAGTGCTGACTCGCATCCTGAATATGGCCTGAGTTCAGTGGCTGTGGCAAAAGCCCTGACTGCAGGAAGACTGGTAACAATGTGGGGAAAACCCAACTGGGGCCCCAACAGTTGAGGTGACGCTCATCTCCCACAGGAAGCAGATGGGACTGGCATAAGAATGCTGCCTTTTGGCAAGTATATTGCAATACCTAGGCAAGTCCATAAAATATAGACATTTGCTACGAATAAACTGTGTGTGAACTGGAAGGGCTCCAAAATTAAGGCTTTTCTTGCTGGGGCTGGTGCTGTCCCTATCATATTTATGGCACTCTTGACTATTAGATCTAGTCTTAGATCTAGTCTTAGATCCTGATTCAAATGCTCAAATCCCATGTTTGCATGTAACCATAAATATTTATGTGGTACTAATCCCTGTAAGTCTATAAAAATCTGAGCTTTTGCTATCATGCTTCTTTTCCTTTAAAAGGTCGTTGTTCTATTTTGTTTTAATTGCTTTTCATTATTAGTCAGAGGAAAGTAATAATTATACCTTGCTGAAAACGTAATGACAAGTTATTGTAATGAGATTTTTGAGGATAAATGATTTAACTTCAGTGTTTTTATGAAAATGTTGACTGCATGTTTTTTAAGACCAGAATTTTAAGAATCAGTGGAGCAGAGTTATAATGAATAGTTTCTTTCTGTAATTGCATTACTACAGCATTCAAACACAGCTTACAGATCAAGCTACTGAGTAGTATAACTTTGCTGGCTGATGCTAAATAGTAGGGATAGGTTGATTCCAAGTATCTGCAGGATGTAAGCAAACTGGATGGTCACAGGGGTTTTTCAGGGAATGACGCTTGTACCAGTTAGCCTTCTGTAGGTCCTGCTTGGCTGGTGGAAATGGCTGAGTGCACTCCAGCTTGCTCGTCTTTCTGCTGGGCTCCTCTGCAAAGCCCAGTCATCTAGGTATTGTGCTGGACTGCAAAACCTAACAGATGTAAGTGGCAGTCCTAGTTTCAAATCACGTTCTGTAACTTACCTGCTTAACCAGGTTGATTTGGGAGCTCTTTAACTCGATCAGATACAAACTCTGACCTGTTGCCTAAATTCATATGTGGGTTTTTGTCTATATTCTGCAGCTGATCACCCTAGCTAATCAAAAGTTTCCTTCCGTCTTAGAGGCTAAGTAATTTCTATGTAAACCATTCTTAAAAAAACCAAATTATTTTTAAGAAATTTTCAAATATTTTATTGAAAAATGCATACTTTTCTACCAGCTGCATGTTCTATAAATAGTTTTCCTCACTGTGTCCAGTCGTAGACCATCTATGTATATACACATATGTTTCTGTGTATTTACTGTTTTATTACATTATCAAGTTCCTGCTTACCTTACTGGTGAAAATGTATAGAAGGGCTATATGGATTACTTTATCTCAGATTTCTTAGGCTATGATTTTTCGTAATTGTATTGTGCTGATAATTTCTGCTCATGTTTATAATCTGTTTAATCTGCAAATTTTATTACTGTGCTTCTTACTATCCTCTGAATCATTAATGGAAGTATTAAATAGGACTAGCAATGGTACCTTCAAATCTCATCCACTCTTACTTAATAGCATTTGTTTGCACTTGCCTAAGCCATCTTCTACTCTGCAACATAGACCTCATCTCTAGCCTAATAAGAATTAAGTAAATTTATACTACACTTTCACATCTCTACAGCCCATGTATTTTCAGTCTGCTGAGGGCTTCTATCTGCTAATATTGTTGTTTTGTCCATAAAAATAGTAATGCAATGAAGTCGATCTCAAAAGATCTGTCTATTCTAAGCTTGTTGTTTTGTTGCCTCCTAGAATCTTATTGTTCTGGATCCAGCTATTTCAAAGACATTCACAGGGGTTTGTGGCACTCTACTTCAACTGAAAAAAGTTGAACTAAAATTTTCTACTGACAGAGTTGATTTCAGAAAAATGTATTATGCGCTTTAAAGTTGAGTTATAGTTATCAGCTATTCCAGAGTGTAAAATAGCATATTGACAGATTTCAGAAGCTGTAAAGAGAATGACAGACAGGTTAGAGGTCTCTACCAGGCAGACAGATTTAGGTGTCTGATGCAACAGCAGAAGTCTTGTCTCTAACTATGTATATTTATTTTTGATGCAGTAGATTATTCTCAATGCTATTTGCAAATTGACAGGAAAATTAAGAAATAGCCAGAAAACTTTATGGAAGAAGTCACAGGAAATATAGTACCTGCTCATGAGGTTTTACATTTTTCCCACTCCTTTTATTTTCCAGAAGTACCCTATGCCGTCAACTCCTCCTGGTTTGTAAAGATCTGATCTGCTGAGTTGTTACATCAACATGCCCAGAAGTCAGCACAGTCTTTCTTCTCACCTCTGTGATTTCTTTCTTAGTTGTACCTTGGCTCTGTTTCACCTTGTTTTTGTCCTAATTTCTGCCCTGGTTCCTTTCTGTGACATTCTGCTTCACTGCTTAGCTCTGAAGTTTTTGTTATCCACAGCCTTCCTGGTAGCAATTTTATTGATGACATTTTATTAAGCCATTGACAAGATTTTAAAATACATGTCGATATAGCAATCCCTATGGCATTCCCAGGTGTAACTCAGTCTCCTAACAATTATTAGTAATTAATGATTATGACCAGTTAAGCTTTTGAGACTATTATAATTACTTGGTTTTTAATGTATTGCCTGTCACATCCTTTGTGGTATTATCGTTGGTGCCTCTGTTCCAGTTACCTTGTAGGCTACAGCAAAGTGTCTGCTGGGTACAGCAGGAGAAAATTAGGCTCATCATAGGAAGAGCCGCTGAGAATCTTCCTTCAGAAAGAGAGGATAAATAGTTGGAACTGTTTCATTTAAATGGCAAACACAATCTGTAGTAAGTACAGATTATTTAAACAAATCAAAGTGAGGATGTTGCTGCTGAAGTGCGAATCTGCTGTCATAGAAATTCCCATAAAATAATTTTATGGGAAGCCAGTTTTCCATTGGATAATGATTTATTCATCAATATTTCTCAAGAGAACTTGGCTAACTGCAAGAGCAAATTTCTTTTGAATAAAAATCTTTTGTTTTTAGTTTTTATTGAAAAGGAGGATATTGTCTGTTGATGTTATTGTAAGACTAAATTTTTCTGTCATTCTTTTGCTTCAGAGAGAGAATGGAATTTTAAGAGCTGTTTTCAACATGTTTTTTAGTAAAGCCCTGTCACTTCATGCTGAACTAGAGGTCTCTTCTGTGCACAGTCTCCCGTGACTTAGCCAGGCCTCAGAAAGCAGATCAAGCAGTTGTATAAGTCTTAAACTTGTGATCTTGACTGTCATCTTTAAGAACGGATGAATTACTGTTATTGAACATACATTTTCATCTTGGAAGCTGAGCTATGGAAAGTAAGAGCCTCCTAGACTGTTGATCTCTTTTTGTCTAGCCTAGCATAGTTTAGAGCGAGGCCTGGCTGGTGAGGGATCAGGCTCCTAGTTGAGCCTCAGGACTGCGCAGCTTCTGGCCCAAAGGGGCCTTGGGCCTCATTAGCAGCTTCTTACAGCTCTCCAGTACAGTGTGCCTCAGGTTGAGAAGCACTTCCTGGAGCTGTCATTTGAAGTATGAAAAGCTTGTTTCATTTGATATGTTTGCATGCCATAGGATAATCGTATTTTCTTCCTGCATCCTCTGCTTGCTCTGTACCTGTCCTTTCATTTGATCATTGTTCATGGCTTTCTGCCAAGCCTCTTGATGTTTTCTTTAATTTGTGAGGTACCAAGAGCCGGTACCAATGATGAGGGAGGAGGGACTTGTAGATGTCTTGTGCTATATGCAGGTATCTGCTCTTATAAAGCTGTCAGATCAGATAAGAGCAGCTTTCCTTCATTTTACCATTTTCCTTTCCTGTAAAGAATAATATTGTTGAAAAGCTAAAGGCGCAATGATTGGATTTGCTAGGTGAAATAGTGCTCAGTTCTGCAAGCCTAAATTTTTACTGGGTGATTAAGTGAAGCACAGGGGAGTGTGCTGAAGTGAAATTACTGAGAGTACAATGCCCTGTGCCTAGAGAAGAAACGGTCATAGGCTTGAGCTGTCTTTGTTCCTTTCTCTAGAAGAACTGATGACAGGGTTTTTGTTTGTTTGTTTTTGTTTGTGGTGGTGTTTTTTTTTGGGTAGATCTTTTGTTCTCCTAGTAAGTATTTCATAGTAGGTAAGCAGAGACAAGAACAAGTTACCAGGATTGTTCTTGGCAAAACAATAGATGCACCAAAAAGTTTATGGAGGAGTATTGGTGACACATCAAATTTTTGTGCTTTTGAAAAGACAGATGAAAAGCAAACTGGTGATCAAATCAAAGCACAAATAGTGTGTGTTATCCTTCTGTTTTACTCAACAAGCTGCAAACAACCCCTTAAAGGGGGAGCCTGGATGTGCTGTTTGGATTTGTTTGCAGGCTGAATATAATTCCAGTTATTTATTTCCAAGTGACTGAAGACAAGAGATGAATCTGTAGGTGTGCTTACTCAAAATGAAATAATACACACTCTTGCTCTTAAAACTACATGGAATTTTTCTGAGGACTGCTCTGGAAAGCAGCACATGGTTATGGTGGATGACGGAACAACCTGTCTTTGCTACTAAAGTGAAACCAGTATGTGGAAGGTGATAGGCATATGTGTGATCACTGATTTGTGCATGTAACTTGCACATCAGACCACTTGCATCAGTGACTAACTTAAGTGCTTATAAAAAGATCTAAGCTGTTTAGATGATGTTTTGATCATGCTATAAATATTGCAGAACATAGAACAAAAGAGCCATTTCTGAAACGAGACTGTAAATAAGATGAGCCTAAGGTGATATATATTCATTGTTATGGTTGTTTTTTAGATTGGGCATTTCAAAAAGCTATTGCAGATCTTTGGCTAAGAGAGTTCCCTGGATAGCTGTGAATCACGTTCATGCCATTGTCACAGGAGTGCTCTGTCCTTACTCAGGGAGGTAACGACTCTGGAGCACCATAACAAGAAAGTGTTTCATGAAGAAGTATTTCATTTTGATATTTCATTTGGAAGTCTTGCCGAAGTAGTGGTCTCAGCACTGAGCAACAAAGCTCCTGCTGATGGATAAAGAGACAGCTTCTCATTCTGCTAGGTAGGGCAGAAGGGACCACCTTAAAGCCTGTGGCTGGCACTTCAGCATTGCTTGAAACCTTGCTTGATATCTTCTCTCCAAAATCTGCGTGTGATAATATTTGTATGTTTCCTACCCATAGGGAATTTGCTTCTTACACTTTTAAATATTACACTTACAGAACTTGTGTCCCAGCATTTTGTAGCGTTTTTAAGAGTAAACCTGCTTTGACTTCACTTAACTGCCTTTTGCCTCAAAGATAAAATCGAGGTCTGTGTGGAAAGGTTTATTCACTACTTGCATTTTAGCTGTGCAGTGGAAATTGAGGTTAAGTATTGCATAAGTAATTGGTTAAGCACAGGTATATATCCTAGGTATAAGGCAGACTATATTCTTATGTTAAGGTTCAGAGCCATGTGGATTTTAAGTACAGGAATACATTGGATCGGCAATGTACCGCTAAGGAGCATATGAGTTAGATCATAAATGTATTATTTAAAAAAATACCTACTTATATAAATATTTTAGAACGAAAGAAATGGGCTGGTGTTTCGTGGTTTGAATGTTATGGAGAAAAAACATCTCAAGTGATATCTCAAAATTAGAAATGTGAATTTTTGGGTCTGTTTGGTGCTTAATGGATACAGAAGGAAGCAGCTGACATTGTGTAGGTACTGTGGAAGTGAAAGGTAAAGTTGCTTCTTCCTTCATTTTCCTATTTATTAACTAAGGGCACTGTTGCAATGTAGCATTATATAAAATGCATAAAAATAGCTGCTTATCACCTATCTTAAAAAATAACATTTTAAGGTAGAATTGCTGCATTTTTCACTGCTTTATGGTAAGTTTAAAAGGAAATTTATATGGAAAGTCTATTTAGTAAGTAAAATTTCTGTTACTTAGTACCTGTTTGCTCTCATTACAGTCCTTGGATCTCACTCAGTATGATTATTCCTGTCTTCTGCCATCTGTATCATCTCCATGACCTGTTAGTGTGTTGGATAACTGGAGCTGTAGTTAGTGGTTCTGCAGTGCCCAGACTAGGTAAGTGATGTCTTTTTTTTTCCTCTCTCAACCAAGCAGTTTGACCGAGCTGTGAGGTAAGAGATTTGTGTGAAAGGACCTGTGTACAGATCAATATGAATCAATGCGACTGCAACATGAGCCCCAGCTAGAAATCAGGGTGAACTCTGTATAACAGTGCTCTCTAGGAAGGAACTTGCAGTAGATTGCAAGTATTGGAGATGTTGAAAAACCTTTCAAAAATGTAATCGTCAATCTCTTTGCCTGAGAATGACCCAGGTGAAGGGGCAGCACTGGTCAGAGGAAAAGAAAATGACATGCCTGTGACAACCTGTTAGACGCTTATAAAATAACATGTAGGAAGCTGCAACATTATATACCCCTTTGAAAAAATTCTTTTTTGTTTTTGGCTGATTATACTACTAGGAAGTTGGCCTAGATGCAGTAAACAGGCCTGCATTGTAACTAGAATTCATCTTCTGTTCCTTGGAGCTATTGTGCAAAGTGCAAAATTGAATACGTAAATACAGATAAAGAAACACAGGCATTCATAAATAATGTATTGTGCAGATTTTCTACAGCACCAGTGGCAAAAATCCAAAAACAAAAGCCTCAATGCCTCTGAGCTTCTGTCTGTCTCTAAGGGAAATTAATTGTGGTTATTTAGTGTTGGAGATTTGTATTTGAAGAGATGAGGATTGTGTCATCAGTGGGAGTAGGAAGTATATCTATTAAGTGTGTAGATTATTGCTCACTTATGGCATGTGTACGAGAAGATCCTTAGACTATAACACTTTTTTTCTGCTAAATGTTTTAATTGTTCAGTGGATGCCTGTGAAAAGGAATGTTATTAACGACCTCCACGTCTTGCTACAGTCAAAGTTAAATTGTTCATAGCTAGGATTGGTTTTTCTCCTTGCAGAAATACTATGAACCTCCAAGTGTCCCTTAAATCCACAGTTTTTGGTTTTTGAGTTTTATTAATCTGTTCTTTGGGCCTGCTGTTTCAAGAGTGGTGCCATAGGGTCCCATTGACTCTGGCACAGAAATGCATCACTCATTCACAGTGATGGGCACCTTCTCAGCCCTTTCCCTCCTCCTGCTCCCCAGTAGTTGGTTGCGGGGGGTGGAAAGAGGAAATAAGCATTGGACTTCAGCAACTCTAGTGGCAGGAAGTCCCTGGCTGGGTTAGCTACCAGCATTGGTGCCAGGGCTTATAGAGGAAGGCACAAACTCCCAGAACAGCCACCTACCACAATCAATACAAGGCACTTGGGCTATTGTTAAATAAGCAGAAAGTTACTTTGAGCCCTGACGCCATCTTTGTCTGTAAAATAGTGTTGAGCTCACTGATTTTAAAGCATGTCAGGAAGAAATGGTAGTCTGAGTTGAACACTGATATTGTTTTTTTTTCAGGCCATAGGTACACACAGACACTCAGGAGGGGTTGGGGAGATCTGGTAAGGCAGTCCTGGGCACCTGTGTATAGAGAGGGGAAAAAGTCCTGATTAATGACTCCTCTTGATGCCGTGAGAAATGCTGCAGATTTTTCTGCTTTTAAAGCTGGAGCTAAGGGCCTTGGACCGCATCACTTGTCAGTCCTTACAGATCTGCCTGGATTTTTCTCATGAGCTGGAGGAATCTTGTCTGTGGTAAAAGAGCAGTTAATTTAGCGCTAGTCACCTGTAGTGAGACTGTTAATGGGTAACTGGATTTGACATTTGTAATGGGAATCCTTCCTAGGTCACCCAAGCTTCTTAAATGAAAGAGAGTTTCCTGTCACTGCTGATCTGAGAGGACACTCAACTTTGGTCACATATTGAGTTATTTCTCTTGGAAATCTGCAGGGTCCTTTTAGGAAATTCTTTCAGTGAGAAGTGATAAAAATGTAGGCATTGAATGAAGAGTGAGATCCAGTACAAATCAAACTGTTGGCACAGATTGACCCTCCTTTCCTCCTTGTTCTGTGTCTGTGTATTTCCTTTCTAAGGATAACAGATTGTTATTTGATAAGGATTATATTCCTCTAAAAATCATTAAAAATGACTTAAACTGAAGGAAAATATGAATCTCCTTCATTTTAATACTATTAATCTAAATATAGGAAATTTTTAATTGACAGATAAGGATTGTTTGGATCAAGTCTTCTGGAAGAAGAATCAGTAAAGTGGTCCTGATTAATTCAAGGGATGGTTTACTTCATCAAATCAGCCAAGTAGTGCTTAACCATATCTTAATTAGCATTTATATTCTGCAGAATCATGAGGAGATATGATGTGCTCAAGTACTTCAATATTATTTTATCTTTTTAACAAAGTCAGTCATACAGAAGAACATGGAAGTTCTAGTGGAAGAATTCACAGTAAGGCAATCTGATGTTCTTTAAACAAACCAAATTTGTTTTGGTTTTGAGAACTTACTTGGCTAGACACAAAGATAGGGATACAAATCTACTAAATGGTCCATTTTTATGCACAGTGTAATGGGATTCAAACTCAATACCACAAAATGTTTGCTGTTCAAGGTCGCTTTTCTAGATTGGAGAAAAATACTAATAGAGTTGTAAAAACTGACATGTCATTTTGGCACAAGTGTTAACTGGTGTGTTCAGGTGGGCTTTTGAAATTTTTGCCACATGTGGAAAAAAGTCACATTCATTTAGATAGAGCATGCAAGGAATTTATAAACCACCTGTTATTATCTCTGGTTTAGCACTTTCCTCTGTAATGTACTTGTGTCAAATGTATTTGTACTTCAGAACGCTTAATCAGATGTGCTTTTGGTATAACTGAACACAATTACTTCACTGCTCTTATGACAAGACTATTACAAGAGATGGCTGTCAAGACTTAGTTATTAATATGCTACCTTTATCTTCATACAGATTATCAGAATTATGCTATGTTACTAAGAGCTGCTAGTGATGCACTTTTGCATATACTGAACGGAACTGATTCCAACTGCTATTGTTTTGTACCCTTTCCTGGCATAATGGACAGTTTTAGTCCACTGAGTAATATTTAATATTTTTTTTAGTCTTGATTCCTTTGGTAACATTTAAATGCAAACAAAATAACAGAAAGGTCCCACGTACAGTATGTGAAAGAAAGAATTGAGGTATAAGATAAAGCACGGATGTTCGCTTTTATTTGGGTGACATAATTTCAAAATGTCAGATGTACAATGTCAGAGCTATATTGCAAGGAAGTAAGATTTGGGGAGACTTATTTTGTTTTTGTCAAGGTAGTATTAAGACTTATTAAAAACTTAATATTGTTTTGAGAGTATAGGAACTTTTCTCACTGCAACACACTGTAAATTATGCTTTGGAATGATGTGGATCCATGCTGGACAGGCATGTGTGGGGCTTCATGCAGTTTCAGAGGGTTTTAATTCATATGTGGTACCTTCTATTCAATATGAATTTCACTGAATAGATTTTTTTTTCCTCCTTCAAATGTCTTATTTAATCTGAGAACTAAGGCCTTTAAATTCCTGACTGATCTGAAAGAAGGCAGTCTACATGGTGTGTAGAACTGGGTGATTTTTTTCAATTGAATATTTTCAGGCATTCACTGGAACAATAGCAGCAAATTCAGTTCTGTTCAGTTCATGGCTCTTTTCGCTCATTGCCCAGGAACAGTCTTGAAAGTAGGTGCTCTTAGAGTGAGGAAGAGTGCTCGCAGCAACTGCAAGTCTTTAAAAACTGTGATGAGATCATTGTGAGCAAGCCCTGAGGATGAGAGCTGCCCATAGCAACTTGCTCGTGCTTGGGGAGCTGTACAGCCTGTCAGGAAGCAATAACATTCCCCAAGTGACGGTCCAAATAGTGTGCTATAACTAGCACACCATGAGCACAAGTAGCATTTGCATGACACGTTAGTTGCAGCAGATTGGTTGTGGAATTTTTTTTGTGTACATTGAACATTCATAGAATAATTTTGGGAAACAAATTATTAACATTATGGTTTGTTCAATGTGAATTTATGCACAGAAAAATGAGCTGTGTTATGTAAATAACGAATACTTGAGGTGGAGGAGTTTAGCAAGACTGCCTCAGTATTTTTCAGGTAAATAGGCAAAGCAGCATCTGGCAGGAGTATCCACATAACTCCAGATGATAGCAAGGGACCCACTGTGCACACTCTCCAGGCCATCCAAAAAAAGCTGAAATTACATAAGCAGCCTTAGTTTTGTGTAACCTATCTTTTATACTTTCTTTGTTATTCTGTATCGGATTTAATTATGATTTGTTATTCTGTTACATTGAGGTTAAAGAGAGTATTGTTTAATATATAATATATTCTATATTTTAATATCTCATGCTTTAACTGTCATCAGAAGCCACAGCTGCTGTGCTGCAGGAAGGCTGAACATCCTTTGTTGCTAAGAAGACAACAGTTTTTCATCTTTATTTTTGCTGGTTTTGTGTTTCTCCTTACTGCTGTGGTTTAATGCTCTAGGATACAATTACTTGCTATGCAGAGTGCTTGCTGCACTCTTATACCAACTTATTACTTCTGATCCGAGAGCCTTTTTTAAGTTCTGAGTAAGAAGGCAACTTCTGTATTTCAGCAGACCCACAACTCAATTTCCTCACAGTTCTTAGATCTGAATATTGGGCCTGGAAAAAATGTAGACTCTATAAAAATCCTTAATAGAGCTAACAAGAAAAAGGTGTAATTTTAAGGAGAGAAAAAAAAAATAAACTAAGGGAAAGTGACAGAAGGCATCGTGCATATCTATAATGGAGATGTCAGTACTGATTCTCTAATTAAACCTTGGTTGAGGCAGAACTAAATTTTCGTCTTTGGTGTGATACATCAGCTTTCCAGAGGGTAACAATCCACCAAGCTTGGCAGGGGAGAGGCGCAGTGATATGATAGAGTCTACACTAAGTGCGGAGTGTGAATGTGCTGCAGTGTGAGGCAAGAGCTGCTTGGGCTGGGGGAGTGTTAGAGGAAGGACCAAGTGCAATTGCTCTCCTGCAAAACTGCCGGAGGTGGGAGTTATAAAGCACCCTTGTCTGTGAGGATACGGGTCTCTTTCATAAGCAGTTGAGAACATTCCTGTTGCTATTTGTGTTTTTTTTTTTTTTTTGCTTCATGCCTCTTTCCTATGTATGTCTTGTTAACCTGAATTGCCATTTGGTAATAACAGAGATATGATTGTTACAGAGATATTGAGAATTATGTGACTGGCTGAGTTTTTAGTATACTAAGTTATTGAACCTGATTCAGAGTCTGCTTGGAAGCAGTTTCCTAAGTGAAGTAGAATTTCTGAAACTTTCACTGTGTATGTGTTGAACTTTGTGGTAAGTTTTTACTGTAGCCTCAGAGCACAAAGTTCTTGAACCAGAGCAACCACACATAAACACAAGGGGAAATTAGAACTCCTTAGAGAGCAGTAGTGCTCAAAATGCCTTCCAAAAGATGTTGCTTGCACAGTAACTGGCAAGCATTAAAAGTGGGAAGGATTTTCTATATATATGTTTTTCTTTCCATTTCAATGCTACTTCTAAAGCTGTCAATGCATAACTGAGCAATTCTTTCCAGCTATTCACTCTGGGTAAGTGGACAAATCTTATTATGCACACTTAACTTGTTGTGGTTTATGATTAAGTCAAAAAGCACCTTTCCTCCCCCCTCCCCAAACATTCTGCATTAAAAGAGATTTAAAATGCAATCCATGTAAAGCAGTTTACATAGCCTTAGAGATTATCCCAGGAAATTTCACCTGATAGTGGAACCCTCTAGAGTTCAGAACAGAGCAGCACTGGCATCCTAGAAAGATACTTTTAAAAAGATACTTGCATTTTTTATTAACAGCGTACCTCACCTACTTTAAGAAAAATTGCAACTGTAGTCTGAGCAGGAAAAAGAATAGATATTTGAGAAATTATGCTCTAGAACATTATTAATCCAAGAAAGCTGCATCACTCCTATGGAAAAATGAGATTGTGGTGGTTTCCTCAGGATTGTTTTCTCAAAACAATCGTTAAGGCAAGTAACACTTGCAAGGCTGACAGGTCAGAGAGATTGCTGGTAGCTTAATTCTGTTCACTAGTTACAGTTTGTGCTTGGACTTTGTGTCTTTGCCCAGAAGAAACTAATGTTGACATTTTAAAAATAAAATTTCATACTGGAATGCAGGTACTCTTAGGAAGAAGTTATTTTCTCCTTTGAATTTTACAGGAGAAATTGGTAGTGTTTTACTATGACAGCCTCCCCAGGTGGTGAGTTCCTCAAAGCAACAGGCTTGACTTTGTGTTTGGTGTTGCAGCCTCTGCACACTGTTCCACAAACAGTGAGCAATTACTGGCCTGTTGCAAATACATCCACAGAGTTTTCAGTCCTTTTGCTGAGGCTGAAAACACAATAAAATGGGGGGCTGCAGTTCTTCAGCGGTTTAAATTTGTGAGCCTTTACTGAAAGGGACAGTATGGGAGCAAAGTACCTGAGAGAAATATGGTATATTGACCTGGGCTTTCTCCCTCATCTGGCTATAGAACAGAACAAGTGTGAAAAGGATTGGGCTGTCATTAAGGATGGAAAGAACTCTGAGGAGGTTGTACCCTGTACCATTTATGGTAGAGTTTTAAAGTACATATTTATCTAGTTAAAACAGGACATGGGTGTAATACAGGAGTTCTTGGGGAACATCCTATGGCTTATTAAAGGTTGAGCTGTGTCTGCCTAGGTAAGAGTGCGTGG
>JAUBOD010000457.1:3814848-3826710 GCA_032353885.1 Nothura maculosa
TGCCCCTGCTGGGGTTGCCTAGAAGTGCTGAGCCTCAGAGGTGCATTAGGAGGTCCGTGTGGGAGAATTTTTAAGGCTGTTCTCTGGCAGTGGCGTCACTGGAGACTCAGTCATCAATAAGAAAACCTACAGTAATGAGATGGTGCAAAGAAATAAAAGCTGTTTTCTGTTCAGAATAAGAAGCTTCAGAAGAATGTCACTACAGTCACAAGGAAACCTTGCCAGAGTCTTTTGCTTTGTCGGCTCTTTTCATGAAAATGCCTATCTGCAAAAGTTTGAGGCCTGCATTGGCAACCTTAGGGTTTAGCTTTGCCAGGGAGGCTGGTCCTGGCAAAATGCAAGCCACATAGCTGGATCTCTTGTCACTGTGGAAAACAAAACACTCCATTGGGAGATGCGAGCGTGCCAAGGGATAAGAGCGCACATGGTGCTGGAGAGGTGGTCCATTCCCCGGGGAGCTCCAGGTTACAGTCCTAGGGGTTTGCTCTGAGGTAGCAGCAGGCAGGCAGTGAGGCCTGGCCTGAGCCCTTCTGCTGATCCCACCAGTCATTCTGTGGTGAGAACTCATGCTACCCTTTCCAGAGCGCAGGAAGAGATGGCTGTGGCAGAATGAAAGGCTTTGACTTGGGAGCCTGCTCAGGAAATGGTTTTGGTGAGCTCCAGTCTGGTGAGTTATCCTTGTGCTGGCAGAAAGGTTTTCAACAGCTAGTAACCTAGTTACAGACACTGTTCTCTGAGCAGGGAGAGGTGAAAATATTCTGAATGAGAATAGGCTCTCTGTAGCCTCAGAAAAAAATGCAAATTGTACTTTGATTGAAAGCACTTGCACTTACTCTTTTCCACCTGCTGCACTGTCTCAATACGTGGAGTTAGCTGAAGTCTTATCTAACTGACACATTGATGTCTGCTTCTAAATGACAGTGTCTGCAGGGTCTGGAGTCCCACTGGCCATTTACAACAAACACATTATGATGAGACAGTTCTGTTCTCTTCTTAAAGCACTTTCCCTCTTGCCTATTGAATTAGTGAGAGAAAGGCAAAGATACTGTTATAATTTATTATCACTATTCTGCAGGTGGGGAACAGAAATCCAGGTTGTATTTTCACTATCTTTAGAGAGGAAGAGCTACTGGCACCTGCGATTCCAGGTTTACTGCCTGCCGAGACAGCTAGGAGTGGCCGACCCATCCTGCCAGGAGGCTTCTGGCCCATGAGCGCTGTCCACATGCCTAACACACTGGCTGCAGCGGCTGGGAGGCCCACAGTGGTCACAGGCTTGCAAGTGCCCTTGGCTGAGGTGGGGAGGTAGCCAGGCTTTTGCTGCCTGCACGAGAGTTTCCACGAGCAACGTGCTGACCCCCACTGTGGGCCCTCCAGGAAGAGAAAGTGAGTGTGTAATGGAGCACTGTGCTAAAGACCCCTCTCTCGAAGGCACAGGAGTTACTAGAGGTTATATGGCTTGCTCAAAATGATTTTAGATCTTAATTCACTTGCCTTAGCAAAAGGCTTTTTCTTCTCTTTAATCTCAGCTGTGTCCCTTCAGCAGCTGCCTTTTGCATGGATGTATCTTAAAACCTTGGCAGACCAGATATTCATGTGCCATTAAGGCAGACAGGTAAATTGAGTGTCTCCTTCACGGCAGTTACCTCCACAGCATGTGGCGGTGAGATGCGCTTCTACTTTAAGCCCCTAGCACTGTGAAGGCTTTGAGACCATCTGTTTGAAAAGTGCCTGTAACCTCAATGGACACATCCAGCAGAAACCATTGCAGCCGAGCATTGCCAGCCCCTTTATTTCATTGGAAGTGACACTTGTTCCCCCTTTATTTCTCTCTTCCCTTTTTTCTTTTACTTTCTTGTACTTTATTTTGTGAAATACTATGTAGCAGTCTCAACAGATTGCACTAATCAAATAAGCAATTGTAGCACCTGCTTAGCCTCCATCCACCTTGAAGAAATGTAAAATGCAGTAGGTTTGACAGATGCAACTGTCTCAGAATGAGGGCAGGATTTATGCTCTGGGACAAGTTGACAGGGCGTGAGGGGGAGAGACGTTATTTGCATCATGCTGGTGGTCTGAATCTGATTTTTTTGCTCCTGTTCTTAGCACAGGGCAAGGAGAAGGGTCGTATTTGGGTGTTGAGGGCTCCTGTCCTTGCTAACACAGCACTTCTTCTGTATCAGGTTGTAAGGTTTCCGATCTCCACTCAGGACTGCTTTTATGGTCAGTGTTTTAAATAGCTGATTTAGAGCCTGCCTAGAGCCGTGAGCTGATGGGACTTGCTGAGGCAGCCCCATGGGCAGAATACTTCAGGCATGTTTTTACCTTTATGCACATAGGAAACTTTTAGGCATGTTGAGTCACACTCTAAAAAACAGATTGGGTCCAGAAAGACAAAGTGACCAGGAAGGAATGAATGAGAGAAACGGCAATTCTGGTTGCCATCAACTTTCTCCAGAAGTGACATGTTTATCAAAGAAATTGGTGCAGAAAGCAGCTGCATGCACAGAGTGGAGGGTAACATATATGAGATGATGTGATCCCACTCTTAACGTGGGATTATAGCCATGAGTTCTAAAATGACCTTTGGAGGCCAAGAGGTTTGGTCTTTTTTGAGGTGACACCAACATTGTGTGTTAGAAGTTGTCTAGATGACTGTAATCTTTAATTGCTATCAGATCCAGGAATCTGTTCCAATTTTTTGAAAACAGGTGAGCACAAGGACTAGCAAGGAGGTCTAGCCTGGTATTGCCTTCTCCTTTTTGTTGTTTCCTCTATTCTTCAGGTTGTGCAACTTTTTAAGCAGGACGCTTTGATAGGATGAAATACAGAACAGGATGTGGCAGCAGTCCCAAAAGGCAGACAGTGCTTGACTTTCTTCTTCTCTTCACTTTCAGTAATAATTTTGGTGCCTTAAATGGTTTCCATTCTGTAAATTTGGTCATGTGTGATATGGAAAGGGGAGGCAGTGCGAGGAGGGAAGGTAAAAAGGAAGAATGAGTGATACAGCAGCTCAGAAATGTGATAACTACTAAGAAGATCTCTTGAGGAGTTGTGGTTTCTAAAGGAAACTGTTTACAGGCAGAAGAAAAAAATTCCAAGTGGGGGGAAAAAAAGACTTGTAGGTTATATAATTTGTGGGAGTTGCAGACAGTGGTATTCACTGCAGACAGTTGCTGCAGTGTTTATGTTGCAATGGACTTTCAGTGCTGCAAGGTCCGTTCCTGCGACAGGAGGATTTGAGGGTACACTGCGCTCCAAAGGGAGTTGTGGGCTGCAGCCTCCTGAGTCGCCTCCCCAGTGCTCCTTCTAGTTGCTGTTCTCTAAGGCAGGGATAAACTGCAGTGACACCTATTACAGGCCACAGTGGTCACACCTGCTGGTAGTCAATGCAAGCTATTTATGAGAAGTGACACTATAAATATATAAGTACTGTGAGAGATATTTGCTATAAATGATGGGCTTTAAATGTGTAACTCTGGTTTGCATTTGTATATTGAAAGACTTTAGGACCCTTTACAATACTGCCTTGACAAGACTCTGGGCCTTATGCAACAAGGGTTTTAGTGTTTGTTTTTATTCCCTCAACATTTTTCTTCTTCTGTCCCCCTCCCCTCCCCCCTCCTGCCCCCGATCGAACTGAAAGCACCATCTTCCATAAGCCAAAGGCCTGAAAAGCTGCAAAGAGCATCTTCTTCATGTTCTTTTGCCAATAGCAGGTTTTAGGGTAGACAGAAGTGGCTAGTGAGATGCTTTGTGTGTGCTCAGCTTTTGTTAGCAGGCAGTGATCAGTAACTTAAGTTTCATTTCCAAGCAAACACAGTGAGCAATTCCTCCTACTGTGTTAGGCACTGCCAGGCTGAAGCTGTCCCAAACTTTATTTTGGGACAGCTTTTCATTTGTCATTCCATTTTTCTTTGTCCCAAATGTCTTTTTTGCTGCTTTACATGGTCTAGTGGTGCTGGCAGAACAGGGAGCCTGGTCAGGAACAGGAGCATCCCCTCCCCGAGGGGTGCGTGTGCGGCCTGGGCCTCAGCTGCCAAAGCTGAGGAGAAGTGCTCAGGTAGTTAGTGCGAGAAGCTTTTCATGCTGCACCAGCTTTGCTCAGGCAAACTTTCATCATTTGCTTTTAGCATATTTTACATGAAAATAAGCATGTTTACCTAAAGTAGCTTAATCAGTCAGGGGATTGGGTTACAAGAAGGAAATCACAGAGCTAGTTAAGAATTCATCTTGAACATTCCTTGGAATGCTTAATTCAATTGTGGTTTTGCTCTTTGGGTACTGCTTTATGCAAGGAAGATAATTTACTTCAGGGATATGTTTAAAGCAGTTTAGAATTTATTCAGGGCACGTAAGTCCTTTTAGCTCCCATTTTTCTACTTCCAAAAGTTTTGTGGGTTGCCTTCAGCCTGGAATGTACCTCAGTTACATGTTTGTAGGAATAAACTGTTCTTTTTTCTACATTAATATTTTTCTTTTCCTGTTTTAAGAGGCGTTAAAGAAAAAATATATAAAAGATGGACGAAGAGGAGAGTGAAAGGGAATAGAATTTGATAAAGGCTTGCTGAACCTAGGAGGCAACATTAAAAATATTTATTCTTCATCTTGAATGTTTTCCTTCCTGAAATTACTGTATTTATCTTATACAACACTATTCCATCCTCATTTCAAAACCTTAAAAAAATTTTTTTTCTTAGGAGGCAGCTTAAACTGAGTAGTAGATGTTCAGAGCAGTTTAGTCACATCTGGTCTTAAGAGACTGTCAGTTCAGAAAGCTGAGAGGATCATAAAGAGCAGACATTTTCTTGTTGTTGTTGAGAATCGTTTAAAAGAAGGGAGAAAATCCGTGGTTGCTTTTTTGTTAAGCAACTGGGATCAAGCAGAGAAGAGCTCCTCAAAACAGCCCAGAAAAAGACTTGGAATGAGTGAAAATAACGGAAGTCTATATATTTGTGACAGAGTATTTGTGCTTGTTGGGAAGCTTGATTTTCTGTTGCTTTCTTATCTCTGGGATTATACAATGAGCACCAGATCCTCTAAGGAACCGCATTGGCTTTAGAGATGGGAATGCACCTGTGGTGAGAATGAATGTTGGCAGCAGGGAGACAAAGTAATTGATTTTTTGCTTTTGGACAGTGTCCCCTGAGGCCACAAACTATCGTTTCATGCCGTTCTTTGCAATGATTCTGTCTTTAACCTTCCCTCAACAAAGCCAGAAACATGGCCTGTTAATGAGGAAGGCAGAATGCTTCCAGCAGGAGCATGGAGGAGTGGGACGAGAAGAGGATTTTCATTTGGCTTTACAGCAGAAACTTTGCCCTGACTGTAAGAGTGCTTCTCCTTGCCAAAGTAAGACGAGTCGATATAAGCAGGGAACTATTTGCAAGTGTCTAGTCTGCACCCGGCCTGGTGGCAGACTTTGGTCTGGCACAGTTGCGACCAGTGTGCTTGTCTGGGGAGAGAACTTGGCTCTATCTTCATCTCCGTTTGTGCAGTTACTATGGGTTAGATTAGCTTCAATGCCTGTCATGCTCTCCCACTGGGCAATGAGAGCTGGTTGTCAGAAACCTAGAGGAGGTGACCAGTGTGGCTGACGCATCTTTCAATTTTGCATTTTAATTTCTTCACTTGCAATTAAGAATTTGGAATAACTTGGTGAAAATGCAGATCTTTGCATGCATGGAAATTATTTTTAAGTGGTTTTGGAGCCCAGTCTTGAGGTACTATGTAGACATAGCAATAGGAAAAGCACAAACTCTGTCTTGTGTTCTGCTGTCATTACAGGAAAACTCACTACTTTCCCTTTCTTCTCCTGACCTCAATTCAGGTCTTTCTGAACTGCCATCTCTAAAAACATTGGATTGTTGAGGACCTAGATCTTAATTGGAGAGCCACTGTTAACTATGCTTGGTTTCTGCATATCCTAAACCTGTTTCAGAGGGAAATCTCCCAAGTGTCATGGATATATTAAAAAGGAGATTTTTTTTTAATTGGTGGAATAATATTAACTTTAGAAATAAGATGCTAGTTTGAACCAGAAATGTGTTATTTTTTTCACTTTGAAATCTTTGAAAAGAAAGATTTGGATTTATTTTTAAAAGATTATTTTCATTTAGAAATATCTTTAAGTTAAAAGATTAACAAGCTTTGCATTTTAAACTAAAAATATTTTAGTAAAACTCATCAATCTGGAGTAGACTATAAATGATTGTCAGCTACCTTGCATAGTACAAACATACTAGAAAAGCCATCTCTGCTGCAGAGATTTCTGCTTATCTAACCCTAAGCCTTGTCAAGCATTGTCAGGTGATGACAAACACAGAGCAGGGGGGCAGACAGGAGAGCTCAGCATCCCTGTCGCCTGCTTGTCTGTTTTCCAAATTTCTCTGATTCCTGTAGCATAAACCAATGAGGAAAGCACACTTCAAAAGGAAGTGTAGTATTTTCATTGAGACTGTACCTAGATCAGAGACTGATGTGCTAGGAATTGATATACAAGTGAAGGAGCAAGCATAAACCCACACACCAAAACAACTTGCTTGTTAAGAAAGAGGAGTTTTGTGTGAAGACATTTTCAAAAGGATGGTAACTGATTTAGGTTCTTGAAAGGTGAATAAAAAGTTTGAGGTAAACTTCTGGAAAGGCAGAATTCTCCTGCTGTCACATCCTTGCCACCTGCTTTACTTGTATTTATATACCTATGCCATATTTATATATTTTTCTAGACAGTTTTCATTATGACCACAGACCAGGGATGTGAAAAAGAAAGTGCAGATGATGAAGTAAATAGGAGCAGAGGATGGAAGTTCTGCCTCTTCATAGGAAAACTGTCAGGTGGATTAATGGCTGGGCTGAGCCAGATAGCTCCATTATCAGATCAGAGAGAAACCTCTCCCCGCTCCTAGCAAAATAAATGAGAAAGGGGGCTCTGGTATGGATTTTGTGAAAGATGAACCCCTTGAGAGTAAATTAGGGATAATAGAGTTTCTTACTATGCATGTGTAACTACTAGTCTGATAAATGGGGATGAATGTTATCTTATACATGCCAGTGACATCTAAGTCTTTCAAAAATCTAGATGTATCTCTGTCGATACAGATATATTATTTTTTCACAGTACTGGGAGAGAACCCACAAAGCATATGAATGAATTGGAAAATCACTGTAGAGATAGGTGCACCATATTTTCAAAAGCAGACAACTCCATTATCTTCTACTTCTTTTTTTTTTGGCCAAGAACAAACTCTGTATTTAGAGTAGTCAAAATAAACTAGTAAAAGGAACCTAAGAAAAGAGAAAAAAGCAATAGAGTACGGTGTTTGACACACTTAGCTGATGTCCACATGGTGCTGAAGGAGCTCTTGCCTTGGGTGCACCCTGGAGAACAGTGGTTTGGAGGAAAGTCCAACCCTTGGTGTTCGCCTGAGTCCTGTGGGCTCTGAGGCCACCCATAGAGCACCAGGGCAGCGTCCTAATGTGCCCGTGGCCTTCCTGTCCCCAGCTCCTGCTGGCAGACCCTGGGACACTGAGCAGGCTCCCACATCCCTGCCTTGCTGGGCGAATGTTACTGCCCAAGGATACCGAGGTGCCATTGCTTCCATCTTGGCAATGCTGGATGGAAGGAGGGAGGTTGCTAATCTCTACTTACCTCACAAGAGTGTACTAGAAAATTAATAAGACAAAGTGAAAGGAGAGGTCAGAGAAACTAATTGGCAAGATGAGCAAGACAAATGATAAGGGGGTGGAAGATCTGACTTGCTCAGTGAGGAAAGCAGAAAATAAGATAGGGATACAGCAGGCAATGATTGCAAGGTGACTTGACAGTGTTCTGCAAATATTTGAGGGAATAAACAGCACCAGGGAAGAGAAATGAGTACAACAAGATTTATCACAAAGAGCAGGAGGACAATCTGTCAGAAAAACTTTCTGAAAGACCTAACAGGCAGTGAAATAAGCCTTCCCGTGGCAATAGGAGGCTTAACATTGTCTGAGATTTTTAGAATTAATTTGGAAATCAACAACAAAGAGAAGTCTTGCATTGGGTGAAAGAGTGAATATGTGCTGTGCTATTGAAGGACACCTGGTTATTGATTCACCTGTGTGCCATTACTTCACACATGGGTACGTGCACCAAGGAGGCGGCATTCCACAGGAATGGTAATAAATGTGAAATGCAGGCTGGGTATAAAATAACAACCCAATGACAGCATGAGAATTGAGTCTATAATCATGCTCAGCCATGCTCAGATGCCCAAAATAGCAACTTGCAGGTGTTTCTGCAAAGGCTTTATCTATTTTTTTGCTTTCCCTGCTGCTTTCAGCAGACCGCCATACCTCCTGCTGTGATTTGCCCCTATGGTGCTTGTAAATGGAGCTACTGCCCCATAAGGAGTGTGGCTGGAGGATGCTGCAGTTCCCTTGCTCATTGTCTTGCTTTATTCCCAGGAAAGCAAAGGGATATGAGGGCAGGAGGAGGAGGCCTGTGTATGCCCAGCCAAAGTGGGTTTCAGACAGGATGGATGCACAGGGTGTGGGAGTTCAGAATCATTTCTGGGTTTGAAAGGCTTTTCTGGGCCAGGTCTCCATGCTTTTTCCAGCCTCAAGCTCCTTATTGTACTTTAATTTCTTTAGTGAGCAACCTTTGGTTAAACCCCTTAGCAAATCCACATAGGGTTGAGTTCAGCTCTCCCCAGCTCCGTGGACCTCAGTAGGAATAGGTTTAAAGCAGTGTCTCCATGGTTATAGTTGGCTGGCAGAAGTTCACCCTTTGCAGCCCAGTGACTCTGTTCACTGTGCCCAGCAGTGCCCTGTCTGGTGGGACCCACTCTGTTCCTGTTGCCAGCTGGTGAATGAGCATCTCAGCATCTCTGCTGGGTGGACTTCAACTGTTCCTTGTTCAGAAGTTGTAAGTTTATATAAGTGTATGAGTTAGTGCAGGAATATCTGCCTTACCATCTGAACCCTGTTTATCTTTTCTCCATCCATGTTTCTTTTTTCTCTTCTCTACTTCTCCTTGTTACACCATTCCTTTCAACAGTCTGCATCTTCCTTTCTTTTCCTATTGGAACCTCCCCCTGCCTTGGTGATTTAGATCTGCTTCCAGAAATCTATGATGCCAGAAACCTATTTGTCAGAGATAGTTGGTACCTGAAGTATTGGTTACCTTTTACAGGTCTATCCTAAGTCTTCTGCAATTCTCGTCACTGCTTTAGCTTGCCTCGTCCATCATTCCTGTGTCATAACTATTTCAAGACCTCTCTGAAGATGCATGCACCTAGCTTTTTATCTTTGCAGTATTACTTCTGTCCAAGCAACTTTTCCCTACTCCAAAGTGTTGTCTTTGTCCTTACACCCATACTATAACATGGACTGGTTCTGGTGTCTTAAGAAATGCTGAGCACAGTTCTGCTCCCATGTCAAATACACAAGGGTTTTCTCAGCATTCCATCCAAACTTTATTCTGTTTGCATTCAAAGATGAGGATTCTTGACAAATGGATATGAATCCATCACAGTGTGTTACAAACCTCTGTCATGGGGCTGTAGCTCTTGCTTGACCTAGTCAGGATATTCCCACTTCCCATCTGAGCTGTGTTTGGACATGCTGACCCTGCTAGCTGCAGTGCCTCCTCCCCTCACCCTCTGGCTGGACAAAGGGCAAAGTGCTGTAATCAGCTCTAACAAAGCTCCTGGAGAGCCCTGGAAGTGCAGCTGCTGCTTGGACTTTGCATGTTGAGAAGCCAAGCAGAAGGGCTTAATGTGCTGCTTGGTAACAGTGTTCAATTTCAGCAGATTCAATTTGTTCTTCTCCTGCAAAGGGATTAACTGTATATAAATATGGTTCCCTGTGGTATATACCCTTTGACTGCTTAAGGACTGTTTCACAGTGGTGCTGTGGTTGTATTTTACAAAATATGAAACTATTTATATGACTGGACTACCTAAATATTTTCTTTTTTGTATAGCACAGAGTGAGAAATGAAAATACTTAAGAACTCAACTAAGTCTAAGTGATCTTCAAAATTGTAATATTACATTACTTAAAACATATTTAAATTTTAAAATAAGTGATCTGAATTTTGTTCCATCCTTACCTTAAGACAGTGACCTGCATAAAAATCTGATGTCTGTTGCTTCCTAATTGCTATATTACATGGTTTTGGAAAGCTAAGTTATTTCCTGCTTCCCATACAAATATTTGTATCACATCTATCACTTGATTGTTAACTTGCTTTGCAAGTTCATATTTTCAGAATTGAAAAAAAAATGTAAAAAGTAGAGGGAGAGATGCTGGAAAAAAACTATGAGAAAGCATAGCGATGATCCTATATCCCTTGCTCCATCTCATATTTCTCTTTGCTTTGACTACATAATGTTTTTTTTCAACATCTTTCATTTCTGTTCCCTCTAGGGCATCTTGGATATGCCTGTCTGTTCTGCCTGCTTCCTACATGAAAGGAAGAGCCTCGTACCCGCTGCCTGTGTGTCAGCATCGCAAGGTATGTCCTCTCTGTTTGGTATCAAGATGGCCAGCACTCGCAGGCTGCGCACAAATGCCACCTTTAATTACAAAGTTCATTTTCAAGTAGTGCGCGCAGATTATGCCTGGCAATCTTAAAAGCGCCTCTTGCCTTTTGAACTCTGACTGTTGTGCGCGAAAAACCGGCAAGGCTTCTCCTCTCATGGGTACCAGTGCCGACATTCACCCTGTCCTTGGAAGAACCCAAATGCAAGCAAGCAGCCGCAGACTGTCCTGTGTGCCCTAGACAGCAGGAAATGAGGCAATGTCCTGAAGAAAAAAGAACTAAGGATACCTGGCTTTTTTTTTTTCTCCCAAGGAAACCAGCCCTCTGCTTTTTAACCATTAGAGAGGGTGATTCAGGAGCACTTAGCTCCCCTTGCAAAACAGGTATTAAAAAGTACTTAAGCTTTCCTTAATTTTAAACTTGCATGACCCATATCTAAAGTCTCATCATTAAGCACAGTAATGTGAAAGCAACTGGCTGCTAATTTCTTTCTGGATGATGAACTGCCTTGTATGTTGTCTTGCTTAATGAATTAGTATATAATACATATAATATAATAGGCACCATTTTGGCAATGTAAAGTGAATGAAAATATGATGATGTTTACTCTGTAGTTTCATAACACTTAGAGCAGTGTAAAGCAAATGTGAGATCTGGGTCGCAGAGCACAATATTGCTCAGAAGGGCATCTGGTGTGGCCCAGGCAAACAGTTCGTATGTGCTTGGTACAACGCTGGGCCCGGCGTGAGGCGACAGCGCTCTGCAGCTTCCACAAACCTGGCACTGATGCTGACTGCAAACTGCTGTTGCTTGGGCTGGGCTTGCTGCAATGTTTAACCGAGTGGTTGAGTCTATGTAATACGAGAGAAAGGTGGTGGGGAACTGATTTGGTTATTCAGTGTTTACTCTTTTGAGACTTGCACAAGGGGCTTTGTACGTGGCGAGCTGCCTGAGGAGCTGAGGGCAAGGCAAGAGCTCGGCAGACCGTGCACCATCACGTGTGTTGCTCAGTTACCTCGCTGAGCGCGTGAGCCCCTGGCCATCACAGAGTAGTAGCTAAGTTAGGCCCTTTTGATCATACATTGACAGATTTTGTACTTTGATTCTGACCTTGAGTGTGATCAAATACTTTGTTTTTATGATGAAAACAGCTTTCAGTGGCGGGGAGGGGAATAAGAGATGTTGAAGTGAAGGTTTTGTGGTCTGTGACCAGGAGGATTTAATTTGTACCTTAAAAATTCCAGTAGTAAGGGATGTGCATCAAGTGGCTTTGGGGGGGGGGGGGGGGGGGGGGGGGGGGGGGGGGGGGGGGGGGGGGGGGGGGGGGGGGGGGG
>JAUBOD010000457.1:3826720-3840144 GCA_032353885.1 Nothura maculosa
GCCCCCCCAAATACCCCCGGGGGGTTTTTGGGGGGTCTCAACCCGCCCCCCCCCCCAACGCAACAATACTTAATTTCTCTTCACTATCTCTGTGATAAGATAGATGACCTACACAGTTTTCTCTTTCTGGTCAAACTTCAACCTTCAGAATGAAATGTAAGGTTGTTAAAGGTTGGAGCTCTCTGTTTTGCTTAGTTTCAGGCAGAAGGCTGGTGTTTTCTATAAGAGAATTACTGTCGTAAGATATAATTAGAGTAAAAGGAAGGGAAAGCAATCCAGCATGCTTGGTCCTCTCGGGAGCGACTGCGACTACAAGAACTAAACACTCTCTATAGAAAGTTGAAGCAAGTGAATGATGAGGCCAGTAAAAAGTTGTGCAGCTGTAGTTAGGCACTTCTGGGTGCTTCAGGTCTCCAGAAGCTGTTGGCTGCCAGCTAGAGAGAGTAGAGATGATGTGTGCAGTGCTGGGCCTCTCCTGCGCTACCCCATGCAGAAGCTTGCAGCAGAACTTCCATTTTATCTCAGAATTTGAGTTCTTGCTATTTAAAATGACTATTGTTGTAAAGCTATAATAGTGCAAGTGAGAGCAGAGAAGGCAGATGGCTCACTCCGTGCAAAGCTGTAGTTCTGTGTTTCAAAACAATATGCAGTAGGAATGATGCAGCTACATTATACTAAAAATGTCAATGGAAGATGTTTGCATGGATTAAAAGTAAAAAGAGCAATTGAAACACACAGAATGGAATGTCTGTAAGGGAAAGGATTTAAAGAGAAAACTTCCAAAAAAGGTTTTTTGAATTGACTTAGTAACGTGGTTATGTTTTCAGCTTTAGTTTTGTTCTTAAGACATAGTATAGGTTCATGTAGCCTGATCCAGAACATGTACTGCAGGATAGCATACTGAGCAGCATATTGACTGCTGTCTCTTCTGCATCTTTGTTTTCCTGTGAATCTCTTTAACGCTTTTTTATTTTCCTTTTTGGCTGGAGAAATCACAAAATCAGTATGTCTGGAGAGGACCTTCAAGATTGAGTCCAACCATAAATCCTTGCAAATGGCTTCTCCAAAGCATCTTTGTCTGATTGCAACAGTGATTTGGACTATTTTGTTTCCCCTGGGCAGAACTGATTCTGAGCAGACACAGCAAAATATTTTTTCCCTATAAATAATACAGAGCTACAGTTAAACATATATAACAAATGAGATCACTCTGTTATGTCTTGTGCATTATTCATAACAAGCCATTGGGGTAGGCTTGCAGGCAGTAGCATCTCCAGTAATGCTGTTATTTCTGTGTTTTAAAAGATTCCCGTGCTGTGGCCTCTCTCGTGGTCTGACTTCCTTGGCAGTGACAAAGGCACAGAATATCCAAGCGGTTGGAGGCGGAGGGGATCTCCTCTCTGCTCTGGCTGTGCCCGAGTGAGCTGCGCTGGGTCGGGCTGCCCCGCCAAGGCCGCTGCAGTAGCTGGAGCGAGCCTTGCTGCTGCTCGTGGTTTTGGGTGGTGTCAGATAATGCAGTCTCTACGTGTGTCACTCACAGCTATTTAAAGAGCAGAATTACTATTAAATATATAATATTTAACTATATAGATAGCAGAAAATTTGAGGATCAGGGCCAATTAGTTTCTTTCTGTAACCACTCACCATCAATCAGGCTTTTTTTTTTTGTTTTTTGGGGTTTTTTTTTGCATTCTATACCTATTTGCTGCTGTGCTCTATTTTAAGCTTACCAAAGAGAAGTGGATGGATGTCTTTGCTGACATGCTCTTCTCACATGCTTTTCACATGGTTCCTGTCCGACAGGAGTAGAGTTTGTTATACTTTACATCAGCTGATCACAGCTTTTCAAGAGCTTCCAGCCTGCCACTAGTGGGCTTTTACCTTCCTCATGCATCCTTTGGGTTGAGTGTCATCAGAGAGGGCAACTTCAGAGCCCACTCAGACTGCTGTGAAGGTGCTTGAGACTTCGCTCAGCGTTAAGGTTATCTCCAGCAGAACTCTTTGCCTGTGTTTGCTGAACAGTACAAAAGGAGCAGAGCATGACAGTGAATCTGTCAGTGCATCTGATGAATTATTCTGTAGCCAAATTCATCATATGCTTAGTTGCTTATTAAATTAATTGTATTTTAGCTTCCCAAAAGACTACTGACCTCATGGAACAGGTAAATAATTATTCTTATGAGTTCTGTCATTGCAATATCCCAGTGACTTGGGACAATGTGTCATTTTTACCTGAGTTGGTTTTGTTAGTGACAGCATAACTCGTAGGGGAGCAGTTCTGCCCTAATGTACAGCCTGCCTCCGGCAAGAGGAGGTCTTTCCTGACTGCAGTGCTCAAAGATGTTTGAGTCGCATATGGTGACAAATGGGGATGCTCTAAGAAAAACTGTGGTACTTGAAAGAGGAAAGGTCTGGCCAGGGTAACTAGAGAAGATGCTGAATAAACACATTCAGAAAATAACTCTGCATACGTGTTCAATTATCTTGAGGTCTGGAGTAATAGAATCAGTATGAAACAGAGCAGTAAAATTATGCAACAGTAAGTTAAAAGCTCATCAGTTGGAAATACCAGTCCATATAGCCCAGCCCTTTAGGAAGGGTAAATGGTCACTTAGCCCTTTTGTGATAAATGTGAGAAGGATTACTGGAACTGTTTAGGGCAACAGTGAAAGACCGCCCGTGATCCTGCCTGCAAGTTTGTCCGTGTTTGCTCCAAGGAGGAAGGCCCTGAACTAGGTTAGAGGCAGAGTCCCTGCCACTGACTTGACAACCACGATGAGAAGTGGCTGGAAAGGCTTTGTCCCTTTGTTTGAGCCTATTGACAGCTATGAGACAATGCAGCTACTGCCTATAAATACATCAGGAGGACACTAGAGCTGTGCAGGTAAGAGGACTGCTGGCACAAAAGCAAACGCGACAGGAACAGATAGTGCAGCTACAAATAAATTTAGACTGAAACGGAGCACTAACTTCTGCCACCTAGAGAGATGGAAGTGTGATATGGCAAAAAAAAAAATCCTAAAAACTTGAAGAACTTGATAGGTTTATGGAAGAGTTTATTTTGATATATTGTCTCCAGTAGCGAGGGGACCAGTCGAGGCAATCTAATCTTCTTTGGCTGTCCTGGGCTTGCTTTACATTTGGGCCCAGCAGCCACCTCCTATTTTGGCACTCTACTGATGGATCTCTGCTGGACCTGTGTAGGGATGAGCATCCCTGTACAGCCAATGCCATCTTGCAGAGGAGGGCGTGTCCCTTAGGGTGCCCCTTTGTTGGAGATGGCAGACCTGATGCTGGCTATTTACAAGAGCTTGCTTTGTTCGGTACTTCCCTAGGAATGGAGGTTGAGGTCTTCCTTACTTTCCCTGTAGAGAAGCCCTGTTGTTACCTGTGAGTCCTAGTGCAGCTCCCCATTGCTTTGGTGAGAATCAGAGAGTCTGGTCGTGTATGTGGTTACTTTAATGGATAGGAGAAGGAACTTAAATTTGCAGACTTGTAGGACATATAAAATATAATTGGTCAAATTGGATTTAGCTATTTGATTATGCAGGTAAATCTCTGCATTCTCCCATCTCCTCAATTCAGTATCCCATTTTCATGATTGTGTTGTTTTTCACTATAATTTAGACATGCAGCATTATTTTTAGGCCTTTACCTGAAATACTTTAGCTTCAACCTTGACCTAGTTAGGCAGACAACTCAATAACAACTGAAGGGAGAGGAAAACATGGAAAAAACTACAGTTATCCCATAGAGGAAACAGTTTCTTCACAGACCTACCCAGCAAGTTCAGATCCTAATTTAGAGGAGATGGTTAACTGCTTAGAGGGATGACTTGAGTGAAGTGTGGGTCCTTGTATTTCTGAGCACTACTCCCATTTAATTTCCTGTAGTGTCCATACTGCTTTTTGTCTCCAGTCTGTAACTGGGTTCCGACTTGCTTTGGGCGAGGGAGGCATAGTGATCGCACTGGTGTCTAGTTTTTCTTTCAGTCTTCATTAGGAAGAGATCATGGAAAAATAATCATTTGTATATAGTAACGCTGTGCGACAGAGCGCTCTCCTTCAGATGTGAGGTATCCTTCACAGAGCCTTGGCCTTTGAGTATCATTAGGAGTATTACTGTCTCCAAACAGGTTTTTCATCTTTGTTCTAATGAATGATCTTTAATTTTGTCAGTTAAATGGTAGTCTTAGGCGTGTTTTTCCTCTTAGGAATGTGACTAGCAGCTAAAGTAACTTTAACACACAGCCCCACAAACCGAGTGGAGAGCCCTACAAACCACTTGTGAAATAAGAAAGCAAGGGAGAGTCTCTCAAACTAGTGTTTGTGTCCCAGCAGCAGCTTGCTCCTGCGTGAGGAGTTCACTGTGCTCCTCGGGGCTAATGCTCTTCAGGGGCATCGTCGCAATCTCTCTGTCGCTGCCTCTCTCTGCAGCCGCTGTTTGGTCACAACTGTTCAGCCTGGGCGCTGGTGAGCGAGGTGGGCACGTGAAGCCTTGGACACGTGTGGTCCAGCAAGTAGAAAGCGAGAAGAAAATCAATGCTGCTCTCCCAGACTTCATTTTGGTGAATTCTGGCTTAAAACATTTTGAAGTGCATCAGTATTTGTTTATCATCTCAACAGGGTTAAGGGCCACAAGATGTCAGTGTAGCACCGAGCATGAGGAAACGGCAGGCAGATTTCTGTGGCCAGCTCAGGTGTCAAGCAGTAAATGTGCATTGACTCTGGCTAGGAAGCAAAGTGCTGCGGCAATGGAAGTGCCCATGGGCTTGGGAGGCTGCTCTGAACATGAAGCCTGGCCAGGGCAGCAGGAGCGCAGCCTCAGTGCACGTGTCTGTTGAGAAGGGCACTGGGCACCCCTGGCCCCTCTTGCAATGGAATGCTGCCCGGGGCTGCTAGGCAGCCAGGAGGAGTGTTTTTTATTTGAAATGTCCTGCTCTAGTGTAATGCACTGCAACACAAACAAGAAAAAGTTGTAGCCACTGAAAACAGTGCGGAGGGAGGAGCCACCAAGGGAAGTACAGTTTCTTGCATCATATTTTGGCTCACTTGGAGCCCAGGAGGTCATGAATTTTGAGAATGGTAATGGTTAAGAAGACTTTAGCAAGAGCTGGAATTTGTGGCTATTTTTTGCGAACATTTTTTTCAGTGATGTCTATTTGACAAGCTGTGATAGGAAGGGCCAGATACAGAACAGTTAAACTGTGTTTGGAGAACAGATCTCAGCATGCTGGGATAGCGCTTGGGCGGGAGTGGCTGCTTCTGCAGGCATTAGGAAGGCTTGCTGCTGGCTGGCATCTATAGCTGGCCCTTGGTGCTGTGGTAAGGGAACCCAAGGGAAGAGGCAGCAGGATCAACCGGAGTGGTCTGTGCTTCAATTCTGCAAGCTAAGCCAGCCGGAACTTTTTCATATGAAATTAGTCTGTAGGTCAGTTATGTACTTGCCATCTTCCGTTGGTGCGTGCAGCAGAAGTGAATGCCTCTTTCTGCTTTGGCTTTGTTTTCCTGACGTACTCTGCATTGCTTTGCAGTGCCAGTGGCAGTGTAGTAAGGGGTCAATTCCTGGTTTCCCCTTCTATTTTAGATTTAGTCAGAGTCAGTGCAGATGATTAAAGAGAGAAATTGTAACTCACTAACTCATTATCTGGTAGAATTTAAAAAATAATTAGAGGAACCCAGATAGGTTATCTGCCAGACTAATAATTTTAGGATATATCTTACAAAGGAAGGCAGAGTGTGGTGCTGATCTCCCTGGCAAGTTCTTCTCTCGTTAATATGAAACTGTTAGCACAGTTGTAGCCTGGCATGAAAGTTGGTGCTGAAAAACTGAGGTCCCTACAGCTCTGCTTGGAAGCCCCCAGCTTCCAGTGGGCTCCCTGTCTCTCCTGGGGAACCCTGTGCCATCAACCCAAGGATGCGGGAGTGTGTAGAAACCACAGCATGGACGTGATTTTCAGTTTACATCTCCCTATGGTGGGTGTATGTGTTGTTCTTTTTAGTTATTATTACCAATTTCTGCCATTGTTCCTGAAGACAGACTCCAGGGAATGAGGAAGCAGGAGTTGCTGTTGGGAAACAAAAACACCAATGAGAACTGCCAGGCAGTATATCTGCAATAGTCGAATATAATGACATGCATTTTATTAGTCTCTCTTTTCACCCAAATTCAGACAATTTAAAAAAGCCCTAGGGTAGGGTAGTCTCTGAAACAGCCTGAAAATGGGACATAAGGGTAGCAGAACCACGGAGCTGCTGTGCCCTTGGGGAAACCTGTAGCCAAGCCTCAGGGAGGGTGCGAGTCTCATCCATGAGATGAGACCCAGCATAAACCCAAGAAGCTGAAATGCCACGTGTGATTCTCGAATATCTCTGAAACCTGGTTCTGGTGGCATCTGCCATAAGTGGAGTTTAACTTCATTGACAATCACTGGGAGGGAAAATAAAAAAATAAATTTCAAAAAAGGTAAAAGTGAAGTTTGTTTGCCTTGGACCAAACCAAATTTGTTCAAATACTTATTTCTACAGGAGCCTTGTAAGCCTCTATTTGCTGAGTGTTGCACCTAGCGCTCTGCTTTTGAAAGCTCTGAATACATTTTTTTGAGTGCTTCTCATTAGTTTCCAGTGATGAACCCAATGGCATGATAAAACCTGCTTTACTGCCATATTACTAGCTCTTTCCTTCGTTAGGTCTGTGCTGTGATCAGCATCAGCATAACCAGGCAATTTTGTCTCAAGCTCTAAAACGTAATCAGGCGTTAACTGAACGCTTTCTTAGCGCTGCAAGCGGCAGCAACATTTGATCCTGTTTCTGCCAAAATCAATACCTGAAAACTCTCAAAAAAAAAATACATTAAATGGAGTAGGGGCTCTTCATTTCTCTCTCCTATCTTTTTTTTTTTTTTTTCCTAATGTACACAGAATATTCCTCTTTTTAAATCACAGTGTCCTAGAGCACTTAGAAATATCTGGATTTTTTGTCATGAAAATACAAAGTGTTAAGCCTTCATAGGTGCTCCTGTAACAGATGCATATGGATAGATAGTGTGATTTTTATTGCAGCTTGGTAAAATATTATCAGCCTAGTCAGCCGCAGTATAGCACTTTAGGTAGAGGAATTAAGTATCATTAGTTTGCTTCATTATCTCTGTTGTGATAGTGGAGATGGATGAGTAGATTTTGCGCCTGAGCTGGCAAATATTTCTGACAATATTTTTAAAGCTGTTTCTATTTGTGTGCTTGTTAAGGGCAGCTTAGAGTTGGAGAACATTATATAGTTACGTGAGCTAGGAGAGAGGAAGAAACATTTTTTAAATAAAAAACACTTTGATTTGTGCAGATATTTCAGCTTTGCCAGACCTATAAGTTATGCCCTGTTTAAGAGCTGCTCTTTGACTTTGTGCTCAAGTACAGTAATTACGTATTTCTAGCACCCAATGAAAAATGCAAGAAATCTGCTAATAATATCAAAGAGAACAAAAATGGTGCTTTTTCATCAGTATCTATCTATAAATCTAGGCATGAAAAACTGAGAAGTGCTAATGCACCCATGAGGACTCATCTGTATAAAGATAACTATGCAATGCGTTTGCCTGACAGAGATGAATGGAGCCTCTCTCTTCATCCTTTGGTTCACTTTGGCTCTCCAGCTCCTTTTGGAGTGAATGGATGTAATTATTTCATTGATATTCTAATTACCATCAGGTTGCATTATTACTCAAAGGCAGAGGATCACAAAAGACTGCGTATTTGACAACAGACCTTAAAAACACATTCTGATTCATTTTGGTCTTATATACGTTATACCTAGCAGGAGGCGCAGAATCTGCTGTCATCTTTTGCACTTGTAAATGATGTTTCCATGGGAAAGAGCAGTTTGCAGGAAGGCCGGATTTCACAGTAAATCCCTCTCACGTTGGCTTGTATCATTGCTATATCCTTCAGGTGGTTCCTGCTCCCATTTTCCCAGGCATTCCATAAACAGGAGGGCCCCTTCCCCCCTAGTCTGCTTTGGTGACACCTTCCCCCACCCAAACTGTAAATCTTGCGCCTTGCAGCCTTACAGAGCGCAGTTACCAAGACAGATACTTCACTTCATCTTAAGAAGGTTCCTGGTTTATTTTCTTTATGTTGAACCCTGAGTGCTGTCAGTATCAAGCCTCACGCTGTCAGAAATGCTGATTTTCATTAGCTTCAGTAGCAGGGTAGTTTGAAATATGAAGGTCTGGCAGAAGGGAAGAACTTCTGAAAATGTGCATTTACAGAAAGGGATGCACACTGGAAAGTTCATCGTCACAGACTAGTTAGTGGTCTGATAAAATGCTGTTAGAGAGAGGGAAAAGCAATATCCAGCTCTTTATTCATAGAAACCCAAGGAGGAACAGCCAATGTTCCGAAAATGCAGAATTGAAAAGCAAGAAGAAATTTAAATTTGCTGTTTCAGCACAAAATATATGCTTTTACAATTACTCTTACAATTAGTTGCTTTGCCACCTCAAGAAAAACCCTAAAAAACTGAGTACATGATGGCCTGCGTCCACCTTCTGCATGGTTTCCCTGCCTTTCCCTGCATTCCCTGGGCAGCTGGCAACTCCTGACATGAGTCGGGACCACTTGTCTTGTCTGCCAGGTGGTTCAGGCTTTAGATGCTCTTAGACTGTGGTTCCACAGGACCGAAAATTGCAGTGCTGCTAGTACTAGATCACACTTGCGATCGCTGACACCCCTCACTGCTGAACTGGTGCAGCCTCTCCTTGCTCAGTGAAGTTCATGACTATTCCCGCCAGATAAGGTGGTATCGACATGTTTTGCATGCTTCCCTTCAAAATGAAGGATAAATCATGCACATCATGTAGCTTTACTGATTTATGTCCATTTGCAAAATGTTGGCTTCCGATAAAGATAGATTCCATATTTGTGGTGTTTCAAGATGGTAAAAGAATGCTGGCATAATGCCATGCAGCCAAAGAGAATTGACTTTTCAGTGGCAACAGGGTTTTGCAATATTAATGTGCTTATAAATACTGTGTTTAAAATGGGACACTGAAAACTAATTTTTGATAAAAGGTAAAGGTTAATAATGCCCAAAGAGAGCTTATGAAAAAATAAAAGCATTATGTTCGACCGCTCACCACTTACTTGCACAGATAACCTAGAGCCAGATGGTATTGATACTGCTCCTGCTGAGGAGTACCTGCCTTGGCGAATGTCCCTCTGAAAGGAGCAGGGCTGGGGGTGTGGGTAGCCTGAGGCTGCCCAAGTTGCCTTCCTAGAAAGGCCTTCACTTTTAAATGTCCCTAGAGGGCTGTCAGTGTCAGGGTGGCCTTACAGCACTGCCTGTGGGAGGTATGCCCAACTACAGCCATTACAAACCTGGCTTCCTGTACAGTTTGTAAGTAAAAGCAGATTAATGAAATTATGCATTTTTGGTTATGTGTATTTATGAAAATATGTAAATTGCAACCATGCAAGTGTTGTCATCTTTCCTATTGTGCTAGGACACAAAACTACACAACCACGTCTTAGTTTTAAGGTCCTGTGGCAGACTTGAAGTCATCTCAAGCAAGTCTAAAAGTGGTAAAATCTTGGGTCAGTTGGTTGTAATTAATATTTTTGTAGCCTAGGCATAAATATCCTAATAGGGCTGATTTTCAGTGAGGGTTCAGGCATACATGGATGTGAAGATCCATATGAGAGTGTGCTGTATGACTCGTAAATTCTTATGTTGAATTTCAAGGGCCTAGATGAACATTGGCAGTCTGTTTCTTTTACCTGCTACTGGTTTGTAAATAGAGGTGATATTGTAGTGGATCAGACTCTATCTGTGATATAATTAACACAGAGAGAAGGGCTAGAAGGAAACTGAATTTAAACTAAGATAATGGGAGGCTTGTTCATCCTAGACATTTGCAGGAAACCAGCAGCACATTCTTTAATAACCCAGTCACTGCTGTGCACTTAGCTTTGAGTAGGAGTACTATATTTGCTTTAGCAGTATATGAAAAACTTTCCTCCTCCTCTTTCTAAGGGGAAGCTTCTAAGTTGTCAGACCTAAAATGACAATAATGCTGTTAGAAAAATTATCTGCGGCATGAAGTTTCATACCACATGCTGTGGAGTGAATAAAATCATCCTGAAATAGCACTGCGGAATGAAAGGCCACCTCAGCACATTTGGGTGATTCATGTACGATACAGGTGCGATTTGATTAGAATTTTTCATATAAACATAAAAATTCCTGAGCTGTGTGATTAAAAATGATTCCCGCAACATATTGTGGGACTCTTGCTATTGGGGGACTTCTTAGGGATCACTTGGGGTTTCTTTTAGCCGCCTCAAGCTGCCTCGGTGCATTGCCCCCTCGTTCCTCAGCACTGCCTCTCGCTCGGGACCCGGGAGGAAGGCACCTTGTGGAGTTACTCGCCCCAGCAGGAGGGCTGCATCACAAGTGAAGCGATAGTGGGATGTGCACGTGGATATACCCGTGGACCAGAACGGGTGTCTGTCTAACTGCAGAGCCTTCACGGTCCCTTTCAAGGAGATTCCCACAACTGTTGTTGCAAACAACCAAATGAGCCTCAGTCTGCATTTTTAACCCAGGGAGTTTCTCTTTCTTTCTGGCCCTTTCTTACTGATAACTTTTTTTTTTCAATGGATCAGCACTAGGGGGAAGGAGGAAAAATAAAAACCCCTGCTTTTCTCTTTCTCTTCTTTTTGTCTTCTTTTATAAAGTGAGTTAGATCTCTAAATCAGATGCTGTTTTTTTTGAGTTTGGAGCTGCTCTTTCAATAGCAGCTTGGAGGGAAGAAGCTTTGAACAGCTACAGTCTCTAGGCAGAGCATCACAGTCCGACCTTCCAAAGGCCTGACATTTTTTTCCTTTCCTCTCTCCCCTTTTGGTGTCAGGCTAATATTTGTACTTTTTGATATAGAGGCCTCTAAAGGGACTCCTGGGCCATAACCCCAGAGTTCACAGGCCATGTTAGTTTTGATAAAACCAGGCATTTTTGCAATCACCAAAGGCTTTGAAAAGAAATTAAGTCATTTTTTTCCTCTCCTTCTCCCTTTTTGGAAGGACTTATCTCACACATCTCTAGGAGAGGGATGAACGGAAAAAAAAAACCAACAAGCTGCGTTCCCGGGAGCAGGGAGCGAGGGAGCGCAGGTCTTTACGCGCTTGAAGTGTGTGCGCTGCTGAAAGCTGAAGTTGCAAAATGGCAAGACAAGGCGTGGAGCTTTTATCTCCTGTAAAGGCTGGTGCTTCATGCTGAATGTAAAGTCAGATTTTTTTAGGCTGACTTCAGGCTTTAGCTTCCCATGTGCCTATTGAGGTAGATTACATACAAGTAGTTCACATAGTGGGAAGCAGGAGTAGCTTGAAGTGCACAGTGGTAGCGTGAGTTACCACAAAGCCATGTGAGGAAGGGCCAGAGCCTGGGAAACGTCTCTGTCACCAGTAACGGCTGGAAAGCTCGGGAGGCAGTTTATGACCCCAGAGAACGGAATTGGCTTGACGGAAATAAAAGGGAGAGGAAATGAGAAACCAGCAAGAAAACGAAGCCCTTGGAACAGGAGAGGTTAAGTTTTCATTGTGCAGCCTCCCTGGGGCAGGGCACAGCAAAGGAGCAGTTTGTGCTGCAGTGAACCCAAAGCTCCACTGTTTTTGGGCAGAGCTGTCCACGCTGTGAGGTGGTTGTGACTGGGTTAGACTAGCAGCTTGTTGAAGGAACGTTTAAGACTCTGCAAGATCTGTGCCCACTGCGCTGTGGCGGGAGAGCGGAGCCCTCTGTGGTAGCGGTGTGTAACGTGCCGCTCTTCATGGAGCGTCAGCCTGTGTCTGCAAGCTTTGCCTTCGGTGCTGTTGCTTATCCCACAGGGAGCCGCTCCGTGTCCTCGCACAGCTATTTTCTCTTGTCGGTGGCAATATGCTACTGCAAGAGTATTACTGGGTGTGAAAGAGCTTAGGGACTTCACTCATACACTGGGAATCTAACTGTTCATGGCAAATAAAAATGAGAGGTGTAGGCAGTTACCTGGTAAAAAAGCAAAGGATGAGTGTGTTCTGCAAAACCCACCTCCCTCAAGCAACCGCAAGCCCCGGTCCTCCTTTCGCTCAGCCTTATAGTCTACGTGCAGTACCTCAGCGACTAAAATGAGGCAGGCAGACTCCAGCATCCTGGTAGGTCTTGCTGAGGTACCTCAAAATGCCACTGAGCCCTGAGTTAGCCTCACCCTTTGGTAAGAGGTTGCCACCTCAGTCGCTGGGTTAGTAGAAAGCAGAGGGTGGGCTGGAGGCAAACTGCTAGTGTGGTAATGGCAATCTGCTGGTGGGACACAGAACAGCTTCCCATCTTCAGAAGATTCACCCGAAGCAGCTGCAGCATCCTGTGCTGCCTGCGGTGCAGTGGCTTGGGGGAAAGCTCTTCTTTTTCCTTCCTAACACCACTTTTTTTTCTGATTTATCTGAAAAGGAGAAGAATCATTGGGGCTAATCCCTTGGGAGCATAGTATTTAGCCCTCATTTGGCAGCCCGTGTGAACTCTGTTCAGAGGATTAGACGCAATCCTGTTCTGGAGCTGCTGGTACCTAGGCAGTATTATAGGAACGCTCTCAGCTTTCTCTTCCCATCCCCATACTGGCTATTGGCATCTCCTGGTACAGTAGTTGCCCTTTGGCTGATTGATTTTTAGCAGCCAAGGCTTGTCCTAGTCCATCCACTTGGCCAGGCTGGAGGTAATTTTTCTAAAAGCAAAAGCAGGATAGAGAAGAGAACCTGTGCAAACAAACCACTTTGGGGCACTGCTGTTGGAGTGGTTCCCACAACATTTATTGGTATGCGGGGTGCTTCAGCCTTCCACCTTTACAGCTCTCTTGCTTTTTAAACCCTCTCTTGCTGGTAACATTTCAAAATGCCGTGGACAAGCTGTTTAAAGGTGGCAGTGCAAAATGCCAACAGGGAAATAAATGGGAAAGGAGAAAGGTGAGAGTTTGTCAGTTCTGGGATGGTTTGTTTTTATTGCTTGTTTTTATGTAATTTGCATTTGGAAAGGAAGGTGTGTCATTGTGTGGAAAGCAGATTAAGACAGCTCCCTTGCAAGGAGAGGTTCTCCTTGTTAGGAGAACCCTCCCTTTCCTGGTAGAAGAGACTCACGGGTGCTCAGGTGAGGTGCGGTGCAACTGGCCTCCAGCTGCCTCGGGCAGGTTGGGGAGGGAGAGGCCCCTGCCAGCTCCAGTAGCAGCAGTGGGGCAGGACATTGGCCTGGCCTCTTCTTCATCTTCGAAGGGGCAGATTTTCCCTCGGGGATGCTGGTAGGGGATGTTCCCTTCCCTTTGCTGCTTTCCAGGTCTGTATGCCTTTTCTGCTCCCGCTCAGCAGGAGCGCTGCTGAATGTGCAGTGCGTGGCGGACACAGAGCCTCTGAGAGCTC
>JAUBOD010000457.1:3859640-3884462 GCA_032353885.1 Nothura maculosa
TATAGTAATGTGAATGAGTATAAGTAATTATTGTACAAGGGGAGAAACATCTGTTGTGAATTTGATACAGGAAAGATAAGTAATTGCACTGAGAGTGTTTCTGAAAACAATAAATGCACTATATGTATTCAGGCTCAAAATGTGTTGCTATGGTAGATACATTAATTACTAAAATAGCAGCACATGGGCAGGAAAAAAAGCTCAAACATTTCTTCTGATGTGTTTTCCCTCAATGTAGGGGCTGGTATCTGCCTTTTTAAAAGCAAATTTGCGCCTGAATGCTTTTCTCTGGCACAAAACTAGAGCTGAGTAGAGATGATCCTGCCCCTGTCCCCAGCTCTCGTGAGGTTGTGCTTGGAGGGTTGTGGGCAGTTCTGGGCTCCCCAGGACAAGAGGGACATGGAACTTCTCTAGAGAGCCCAGCGTAGAGCGATGTTGTTTTAGGAAGTGGAGCCTCTATCTTATGAGGAAAGACTAAGTGAACTGGGCCTCTTTACCCTGGAGAAAAGATTGAGAGGGGATCTGATCAATTTATACATATAAATATCTGAAGGGAGAATGTAGGGAGGAAGGGGCTAAACTCCTCAGTGGTGGCCAGTGACAGGACAAGGGGCAATGGGTACAAGTTGAACACAGGAAGTTCCACCTGCAGGTGAGGAAGAACTTCTTGACTGTGAGGGTGCCAGAGCCCTGGCACAGGCTGCCTGGGGAGATTGTGGAGCCTCCTTCTCTGGAGATCTTCCAAACCCGCCTGGATGCCGCCCTGTGCTCTGGGTGACCCTCCTGGAGCAGGGAGTTGGACTAGGTGATCTCCAGAGGTCCCTTCCAACCTCAACCAATCCAATCTCTGTGATTCTGTGAAAACAGTTTCCAGATTCTGTGAGCTTTTTGCAGCTTTCTCTTCCTTATCTGCAGGATGCTGCCATCAAGTGCCAGAAACCATCATGGGCTGGGCAGGTGTTCAGTGCAAAATGCCATAAGAAATTGTTAGACATTTAAATGCTTATTAGAAATAAATAGGAAGTCTCCTCCTGCACACGTGTTCTTAAGCCTGTGCACAGAGGTTGTGAACTGAGGGCCCTGTGCCGGAGGCGCAGCTCTTCCCACACCGAGAACAGTGCCTGACCTCATCCGTGTCATGTGACGTGGATCTTGCCTTTCCTTTAGAGATAACAAGGAGCATGGGTTGGGCATTCGCAACCAGTTTGGGGATGCAGGAAGCAGCTGAGCATTTCACGCACTTCTAAAATTCTTGTTTCAAATGACACCAAGATGCAAAAAGGCTTCAGTGCCACACAAACTGCTGGGCTTTAGATATATCTGAGAAATAAGATTTCAAAGAGGAATAGGCATTTTTAGTTGTAGAGTTCAAGCATTGATGTACAATTAAGTTCCAGAAAATGAAGATTCATTTAAAAACTTTATGCAGACAGAAAGGGCAGTGTAGGTGTCAGATGCCGAGGAAGGTTGTTGTGAGCAGCTTTTATGGATGCAGAAAGTGTTTCCAAAGAGAGAAATGAATTTATTGCCAACTCTATTGCTGTTCAGCCTGCAAACAGCAAAATAAATTTGGGAGAGATGGAAAGAGTGGTTGTGCTTCACCTCCAGTTCTGAAAGAATGTGACAACTGCATAGTTGTCAGTTCAGTAATTTGCTTTATGTATATGCATATATATAATATGTTATTGTTGCATTCAGTTGTAGATATGTGGCCTAGAATGCAGGTTTCTTTGCTGTTTCATTCCCTTGCTTTCCCCAAAAGCCCACTTCATAATAAGATTATTACCCACAAGGGGGAAAAGCCTTGGCTTGCATAAGGGACTTCTGGACTCCACCTCTGTATCAATCAACATAAGATACCATATCCGCCTGTGACCAGAATTATCCTTGCTGCAAACCTTCCTTCCATTAGGTGGTTTGAGTATTATACAGTATAGTTATTAAATGAAAGAGCTGCTCACAGACACTGAAAAGAACTTACTCATGCACAGTGCAAGAGAAGGAACAGAAAGTCAGTTAGCTAGCTGTAAAGTTCTCAGGAAAAACAATTTTAAGAGGGTAAATCCTGAAATGAAGGACTGGAAGGCACTTAGACTGGGTGATTATATGGCCCTCGCACTAGCAGTTAAGTTCCGCTCGTGGTTATGTCTGGCACACACAGCAAGTCTGTGTTTTCATTTGCTCTGCTGTTGACCTCAGTCATGTTTGCGTGTTCGCTGGTTGTTTTGTTTAAGATATATTTCTTCTTCCCTTCCTACTTCCCAACAGCATTTCTTGGTGTATTTTTCTGAACAAGTGGCTGTCTGAATGAGGTAGTAATGAGTGCCACAGGTGAAAGGCAGCACTTCAGAGCTGGGAAGGTGAAGCGGGCGATAGGCAGCTCTGGTTGCTCTATGCAAGCTCAGAACACTCTACACGGCAGCGCAGGGCCACTTTGAGGGGTGTCGTCTATGGTCCTGGGTCCCTGCTGTACTCATGGTGTTCTGCAGTCTCCTCTTACACTGTTAGAAGAGTGCAAATCAGCAGAATGGGTTTTTAGCTTTTCCTTGGGTCTTGCAGAGGTGAATGTCTGTGAGTGGTGGATGGATGTGGTGAGAATCTGCCTAATAGATCAGTCGCCCTCTTAGAGCACCATCCCAGAGCCCTGCAAAGTGTCAGTGCCTGTTCAGTAAACAAGCCCTTGAGCCAGGCCAAAGCTGCTTCCCCTGAGATATTCATGATGGTCTCTTCTGACAATTTAATTTGAAAAACTGTAAACTGGGAGGAATTTTCCTGACCTTTTCAAATATCATTTGCATAGTCTGAAGCAATAGGTCCACTGGGAACTTGCTTCAAAGACTGAACTGAGCAAATTTGTGTTCTTCTCCATCCCCATTCAGCTTTGCTCTCTGTTTCTTAACTTTATATTACAAGTCCTAGAGCGCTATGAGAGAATACGATCTTGGGTGCATTTGAGTGGGCTAGGAATTTGGGGAGGCTTTTTGGTGCAGAGGTGGAAGGGGAAAAGAACGAGATTGGAAGATAAAGTGAAGACTTAGGCACAACTAGAAACTCCGCTCATCTTTTTGATGAAAGTCATAATTTTGAGTCTGCATAGCAGATACTGCTGCTATGTTTGTGTTTCACAGTACTAGGTTGGACTGTTGGGGCTTTTCTGTGTTTTGCTCTTCAGTGAGGGCAAAATAGAAGGGCCGAGAGATACACAAGGTTAAAACATATTCTTTGTTGCCCATTTTGGAGATTGGTCTGGAATTAACATGAGACCTTTGCCTGAGAAGCAGAAGCTCAGGGTATCTGGGCACTGGAGACCTGAGGTGGACACTCGCGAGAAGGGGCAGCCAGCTCTCTGCCGGTGCATGGGCACGCAGGGTGTCCCTGAGGGCCTTACTGGATAGGGCTGGCTGCTCCCAAAGCGCAGGAAACAGCGAGTCCTGCTGCACATTCGGATCCTGGGATCAGGCAGAAGCTGCTTCCTTGTTACTGGCAAAGCTTTTCCTGCGTCAGTGGGATTTGCACTCACCGGTCCAAAGTCTGTGTTCTCTTCAAAGTTGTTTCTTTTCTGGGTAGATAGTAATAGGGACTCTTCTAGCTGTTAAACATGAAAAAAAAAAGAGATAGTAAATATTGATTTATTATCTTTTCACCAGAAAAAAAAAAAAAGCTTTTGTGAATAACAGTGATCTGGATCTCCGCCAGCCAGGAGCGAGCATCTTCAGTGCTCGGCCTCGGCTCTCATCTTTGTGGAGCAGAAGGAGGAAAGGTGGGGGAAGAGTGATGACAATGTTTCTTTTTCTCCTAGATACTCTACTTTTTAATGGGAAAAAGCAACAAAACTGGAAAAAAAATCTTGCTGTAAATTGTCTGTGTCTTTTGGTTTCAGCCAAAAGGTATTTATTTGTTCTTTGAGACTTGTAAGGAAATAATGATAATTCAAGCTGTCTCTGTTCCCTCTGTGTCTACTTAAATTTGTCATTTTAACATACATTCAACTTTTGAGTTTGATCCTTAGCTTCAGCTCTCTGGATTCATGGCAGTGAACTCTGCTTTTTATCCTTAGGAAATTTCCTTGGTAAAAGTAGAATGTGAGCTGAGTGTTGAGGAGAAAATCCAGGAGACAGCTGCAGTGCTGGGAACGTTGGAGTCCGCATGAGTGTGAATGGATGTGCGCAGTTGTAGAAGCTCACAGCGAGTGCCAGCATCACCCCCCCTTCCTGAGGTAGCCTGCCGAGGCCAGGGAAGCTCTGGTGAGTGCCCAGCTCCTCTCTGCATCCGGGAGCCACCTCCTGCTGGTGCACACCGGTGTGTGAGCCTGGGCCTGCCACAAGGAGGCTTATCTAGAATCATCAGGGTGCTGCAGTAAAAGGATATATTTTTCCATATATTTATGCCATTCTGGTTTTTTTGAAGTTTATATTTTAATGGCAATATGGTTTTTAGACTTGATGGTTTAAGTGCATTTAATAACCCATCCAAGCTACATTTAAAATATAGTTCCTATTTCAATACAATAAAATATATAGCAAGCCTATTTATAAGGGAAAATAGTTTTTCTTTTCCTGGGGGGAATGACTCTCATACTCAGACACACACTTGAAAACATTTTCAAGTACAGTTTTTAGGGAAGAATGAATTTCACAGAATATAAATTTCCTTGATTGCTTCTCAGAATCCTGCTAAACACTTAAAGAGAGTAGAAGGTATATAGGAAAAAAAAGCTGCAATTCTCACTGAACTTTAAATCAGACATAAAGCATTTGCACAGTAATAAACTGTTTTTTCTCAACCTGAGGCCCTACTTATAATTCCAGCCTTTCTAGGATGGTCCTACATTAGACTTCACATTTTTTACAAGAATAATAAATTTCTAGCAGACAGCCTCTGAATAGGCAGCAAAGGCCCCCAGTCGCTGCAGTGAGCGCAGGGTCACGCGAGGGGCTGCAAGGAAGCTTGCACAGTCTTCTCCAGCAATGACAAATCGATGGAACAAACAGATTTTTTTCTAGTCATTCTTACTTGAACTTAATGCAGCCACATTTGTGATTTATTTTCAAAAGCTTAATGAGCCATTGGTGTGTGCTTTGTTCATCATCAGAAATCCAGAATATGTCATAGAAACCGTTTGCTTTTGCTGTTACTTTGGAACTTACCCGATTTGCTTCACGCTATGGCAGTATGCTGTATTACTTGAGCTAGCAACATGTCAGGGCCAATATACCAAGAAATGCAGGCAAGTCAAAGGTGCACATTCAAGGCTGCACATACTGCTTTTCTACTAGAGAGAGGCTGTGAGAGAGAATTTATCCTAATCTCAAATATTAATATTAAAAATGTGAAGGAATATTCTGCAGAGCCTTCATTTTTGCTCATTGCTTTTTCAGTGACTATAAGAGATTGCAAGTGAACTTCTTTAGTGTTGACTCAATAGTTAAATGGATGTAGAAGAAACTCAACCTAAGGTATTTTCTTTTTTTTTGGTATCTCTTCAGGATTTTCACTGATGCTGAGGATTATACTTACGGCACACATGAGACAGATTTTGAAGTGTAACAAATGTTCACACCTTCTATAAGGTAAGACAGTCCTCTAAAAACCTGCTTTCTTTGTTTATTTCTTTCTAAATCATTGTGAAAAAAAATCCTCTCTTCATTAATGCTCCTTCTTGACCAGAGAAGCCGTCTGTGCCAGGAGGGCAGAGTTCAGGGTGCGTGATGGTTAGTGCAACGATAATGAGCCAGCCTGGCCTATATTTCTGTGGGCTGAGTATGGGCTCCAGTTACGCAGCAAATAAATAAGGGTGACATTCTGCAATTTTCTCATCTACTAACATACTCTGGTTGTGAGCAGGAAAAAGTTGCAAAACAAATTCCAAAAAAAGCAGGGATGAGAAAATGTAATGGTGCTTTTCTTTCCACAAAATTTGAAGAGTTGTTTTCACCAGATTGTTTCACTGAACCCATTCTTGGTTTGTGGTCTTTTGCCCTGTAAATACTAAAAGCTCATATTAACTTTCTTAATAAAATGGAAAAACATTTACTTAGTCTCTTAGGCTTCCCAAGTGAATATTGTAAGACAAAACAAACCTTTATCATTTCCTAAAAGCCAGACTGAATTTAAACTTAAAAAGTTTCAAGTTTTGCTCAGAGATTAGATTCCAGATGTGAAATTCCTTCTTTGCAAAATGATTCCTAGAACTTGCACGGACAGAACTTTGTGAACAATTCTTTCTTTTTTTCTACAGCTTCAGCATATGCTATATATACTGACAACAAAAGAGAAAAAATGACCTTAAAATACATATGCATATCTTATTCTATAGCAGCCTTTTAAGTGATGTGGGCTTGTGGCATCGCAATCTAAGAAACCTTTCCCCATAGGGTGACAAACAGCAGAGGATGAGCAATTTAGGCAATTGCTACTGATCCTGAAGTGACTGGAGTTTTAGGACTTTCCTGAGACACTGCTGTAAGAGAATATGGAGAGACACAAATTGCCTCACAGCAATAGCTTAGCTCAGAATTTTAATACAGCGAATACCAAGACAGTAGGTATCCTGTTGTCTGAATTTTAATGACTGCATCTTTTTTATCCTGTCAGTTGTGGGGAAGATGTGAGAGGTTTCATGAAACATTAATGGCCCTAACTGCAGTCTCTTTTTTTTTTGGTCTGTTTTTTTTCCCCCCCTTCTCCTGATGTGCTGTCAAATACAGATGTGTGTGGCGGCCGGCTCCCTGCACAGCTGTGTCGCTGCTCGCCTGATCTCACAGCAGCCCCAGCTTCCTATGTGGGCTGGAGGTGCAGCAGGGAGAGCCAGAGCACGGGAACATTTTCCTGGTATAAAATCATGGGCAATTTTATATATGCTATTTAGTTTCTAGTAATGGGCTAGCTAGATGTTCTCCAGTACCCTCTGACTCACAGGTAGATTCCCTCTACCTGCTGCCTCATTAGAGATAGAATTGGTGGAAGCTGTTAAGCCACAATGTGTATGACTCCTCCTCAACCACCGAGTAACAGGGCTGAGGAGGGGCTCAGGGGAGCTGTGTTTGAACCATTTGGAAGCTAGGGAAGTTACTTCCATAAGTAAGTGTCACAGGGGCACTGCTGCACAGAATCGTAGAGGGTGAGGAATTCCTGCAAAAAGCAGCCTCTAAAATCCACAGGGTGTGTACAGATTTGTTGGCGTTTGACAGAGTTCTCTCACTTCATAAATTCTGCAGGAGCTGTATGGTGAAACATGCAGTTCCCAAGCCAAGGGAAGAAACCTCGAGATGGGTAAAAACAGCTTCACACACAGTCTGGAAACCAGACTTCCTCCGCTAGTAGGCACCATATGGGCTCCTCTGCCAAGGTGCAAGTGCAGTGTTCCTCTCCCAGTCTTCTGAGATTTCCCTGTGTCCTAAAGGTTTGGGTGATCCTGTGGTAGGAGAGCATAGGGAGGAAGGGATAAAGGTGTGAGGAGTGCCGAAGCCTTTAGCTGTTCTGGTTTGCTTTTTCAATAAATGTTCGTTTAGATTTCTATGACTTTCTGCTATGGGGGCTGAGATGAAGCCTGGAAAGATGCCCTGGGCCTGTGCTGGCTGATGAGGAGGAGTTTGTGGTTTCCAGCCTGTGCTGGTGCAGTCCTGATGAGCGATAGTGCTGTGCACGAGCGGATGTGTGAGCAGGGCTGAGGTATATCTATTTGGAGTCTATGAGAGTGATTGACTTTGGAACAAATCTGTAAATGAATAATAGGGTTGTTAAGGTATTTTTTTGCAACAGAATTTGCTGCTTGTATGCTGCAGAGCTTAGATAAAAAGAATCAAGGAATAAATAAGCCCCTAAAGAAAGTCAAATTGAAATAGAAGTTATTTTGGGCTAGCAATGCTAATTAAGTGAACTCCCATGTTTCAGTGTGATTAAGATGAGGAAGAATAGTAGGGCTCAAGATAGGTGGGAGCTCTTTAGCTACCTGTAGTTCTACGTTTTTCTTTAACAAATACTGCTTGATTTAAGTGGGAATTCTGATTGTAAAATGTATCAACTGCTATATGTCACAACAAACACATACATCCTGGTACAAAAAGAAAACATTGTCTATTTATCTTGTCTTCAGTGCTGTCTCAGGTTTTCTTAAGTCTCTCCCCTCCCCTCCTCTCAGTATGAACTTCACTGTATTTCTGTCTGAAACTAGAATAAGGCCAGGGTGCTTTTCCGATGAATAGCTGTTTGTAGGTGGCCTTTGGTGTCTTAATGTTGGATGGTTGCTTTGAAATTGGAGTTTCCATAGTACTGCACACAGCATTTTTTCCTGGAAGACCATTTTTTCCTGAAGGTGTTTCTCTTTAAAGGAATTCCAATAGAATTCCCTTGCTGGAAAGGAAGAGCTATGGCAGTATTAGTAGGTTCAGGTTTGTAAAACAGGTAGTTGGTACAGAGATGTTTCTGGAAGAAAGGGCAGCCACTTAAAACAACAACAAAAAAAAAAAAAGAGGGAGAGAGTAAATAGAAGGAAATAAAAACAGGCAATCCCAGAGTAAAGGCAGAGGAGAATCCCCAGAAATGCAGTGAGCTGATCTGGGGAACTCAGCTGCCCTTAAGGGGAGATGGGATTTGTGTCCTGCAGCAAGGGCCTCCTGTGCCTGCCTTGCCCTGTCCCGGGAGGGCAGCAGCTCAAGTGTTTGCTGTCAGTACTAATAGGAAGGCACTGAAAGCCCTGTGCACGGGGAAGGCCTCTGCTGTGATGTTCTAGGGGAAACAGGAAGTTCTTGTACTGGAAAATGTGCAAGGCAAGTGACAAAAGGCCAGCAGGGTTCACTCCTGCAGCAAATATAACCTTCATTTGTTTTCCACGTCCAAAACATTTTAGGAGGAGATAATTAATGTTTGCACTGTGCCAGAGGTGATTGTTCTAGAACTAATGAGAAAAAAAATAGGAAATAGATTAAAAGGAAAGGTAACAGCCAAAGAAAAGAATATAGACTAAGGCAAATCTTTCTGTACCATTATTTAATTTCTTGTTTCTCCAAAGCAGCACCTCATTGTGTATAGGAAGTGACAGTATGCTAACAAATGGGATTGCTGATTCTGTTTAGAATGAACAGAATAGGCTGCTTTATCATGATATATATTAATTGTAACTGTGCTGTGTTTGCATAATGCTGCAGCTGCCATTTAAGCAAACACACAGTCAGATTTTCACAAGAGCTGAGCACTTTGGTTAGTTTTAACAAAATGTGGCTGTTAGATGAGTGGTTAAGTAGGGCGTGAAATAAGACTGTCCCTTTGCTGGGTTTGTGTTTGTAATTAATTTAGCAAAGATGATGAAGATGGATGGTACAGAGATCCCAGACACGAGATCAGTGTGTTTGTGCTGCTGCTGGTGGCTGCAGTGTCGTGGGGAGCTCGGCTGCACCCCGTGCGGTGCGTGGCCCCATCCTCACAGCCCTGCTCTCGATCAGCGCCGCGGCCACCGCGCGCTCCACTCTTGCATCGACACGGGGAGCCTTTCTGTAAGCGTGGGTCACTGCAGCTCTTGAAGGCACAAGAAGTAGCCCATTCTGCCCCGAGCAGGGTCACCCAAGCAACACTCCACTAGCATCTTCTCTTGTCGTGTTTACACGCAGTGATAATTTTGATAAAGGTGCTTTTTCTCTCGGAGATGTAAAACTTGCTCTTTATGCATTCAGATAGGCGGGTTGTGTGCTCCTAGAATAATACTTGCAGTTTAGAAGTTAGGGAAATTAATCTTTGATAGGAAAGAGAGTTTAAATAGAGAATTTAGGGGTTTTGTTTTCTCCCTGCTGTTTTCTTCTGTTACAATTAGAAATTAGAAAAGAAAATCTGCTAAATATCATCTTTCTGGTGATAGTCTTTATTATTTCCGTCAAAACTTGTGAATTATTCTCCTGCAAAGTGTGCCATATTTGATAACAAATCTCCTCTGTGAAATGGAGGCAGCTGGTAAAGCCATGCTGAAAGCAAAGACCTTGACCTAGTCAAGTAATTAAACGTTTTAGCCAAAGGCAGGTAATGGAGATGTTGGAAGCTGGTCCAAGCTTAGTGGGAAACTCCTATCTGCTTGTGTTTCTATGTGAACATGAGGCACTTTTGTGAGATCCTGTCACCTCTGTTAATGGTGTGGATGGACCAGTCTCTGACTACGGTGGGCATTGTACCTGCAGATAACCGGTGTGCTCTCCAAGGGGGACGGTGGCGCCTCAGGGTGCTGTCCGCTCCAGGTAACGCTGGATTTGACATCCTGTGTCCCCACTCCATTCTCCCCATCCCTGGGGGAGCCATGAGCAAAGACCTGGGTGTGTTGTGGCCAGGAGTGTAGGCATGGCTAAACTCAAACTTTATTGCGTTCCTCCTCCTTTTTCAGCAGAGGATGTGGAAGGAATAACTTAACTAAATGACGCTATTTCAGTGCTGACTTTGTGAGTAATAGGCACTCCACATACACCTTTTAAAAGGAAAAAATATCGAAGGAAATATTCAGTGAATAAATTGGGACTGGGACATGATTTGCAGTACAGCTGCCTGATTGCTGATGCTCTACTGATTTTCTCATTGTGTACGAGTACTCGTCATCACAGGGAGTGTTTGGATGCCTTGGGCTTCTGAGCTGGAACATGGGTTAGTGGCTGGTCAGCAGGACAGCTGCACAACATGGCAGTTTGCATTGCTCGATTTTTTGCTCTTGTGTACTGGTACTATGTCAAATATATTGTGCTTTCACTGAAATATTCACATTCTCAACAGGAACAAAAATATCTTCCACTGTGCTCCCATCTTCCTGAACTACTGGCTTTGGTTAATTGTGAGTTGAGTTTAGGCTCTATAAATGAATCTGGGCAGGGGGAAATGTAGGCTTCTTTTTTAATGTCCTGTCCTATTTCTGGCTTCCATGAATGTGGGTGCTGTGAAGAAGTCCCTGTTGCTGTGGGGAGGTTGCTGCGGATGTGGGGGACGGGAGCAGCAGGCTGCTGGTGCCGCAGGATGGGGAGAGGGCAGCACGGAGCGCACGGCTCGTGCTGCTTAGCCAAGTTTGGTCCTGGCTGCAGCTTTCTAATGGGCATCTCTGTCTAGTGTCACCCCCAGTTCTGCCTGAATTGGAGAGCTCAAATTTTGCTTTTCAGGATTTCTTGGTGTAGTTAACTGCAAGAGCAGCAAGAAGATGGATACATTGGTTACTTCCAACCCCATTGCTGAGTATGTGATGCTGCTCTTTTCTGGCTGCTGCTGGATTGTAGGAAACATCTCTGTATTTCTTTTCTCTGAAAATGAATTATGGTGCTTGTGAGTCTGTGTGTAATTGCAGCCTCATTCACCATTGCGCAGAGCACATTTCCCAGAGACACTGAGCCGTTAGAGTATTAGATTTCAAACAGGTTTGGGGTATATTTGGGGGATCTATCATCTTTGCAGAGTGGCTGCTATGTGTAACAAATTCTTATTTGTTATTTGCCCTTAGGTGTTTTCATTGCTGGAGATCCAATTTTCAGAAAGTCAGCTGTCCATTAAATGCTAGTTGTACATTTTTTTCTCCTAAATTTTGGTCTCATATCACAAGTTTAATTTTCCATTGACACAATTCACTTCAGCTGAGTTGCTCCAAATCAGTATGATAGAAGGCAGAATTTCTCCTTTTCTTATTCAGTCAAAATTGTTTGCTTTTGATGCCAGAAAACCTATAATCCTCCCCTTTCTGACTTGCCTGATGCTCACAAGAATCCCCTGAAATCTATGACAGGACTAGAATCACCCATGTGCCTTGCAGTCTCAGTGATTTGATCTCACATCCTTAAATACTTGCACTGATTTTCAGTGTGTTTCATATTTCAGCGTTTTACCCTTTGCAGATCCCTTCTGGAAGGGAAGTACCTGCGTGACTGATGCACATAGGTGTAAATGTGCTCCTCAGAGCTCCTCAGAGACTGCTTGCAGCTTTGCTCCTGTTTGCTCCTCCATTTTCTCTCCAGCTTTTACACAGAGCTTATCTGCTGCTCTACTCATGTGCCAGCCCTTTTCCTGAACTTGGAATTTTCTCTAGGACCAGACTCTCCTGCCATGACATTTGTCTGTAACTCCTCAGATTCAGTGGTATTGATCAGGCTGCCACTGTTGGCTGGTGGTCCAGAGCTTTTGTCCAGCAGGCCTGTGTTAAATTCTAATTTTCTAAAGTTTCATCTCTCTGTTGAGTCAGCTGGTACAAACTAATCTGGTAAGATAGAACTGGGCAAGTACAGTGCCCTGGGCATGTGTTTTGTGTTGCAGTGTGTTAATCCTGGTAGAGAGCATCTCCACCAAGTACAGAGCTTTGCAAGTGAGAGCTGAGCAGGGTCGCACATAGCGCATGATCTGGGACATATTCCATGGAGATCTTCTGAAAAGCTGAAGCCTGGGTGCCCTGGGATTGTGTGACATTGCCAGCATCATTCAGCAGTTTGCATACCTGAATTGATGCCAAGAGGAGTTTAGCTGCAAGAATAGACAAAATCAGTCCCTGCTAATCCTGCTTCCGGAAATGGAAGCTCATAGTTTCTTGAAGCAAGAATTAGCTGTGTCTAAGAAGACATAATCTCCACATTAAAGATAGTGTTTCTGCTGGATGTGAGCTGTAATAAAGCTGTGAATGCATGACAGAGTTGTAGGATGTCACAAGCTTGTTCTTGCTCTGGGATTTAGTGGGGCTGGCAGAGCTTAATGGGGAACTGTTATTTATGCCTGTCTGTGCGTAGCAGCCATCTCATGTTGCTCCAGGTACTCCGGCTTATTAACACCTATCCTAGTAGTACCAGAAATGACTTTCCCTTTACCACCAGTAAGCCTGCAAGCAAGTCTCTGAACAGAGCAAGACAGCAAAAATAGCAAAAGAAAAAAAAAAAAGTTGTAGTTTTAATGATGCAGCATAGTCTACTGGTGTAACAACATGAATTTCTAGATTTGTCTAATGCTAAACTACTTTCAAATATAGTTAAAGAAGGAAAACTTCAGTGGTTGGATATCCTGTGAGGGTTCAGGCTCCCTCACTCCAAGGATTTGCTCATTTTAAAAAGAAGCAGTAAAACTTCACCTGATTAGGTGATTATTCCTTTATTACTAAAGCTTTTGGGGTGCAGGAGAATCAGTTTTAACTGCTTGTGCATACATTTTTATTATTTATATCACTTAAGCAGCTAAATGAGATCTCATTGTTTTCCATAGTTGTATAATTAATCTATGAAAACTCAATGACATTTCAAAGAATGCAAATATTCTTTGCTCCTATCTGAGTATTTTCTTTCTCTAGATTTCTGGTTTGGTATTTACACTTAATGAATGAACATGAACTCTTACTCTTGGGGTCTAATCAGCTTGACTAAATCACTGAGGATAAATTTTTAAGTGTTGTTTGCTCTATTAAAATCCAGTCTTCTCTAAGCTGCAGTAGTGAAAAATTTGCCAGATGCTCTAGAAGTTGTGAAAGGTTCAGGAGTCAGAAGTCGTGGCTGCAGGCAGGACAGTTTAGTATCTTACACATCAAGACTATAAGCCATTCTGGGCTAATTTTTTATAGCACATAACTGTGTTTCTGTCAACAGCATATGTGAGGGAGCAAGGAGCCAAAGTGGAGCATTTCTAGTCCCACACAATGAATGAAATCATACTTATGCCTTCAGTTGTATATCCATTGGCACGTAGAGATTTATTTTTGGCTTCTTTCTCTCTCATTTTCCATGGTAGACTGGGAGATTTTTCCTTCTACCCCAAGGCATGTGGCACAAAAATAAGCATGTATACTGGATCTGCTAGAAGTGCTAACAGATCTGATAAGAAAAAAAACTGTGTACCCTGTTCTTTCTTTTTTCAAAATGTCCTGGTGTGCTGAGGGGGATGCTTTGCATGTCCTGGAAGAGCAGTTATTCAAGAACAACATTTAGTACCTGGAGCCCACTGGAAAGCTGCAAAGAAAGCAAGGTACCTTCTTGCTTCATGGCCCTGAGGCGAGGCCTCTGCTCTGGCTGAATTTATGCCGAGTGGGACATGGGCTGTCTGCTTCAGCATTTATTGATCTGTTTTTCCAGGCAAGAGTATTTCCTGCATTAGGAACATTTCCTCCTGTGGACCTCTGGTAGGGTCATGTTCTGTCTCAACTGGAAAGAAAAACCTCCTCGTAGGTTTTCATACTACCTGTGGACAGGATGCATGGCACACCCTGGATATGTTATACTAAAAAAGGAATAGCTGATTGCCGTTAAATTCTGCTTGCTCTGAAACTGAATGTGTCCAAGCCCGTAATGATTTTGATTTTGTTCCTGAAGCAAGGAAGTAACGCAATGTCCAACACACAAACTTAGGTCTGACTCTGTTTAACTGAGCTAAGTAGACTTCTGAGTGAAGTGTGCCTTCTGCTTTGGCACATGCAGAAAAGCTGCTCGATTGCAATTATTGTTAAATGTGCCAGAATACTTACAAGAGATGAGTGAGTTTATTTTTTCCTCTTTCAGTATACTTATAAGATGTAAATTTAGAATCCACATGGTAGGTGATGTTCTTCACTTCTGTCTTAATCTCTTTCAAGTAATACTTTTTTCCTATCCATAAACTCTAGCTTTGTTATGGAAGAAGAAATTTCCACGTAATGTTAATGAGCATAGCTCTGTAATAGCAGCTAATACCTCTGTAATAGATTTAGTTTATCATCTCCTGCTAGTTTGTCTGAGCTGATGCTCATTAATTACTGTAAAGCAGCACAGCATTAGGTGGCTGGCATCAACCCACGGCGAGTGGGAGCTGCTCTCCGGCAGGAGCTGCCCCGGGTCAGCGGGAGTCAACTCGCGCTTCCCATTAACATCCCTGTAAATGGCCTGTGCCAAAAAGCTGCTCTGCACATTGGAGCTTTCAAGGTTGGAGGGTTTATGGGTGCTCGCATGGGAGCACCCCCTGGCCCAGAGAGCACCAGGTACCCGCGGGGAGGGAGGAAAGGGGAGCAGGAAGGCAGGGCCGGCTGCGAGGGCCCCGTCGGGGCTCCTGCCAGTGACACGGTCGGGGTGTCAGGCTGTCCTCGGTTTTGGAAGAAGAATATATACTTAAACTACTGAGAATTATGTTAAAAAATAGGAAAATATTTCATTTTTTAAAAAACAAATCCAGTTTAACTATGAAAAATCCTTATTATCAAAACTATGGGGGCAAAGACATTTTGCAAATGCTTTCTGTTTGCATTGTTCCAAATGGCCCTGAGCTTTTGTAAGGTCTTAAATAGAGAGTTCATTAAAACAAAACAACACAGTGATAGCCTTTGAGAAGGCTGGGAAGGAAAGTGGGATGGGTGATTGTCATAAGAGAGTAGGAGGGACAAAGCGGAATGGGAGAGATGCAGATGTTAAATGTCAAACTACAGCTACTCCCTAAACTGAAATGTATATCTGGGATCAAGCAGGAAGAAAAAGGACAGTATTGCTGATACTGCTGGGAAAACAGCAGGACCGGGGCACAAAGATATAACTTATTCAGGAGCGGGAGAAGAAAGAGGGGTTGCCTCCTACACACGAGGATGTAAGATCGTCTCTGCAAAACAGGCAGAAGGCAGTTCATTGAGTCCGGCAGCGGGCGGGAGGTTAATTAATTAATTAGATCTCAGTTAGAACAAGACTGAGTACCAGCAGCTCATTCAGTTCCTGTGTTGAGCTGGAGACAACTGGGAGAAGGGGGCTCCCAGAGCAGGACTTTGAAATGCCCCTGGTCAATAGGAAGAAGCAGTGTGGTTAGTTTCAAATGTGAGAAGTGTTTTGGCTGATAGCAGTGGCAAAATGGGCAGGGAAGAAGAGAAAGAATGAGAACAGCAGAATAAAATTAATGGTTCTCAAAAAGCAGTATTTAAAATAAATGATTAGTAAGTAGAGTCTTCTGAGATCATCTTTGAGACTGTTGTGTAGAAGAAAACAGAAGTTACTGTGAGGGATTAGATGGGAAAAAGAAAGGTAAATTATTTGAATGCAGGTGAATTAGAAGCAGAATCATGGGAGACAGAGTATGGCTGCAACACGGGTTTTGAAAGGCCCAGAACAAGCACGAAAAAGCATAAACAAGATAAAGATAAATGAAGTATAAACAAGACACAGGAGTAAGGATGATTGGCATGGACGTGTAGAAATGAAAGAGGAAAAGCTGAGGTCCAAAATTGAGTTACCAGAATATAAAAGCAAAGAAGGCTGGCAGCCTTGCAGCATAGACTTGAGCGCAGGAACAGGATGGCAGCCCAGATGCTAAGACACGTCCAACAAAGACTGCAAATATGCCAACGCATTGCTAAATCTTGTCAGCAAACTGCAGGTCTTTGCTTGTGACAAAGACTGGGCTTTTATGCTGTTTTAGATGAGCTGTTAGGAAGCCTTAGCCACTATTGTCTTGTGTGGCTGAGAAGGTGAAGCCAGTGTGTGGCTCCGTTCCTGGGACTCCCTCTCCAAGGAGACAACAGCGGCTCTCCCGGCTCGTGCCTGTAGTGAGGCCTCATCTGAAGTGCACCTGGACTTGCCGATGGTGACTGGCTCCTATAATATCAGACTTTTTCCTTTGCTTGTAAAAACAGTTATTTTGATGATAAGATGCAATGCTTGTCAGAGAAGGGAAAAAAGAAAAAGACAATTTCTAACTTAACAGGAGCAATTTGAGAAACTGGAGTCCTTCTAGGAACATACTCTAACACAGCTGGAAATGCATTAAGTTTGGTGTTTTTAGACCTTATTGAAAATAAATACAACTGGCCATAGCTAAGTGGAAAGCTGCATTAAAGGAGCTTGGGCAGATCAGCACCAGAAAGGGGTCTGACCAACTGCTGTGGAGGTGGAGCTCAGCAGTAGGCCTTGCAGCTCTACTGAGCGCTCCATAAAGTAGTGTTGCATTTGACTTTCCTAAGCATTCATTTTTAATGTATATGGCTTTGAAGATTCACTCATGTCAACTCACATGTGCATCTTCGTCATGTCCTCCTGGCTCTGCCATCGCACTCCTGAGTAAAGCAGAGTGCAGCAGCACTGGTAGCGGCGCAGGTGGTCAGCGCAGTGAAGGGCTGAGGGGCAGCAGCTGGTGCTTCTCTAGGTAGTGCTGGAGCCGGTCCTGGCAGAAGGCCACACTGGGGTGGTCCTCGCTGGAGCTGTGGAGGGCACAGGAGCCATTAATTCTCTTTCAGTTGTGTTGTGGCTTCTAGTCAGAAGAATCCTCCCTTTCCTGCCATTCACTCACTTGCTGTTGCGGCTGGGGACATATGTAAGCTGGAGCACCAGCACAACTAGCACTGCAGCATGAGGATTTGAGCCTCATTACTGTACAAATATACCCAGCTATATTTTGGTATTACATTCTGGTTATGAAAAATTAAAACCATACAATATCTGAAAGTACATAAACTACTTTTTGGAATCCATTAGTCCTTTAAGATAATTGGGTATATTCTCTTACTTGTTAATGTGCACTTGCTAATGTATTAATTAAGTAATTCATACTGGGTGTTCCAGTCACAAGTGCAAACTGTGTTTAGGAACTGTTACAGAAGTATATTCCATTCTCCCAAACTCTTCCAAGTACAGTAGGAAAATGATTGTGCTGCCAGTTACCTGATTTGTACACTAATGTATTGAAGAAACCTTGGTAGGCTTTAATTTGAAGCTCTGGGTTTATAAGGTCTCTAGATACTTTTATGCTCAGCAAGGTAAAATATGATATAGTAGGTGAAACACTAAAATCAGTATTTCTAGATATTGGAAAAAAAAAGGTTTACTAATTTTCCCCCTTCAAGTGTTAAATATCTTGTTGAGCGGGAGAAACCATATCCCAGTCATGGAATAATAAACAGAGTGCCAAACTTGCAGCACTGTTGTTAAAGCCCGTGGAAATGCCATCTTGGAGAACTCTGCCGTTGCTGCAGTACAAACGTTCTCGCAGCTCTGCTGCCCGAGTCGGTTCTTCTGGCATACAAATAAGCAGGTTTTCAGTGTAAGGCAGTGCATAATGAAGCTGTTGTCAAGACCAAAGAGGGGAGACAGACATCAGCTCTGTCTAGAAGTGGAAATTGATATTTGTCAAAAGTATAAGATCAAAAGCAAAAATGCTTCTATTGCTTAAATGGTAAAGGTTAATACTAACGGAGAAAAAGTAAACTAAGGGCTCCAAAGAAGTTAAAGTAAAATATCATAAACCTAGAAGCCTAGGGCAAGGCAAGGAGAAAAACGTTCCTACAGTTTCTTTGACAGGACTGTTTGCTTTGTACATGAATCATTTGCAACAGGATCTCAAACAGCACTAATGTTAATAACAGAAAATTCATAGCATGGTTCAAGACCTAATACTTCAAAGTGGCAGTCGCTAAGAGGACACGAGAAAGCAGCATTGCTACAGTTTGCAAATTTGCTGTGTTAGTGGTTTGGCAGTTCCAGATCGGAGTCCCAGTGCGAGAAGGTTGGCTACAAATTAGACCTGCAGGGCTTAGGATGCAAATCTCTGTTCTGCCCTCTGATGAGTAGCTGGGTAGTTTTTCTAAGTAACAGGTCTGACACAGGATGCCAATTCCTTCTCTTTTCCTACATCTTTTTCATTTTATTTATCAAAGAAATTAATGTCTGTATTTACAGCATCTGAAGTACTGAGCTAAAAGCGAATCCCTGGAGACTGCTGAGGCTCATGAAGGATGTTGCCTCACATACCACTCAACCTCTAATTCAAAGGCAGTAAGATGTGAGATAAGAGCAGATTTGCTGCACAGCACCAGCTCAGCAGCCCCTACAGTGCTGTTTGCTTCTTTCATTGGCACGTAAGCACCGCCTGGCCCGGATCAGCTCTGCCACAGTGGGCGAAAGCTGCTGCAAGCAGCTCAAGTTGTCACAGTTAATTTTTATTTGTGTTCCAAGACAAAAATACGTGACAACCTTTTGCAGATGTACGAACATTAAGCCACAAAATACAGAATGTAAAATATAAGCATGGCTCAGGAAGTGAGTGTTTCTTATACGCTGTGGGCAGCTAATTATTGTTGTGGTTGTGTTTAGAAGTTAACTAAAATAATGGCTAAATTGCTCCTCTGGAAGCAGCGCTGCTGCCTGAGCGCAGGTCTGTCAGAGGGCTGCTGCACACAGCAGTTCACAACTAAAATGGAGAAGACGGCCCCAGCAGAAGAAACAGTAGGTCACACAGTTGAGTAGGAAGAGAAGAAAAGTGGTGACAACAAATGTCAAGTTATTTCCACATTTTAGATGTGCAGGGGTAGAAGAAATAATTTGACTGACTAGGACATACACTACAACTAAAGAAAAAGAGAAGGAAAGCAAAGGAGATATGGACAAGAAATACAGAACGAAGTGAGGCCGTTAGGAAGCCAAACACAGCAACAGGTCGTTGTTTTACATTTTCATTTCTGTGGTTGCTACATTATTAAGTTATCATGAAGGTTCATCCATGAGTGAAAAGCAAAGGAAGCCTCTTTTTTAGCAGTAACAGTCAATTTGCAGGTTACATTTACAGAAGTTACGGGAAGTTGGGTTTTGGGGCCCCTGTTCTCTGTTCCAGAAGTACCGCTGTTTGTTGTGCAAGGGTGCTTGTTTTGAGGGTGTTATGAATGGGCATCTTCAAACAGTGCACATGAAGATCAGTTAATGACTGGGAATTATCAGAGGGTCTGTGTATGTTTTGTAGTGGTCTCCACTGAAGAGTGACCTGCTGGTTAGAGTTTAAGGCTTGTCATATATCCCACTTTAGAAAACCAAACTCCAGAGTCTGAGATCTACTGTTACTGCTTCTATAGGAAACCAGCTAGGTGCACTAGGCAGAATAGAACAGCTGCATTCATAGGGACCTAGGGGCAGGGAGCAAAACTGAGCAACGTGTTTTTCATCAACTCTTATTTGACTATTTCTCTGAGAACATTTGTATGAGAAGATTGTAGAGTTCAGCAACTGATAGTTGGTACCAAGTCTGCTTTTGCTGGCTGATAGATCTGATGTAATTATGTGTGACAATAAGCTGCCATTTCATGAGCATGTGCTTGAGCTGTTGCAGTGAGTTATGGCACAGCATGTCCCCAATCTAACTGGTTGATGGAGGACAAAATAATAAGTTCCTACTAAAAAGCGTGTGTGTGTGTGTGGGGGGGGGGAGGGGGTCAGACTCTGACCCATATTTAATGTTCTTAAATTAGAGTATGGCATCAGTGAAATGTGAGTTGTCATCTGTTGACATCCTATTTAACAGAAAACTGAAAGCAAGGTTGCCTGGGCTAGGAGAAGTGCATGTCAGAGTCAGCAGGCACTTGTGGATATGTAAAGCGACAGATAAGACAAACCAGAAATGCTTGGTGTGATTTAGAGCCCCAAAAGCTGTGCCCATCTGTGATGGGAAGCCAGGGCTCCAAACCATGCTGTGCAGCCCTGGGCAACTGTGTGTGTGTGTGTGTGTGTGTGTGTGTGTGTGTGTGTGTGTGTGTGTCCCTAAGGTGGTGCCATGGGGAGCCAGGGACTCCAAATCCCAACAGGCAGAAGATACAGGGCAATATCATTCATGAAAAAATATTCTAGAGGCCTTAAGTGATCCTGAGATGGAACAGGACTGGAATGGGTGGGTTTAATGGAGAAAGCAGCAGGGGTAATGCTGATCTCTCTGGACAGAGAGCAGCCCCTGTGTCCCTGGGCTGGCTCTGCACTCTCGTGCCCGTCTCCTCGGGGAACGGCGCAGCAGGGCAGCGTGCTGGGCTCCCCTTTGGGGCATCTCAGCCAGTAGAAACGTCCCTGTCATTACTGGGTAATATAGTTTCTTAGTTTCTAGGGATCCTTAATTGCAATGGCTGTTTCATCTCGAGGAAATATGTTTTCTTCTCTTTCTGGCTATCCTTCCTTGTACAACATGTCTTATTATGTTTTGTTGGGTACTGTGGCTAGCCTGGTATATGTCACTATAGCATGAATTTACCCTGTCCTCCGCCCTCCCCTCAAAAAGAGAGAGATGCTCAAACTTACTAGGGAGAATGAAGTGTCAAGGTCTACGAAGTTTATTTTCTCTAGACTAAACTTTTCTGCATGTCGTCATGCTTTGCAATAATGTGCTGCATAAAATGCAAGGACAGAATTGAATCCTAAGGAAACAGTGATCTTTTAAGTAGATTCTCTTTACTTTCTGCTTAAATGCAATGACTGGAGGGTCTTGCAGTTGCTTGGCTTTTTTGTTTTGTTGTGTTTTGTTGCTTTGTTTTCCTTGAGCTTTTGTTTTTCCTATCCTAGTACATGAAAACACAAAAAGAAACGAAAGGAGAGGCGTGAGAGATCTTGAGCTCTACAAGCGCGCTGAACGTGGGGTTGGTGGAAGCGCTGGTGCGCTCTGTAGCTGGGCGAAATGAGCTAAGGTTCTCTTGATGCTGATTTCTGCACATTAACATTCTTTAAGAAATGCCCCACTTCACCACTGACCTTTTTTTCTTTTTTCCTCCCAACATAATGTTAGACCTAAAGGACAGAAGGTAATGGATGGGAACTAATTCAATCTGAGCAGTGCTGAGTGTTGGATGAAGCTGTTCTGACTGCATCTTGACTTTCCAGGTAGTGTCAAGATAGGAAGTTTTGTTCAGATTTGAAAACTGCCATCAACTCCAATTGCTGTGACAACACATTGAATCAAGCTGGGGTATTGGGAGTCTCTCCCCTTAGCAATCCTGACAAAGCTGCTGGGCAGCAACCCCCAGTGTTAGTGTTTGTTTCTTGGCCAAATCAGTCTAGCTGGGTTTTAAAACCCAGTCAGAAGTTTCATGCAGTAATTGAGATGATGAATATTTTGTGTTGGCTTTTTTCCTGTTTCCCCTTCAAATTATGACTGCAGAGAAAACCTCTTGAGAAATGCAAGTGGGTTCAACTTTTATGCTGTACTAGTGTCACTTCATTACTTTCATGTGGTTACTCCTTGCCTCTGTGTTAGTATCAAAAGAATAAGGCTCATTACTTCTGGAACATGGAAACCCTTCTGAATAGGCCATTCTTTGCCTCTAGCATATGGTCATAACTCACACTAAACATGTTTTGATATCTAAAAGAGTAGTTAAAAGAAGGCTGTTTTTATATGGCTCCTTTTCTTGGCCTCTGAAAATATTAATGCTAAAATATAGCATGAGAAGTTTATTTCACCATATTTTTAGGCCAAAAGAAAATAGCTAATGAGGAAACTCCTTGCAAAATTAGGTAGCTTGTTACGGTATCATATAGTAGCTAGAGATCATAGAGTGTTTTAGTAGCTTTTGTGGGAGAGTGCTTGTTTCTTGCTTAAATAATCAAATCACTGCTAATGATGAGTTCTGCTCGTAGGGAAAAGTAGCGTTGGAAAATACTTGTTATTCTTTTATATATCATTTCCTAAAGTTTTAAACTGCTTTATAGCTAATAGCCTTATGGGAAAAAAAATAAATATTGAGCTGTAACGACGAAAAAAATCTTTTAAAGGTGATGGAGGATGGAGGCAAATGTAAGGGTATTATGCAGTAATCTGGAAGAAAAGTGATGATTCATGAAAATCTTAAATATTTGAATTGAATAATGTAGTTCACCTATATCTTTTCTTCTTTTTAAAGCTTTTAAAAGCCTGACATGTTTTTTCCCTTAAGACATCTGGTTTCTGGATTCCTCACACCTCTCCAAGGAGCGAAGCTTGCCACAGACCTTGTTTCATACGTGTCCTCTGAGCTACTCTCCTTTTGTTGCTGGTGTGTTGTGCATCCAACCTCCACTAGCTCGAGAGCTCCATCCGAGCTGGTCACAGCCCAGAGGGGAAGCAATGGTCTTTCCATGTACATGCAAGGAAATACACATTGCTGTTTTTTCTTCTTTTTTAGCATTTAGAATGGTGAAGTGCCCCAAAATTATTTTTGAAAGATACTATGTACATACCCAGGCCTTGCTGAGTAGTATCTTCCATTGCATTGTTCTTAAAACCCACGCGAAGTTTTGCCTTGTTCCTGCTTTGGTTTCCTCCTCTCCCTTATTTTGCCGCTCCTCGTCCCTCAGCGCGGCTGCATCTGGGCTGCTGTTGGAGCAGAGCGTGTTCTCCCTGCACATGGACATTAGTAACCATGACTACTGCGTGCGGCTGCGGAGGGGAAGATTTCCTCCCATCTCCGCAACTTTGGGAAGTGAAATTACACATATTATAACCTGAAAGAAATGCATTAAAGAGAGAAAACTGAGGCTACGTTGTGTTGGTTTTCAGTGGTGTGTTTAGAATTACAACTGTCCCTGCGTGACTCACGCGGCAGGATGTGGCTCCGAGACAAGGCGCCCGTGATTAACATGCACCGCGGGTACCGAGAGAGAGGAGCGAGCGTGTGTTCCCAGGAACGAGCTGAGCTCAGTGTGGAGGAGGAGGCTCCTGAGCCCACGCGGCACCGAGATGAGGTGTGCACTGCTACCCACTTAGCTAGCCCGTCTGAACTAGAATTTTTTCTTTCAATTTAACCCACTCTGATACTGAGGCCAGTGAGCATCTCTCTTGCGAGTGCCAGACAAGGATTCGTGCCAAGGAGGCAGCTCAGAGCACGAGACGACTCTCCACAGTAGGGGGAGCAAGGAGTGGAGCACTGGGATTTCCAGAGAGGCCCAGCTAACTTGGCATGGGTTAGTCTCTGTGGGGCTGACCTGGGTGCTCCTGGTGTCCTGCTGAAATTGGAATCCTCCCATCCCATGCCATTTGTGCTGTGCTTCTAGCCTGTCTTACAGCCCTCTCTCTGGAGAGGCCTGCTGTCTGCATCCCCAAGCAGGCGTGCACAGAGGTTTGCATGTCGGGCATGACATCCGCAAGGCCCGTCCCACTGCTGGGTAATCCCTGCTGCTGCTGCAGGCCTCGTCACTGTCCCATGGCAGAAGGGTAGCTCTGTGCTCACAGGGTCCTGCCACCCCATCGCAGCTGAGTGTCCCCTGCGGGGAACATGCACGGACCTCATCCAGCTGCATTTTCTGTATCCTTCATTACATTTGTGTCCTTTCTGGTCTGGAGTGGGAGTATATCTCTTACTGAGGACTGTTTGTGATCAATGCTAATGTTTGTTTTTTTGGAAAAAAATCCCTTTCCCAACTCCCTCCCTATTCCTTCTGTCACTGCTGCTCCCATAGCAAGATGGTCAGGTTGCTCCGTGGCCACAGGGGCGAGTAAATGCAAATGGAGTTGAGCCAAATTTCTTCTTGCACTTGAGCAGCCTGTTTGCAAGGCAGAAATAAAATCCAAGCAAAAAAAACCTAGTCACCACTGCGTATCTTCTGAGTTTCCTGAATTTTACGATTTGCCTATGAGCAAAGGTATGGTAGTTATGTTCTGGCCTGGTGAGAAAAGCAGGGACCATTTTGCTTAGTTAACTTGAGTTTGTTTTTTTTTAAAAAAAAAGTCATAAAAGTAATGCAGAATATCTTTATCTCATTTGGTAATAACAGTATAATTAATACCCTGAAGTCTTCTCTGATAACATCTAGCAAAACCAGTTTGTTTTTGCCACCTACTTTGGGGTAAAGGAATGTTTCTACTGTACAAGCTGCATGTGCCCGTCGCAGCGAGCGGCTCTCAGGAGCCTCGCTGCGCATCTGTACCCGCCGCTGTTGACAAACCCGCCAAGCAACAACCGCTTCCGTCAGTCCCCTGAGCAGCAATTTGGGAGGTTTCCGTGCATGGTACAAGGGGCGTCGAAGCTTGTTTCACCAGCCTTTGGGGAATTATATTCAGTGGGAATTATACAGAAAATGATGAGCTCTTCTCGCCTAAATTCAGTCCGTTTGAAAGCTGAGGTAAATATTTCTGGGTATAGAGAATGATGAAGCCTCCAAGGACGCTGACACTGGGATTAATGGC
>JAUBOD010000457.1:3893991-3906590 GCA_032353885.1 Nothura maculosa
CTCTGCGTGACCCCTGCAGCCATCCCCTCGGCTCGCTCTGCGTGACCCCCGCGGCCATCCCCTCGGCTCGCTCCGTGTGACCCCCGCGGCCATCCCCTCGGCTCGCTCTGCGTGACCCCCGCGGCCATCCCCTCGGCTCGCTCTGTGTGACCCATCCACACGCCGCAGACGGCTCGTCCCAGCGCACGCCTGGTGCAGAGCCAGGCTCTGCGGCATGGCCGGGCGCGTGGAGGCGCCCCGAGCTCTCCTGGGGCTGCTCTCGAGTCCCTAATTTATCAGTGCGAGCAGCACATTAATACAGCCAGCCAGGGAAAAGCAAACGTTGCAGCAGTGATTTACATGCTGTAAAAGCATATTGCCATAGGTTCCCTTTGCTCAGTCACCTGCAGGATGCTCATTTATAAGGAACAAGTACAAAGTACAATGCTTACTGCAGGTAGAGCCTTCATAAAAGCTATTAGCTGCAAAAATCAAATGAGCTCCTGTACCAGCTGCACAGGGCACAAGCATCTGTCTTTGCACATAGGTCCAGATTAGGTCCTTTTGGTCTCCAGTGTAGGAGACAGGCTCGTGAGCCAAGAACGGTTTCTCTCCCTGCAGACCTCGGTGTCTGTATTTAATGGTTTCTTTGAGGGAGGCAAAGAACTCAGTTTTTGGCGGGGGATGTCTTTCCTATTGTCTAGCAAATAAAACCAATCTGGCCTGGGTTCTCTCCATTTACACTCCTTACAGGAGATTTGTCTTTAGGAAGTCCTGCAGCAGTTAAGTGCCTGCTGACACTCAGAACAGCCTGAGTGACCCGTTGGGGAATCGGTGTGTTATAGGCCAGTAGCCTTTGGACTAAAAAGTCTTTGTATAAATGAATCTAGAAAAAAATAAAGCAAAACCCCAAGAAATACTATGGCAGGGATTTAAGCGAGGCACAATTTGCCCTTTGCAGGCTGCCCCCGTCTGGTCAGAGGAAGGGCCAGGAACTGAGGGGCCTGGCTTCGAGCCAGCCAGTAAGTTGGGATGGAAGTGGTCAATGAAGGAGAGAGCTCCCTGGGAGCCAGTTGGCGTGTGGCTAACAGGTAACAGACAAAGCCTTTGCTTCGCTTGGTGGAGATGGGTTTCTGCTCAGATTGAACTCCCATAGATGGGAAATGTTTCTCTTGCTGAGGGCCAGGGTGGGCAACAGCAGTTGCGTTAGCACTGCCTCAGAGCAGGACAGGGCTGATAAAGGCAGAGGCAGTGCAGGCTCAGGCTGTGCTTGGGTCCTGTTCTGCTGAGCCCAAGTCTCTGTGCAGCAGTGGAGTGTGTTGTGCCTTCAGCGAGAGGCCATGGGCAGTGGCAATAGCGAGGAGATGTGAGAGAGACCACGTTTATCTCTGCATGTCTTCAGGTAGGATTTGGCTTTTTGGCTGGATGCTTTGGTCTCTGGAAAGCCCATGCTGATAGGTAGTTTGGAGTAGCATGGCCAGCCCTCCCAGGCTCATTAGAAAGTCCCAGCCCGACACGAGCACCCTGTCTTGGCTCAGTATAACCTGAGGTCACTAGGCCTTACCTGTGCTCCTCTTTGGTCACAAAGTTAGGCCTTTGTGGAAAGGCCTAGCCCTGTGCTTAGGGTTGCAGTGCTCTCTCCAGTGATATTTACTAGATCACCTTATGTCCGATGCGAGTTATTCCAGCCCCTGCCAGCAGCGTGACCCTGGGCACGGTTCGGTGAGTGGGCAGGGCTGTCCTTGCCCAGCCCAGGCTGGGGCTCGTCCCGCACCTGCGCTGGCTAGGGAGGAAGGGGCACTCCTGCCACACACCGCAGCGCCTTCGCAGAAGAGATGCAGTTAACGCTTTTTAATGGAAATGAAATGCTATACCAGCTGGTGATCCAAAATGCTGACCAAAAAAATGGGCTCTAATGAACTGTGCAATCCTCTTAATTTAGTTAGTTTACATAATTACATTTCTACCTCCCACTCAGCTCAATAATCACACGGATGCCCTGTCTTGAAAACCCAGCACTGTGCCTTAATGGAAAGGTTTAAATTATGCTGACCCACTTTGTTAATAACAGTGATCAATAACACCACTTCATCTCTGTTTATTTTTAAAGAACAATCCATGTTGTGTTATTGTCACTGTAATTGGGATCAAGAGTAGTAATCAGCTCTTCCAGGTGTTGTGGAGATGGTGAGATGTGTCTGCTGTGACAGCTTGGGACAGTTGAAATTTTGTTCTTTTTCCCTTTTTCTCTTGCTTCATAAGTGCCTGAGGAATCAATGAGCAGTCCCCTGTTGTTCTGCAAATGATTCCTGGTAGCAGCTTAAGTTTACAAAATAGTAGCTTGAGGCCAGCCAACTGGTGAGAGAGCAGCTCTTCTTATGCCACCTGGTGACACGTAAAGTCACTGAAAGGTCATTGATTTACATCAAATGAGCATCTGGACTTATTAGTACACCAGTCCATGCATCTGCTGGGGGGTCCGTTCACTGATGTCAGCGCTATGAGAGCAACACATCAGTGCAGACAACAGTTTTGTCTTTGCGAGGTCACAAAGTCATCCCTCCTGTTTGAGAAGAAACACTTCTACTCTTGGTTTGGGACATGCTGTTTCAAGAAAAGTGATAAAAATATAGATGTTAAAAGGCACTTGTGAACCTGCAGGCCTGATGTACACATAGGAAATGTTAATAATTGTGTGTCTTCTTGTACTGTTCTGCACATCTTGCTGTTCTTTTTGCCTTTAGAAACTACGATACCTTCTCTGCTCAAGGAATAAGACGCTCATTAGTGGGAATCAAAAGGTTGGGACCACAGTTACTTTATCTGTTCAATTAATAAGTAGAATTTTTTAATTGTTTTTATTGTTCTAAGACATTGAAAAACTAGCCATATAGTAATTGAGCTACAAAGGAATGAAGCACTTAAACCCTACAGGGAATTTTCTTTAATATTTTTCTTTATTATTGTCCCTGCTCATCCTCCAAGGCTATTGGAGTTACCAGTCTAAAGGAAGCCAGGAGGAAATCCTGCTGATGTTGAACCAACCTGCCATTGCTTCTACCAAATCTCCCTCATGTTAATGATGCCTATTTCACTGCCACTCAAGTTTTGGTTTGCTGCCTCTGTTCTTGAACGGTGTCAGTGCTAGTGCCCCTCTGTGATTTGGGAGTTATTTCAGGTGCTTCCTCTTCGACGTCTTCACCCAAAACAGAGCTGTTTCCGTGGTGCATGGTGATTCACAGGAAAACATCTTCCATTCATTTTTTTCTGCCCAGATATGACTGGAGTAATCCAGGCAGCCTGGACAACAGGGTTTGCTCAAGCTCGCTGCCTGTGACAGCAGGTTCATCAGCAGCACACAGTGAACTCATCACCCTACATCATGGCTTCATGGAGTAATATTAATGGGATCAGGCTGAATCGGGACAGATACGGGGGGTGTGTGTGTGGCTGTTGAGTTTGACAGGATGGTAGTACAGCTCTGAGTTAAACGTGTGTCTGCAGAAGAGAATTGGGAAGAGCTGTTTCTTACCTTCATAGCTTTATGGAGATGCCAGTGTGGAGTTTAGGAAGCACACTGGGAACAGCTCCGGATTGGGTGAATGGTTGGGAACAGCAGTAGTCTGTGAGATTACTTCCCCAAGACAGAGGTGTCCAGAGCTAGGACTGGAGTCCTTCAGGGGCTTCCTTACCACAGTAAGTGGTACCATAGTAAGTACCACAGTTGGCATGTTCATCCATTGCTTTGCACAGGGTGGCAACAATTACCTCCAAATTTATTATATATGGTGTCTGTAGTATTTCTTTCCTTTCTTCTTAAACCTAATTTTGTCCAGCTCCAGGTCTGCATTTTTGACTACTAGTGAATTTTTATAACCATAAGGTCTCTTGTGCTGCCAGCCTGTGCCTCATCTCTCATTGTCCCCTGCCTGCGCTCCTCTGTGCCTGCCCCATCCTCACTCCTCTCCTCAAAGCCTCTGCTGTTTTATGAGACTTGTATTTATGGATACTTAACACTGTGCTATTGTGGTAGACTCGTAAGTACCTCATTCTGCATAGAATAACTGCTTGTTACTGCTGTCTATGGAGCTATGGTTGTACAACACAGAGATGAACAATAGTAAAACAGATTAAACATCGTGGTCACGTGGTCAGTTAGAAATTGCTTTCACAGCTGCGCCGAGCAAGGCAAAGCTACAGGCGGGTGTCAGGAGAATTGCAGATAGAAGAGTCTGACAAGCCTCAGTCCTGAGGTCTTGCAAACTCAATGCAAAGCTCATGGGCTGTTGCTAACAATGGCAAGACATGTTGAAGGGCTATGGTTACATCTATTCTGTCATTGTTAGAGATGACTACACAATGTGTTGTGGTGTATGAAACATTCACTTCTAAAGAAAAAAAAATCTTCAGGTTTGAACCATTAAATACTTGACCAAAATGCAGGAGAGGCAGAAAATCTCAGGGCCCTGGCATGCTGGATGCACGGAGGAGTCTTGGCAAGGCTCCTGTGACCTCTATCTATGTCAAGCACCAGCTGGGGGCCAGTGGCAGGGCTTTTCTTGGAAATCTCCTTTCAAGAGAAATGAATATATTTATGTAATGTTTGTATATCTATACATAGATCTCTATGTATGTATTCTTCTGCTTAGAAACTGTGACCCCAATGATAAGAAGAGGCTTCGGTTGACTTATTCTGTAGATGGCTTTACCTTGCATTGTGTGTGCTTGGATGCTAAAAGCAGCATCAGGTTTTTCCAGAGAGTATATAATTTTTGCAAAATCTATACTTGTTTCTAGCTGACGATCTCCTGATTATACTGTATCCTTTTGCTGAAGAAGTTGTTGATCTTTGCAGGGAAAAAAAGGACTGAAATGTGAAAACGGTAGTGCTGTTACTTGGCGGTGACAGGAAAGATGCACCAGCATGCAGATTTATTCTTATGTGACATGTAATTGCTCAGGACCTATTTTTAAAACAGGGCTGGGAGAAGCCACGGGGAGCAGAGGAGAGGCTGTCGCTGGGCAGATGAGGTGGGTGCCACACTGGGAGAGCGGCAGGGCCAGGCGAGCAGAGGGCCGGCCCGGGGCAGCTCGGTGCCTTCCAGGTACGCAGGGTTCACGGGAGAAGCTCATCCCATGGGCCACGCTGCTCACCAGGCCCGTTGCACAGATGTCTAACAAATAACATGTTCTGTTTCATAATGATAAGTTGCATTAAAATATGATTAGCCTTTATAAGAAGCAAAGATGCCATCAGAATTGTGCCTTTTAAGCATATGTGCAGGGTTCCTACATTCAGTCAACCATGATGAATGATCATCTTGGAGTTCATCTGGCAGCAAACAAGCTGAACAAATATGTTTTTACATAATGTGCAAAGCCACGATGATGTAACTAAAAATCCTAAATCATTATTTTTATCCCTGAAAGTTGACTGATATTTAATTTTTCAAGTTGGTGGGTTTTTATACACTGTACAAAGTAAATAAATAGAATTTATTCACTTTGTAAATTTTCAAATACAAATAACAACATTTTCAAAGACACTAGGGGAACAGACTGATTCAATTTAAAGAGCAAGCAACTAATCCTCACAGGGCTGTGCTTCTATAATTATCTGCTTATAGTTTTGGAAAATCACAAGTAAACATGGGGAAAAATGTTCGGTTAGTCTGAATTACTCTAATCTATCATTGGTACTAGGATAGTCCCTAGAAACTCTGAATGATAGGCGATAATTTAGTTTTCTATGCAATGTCCTACATAAAATAATAAGAGAGTGCCCATCTGAAATAGCTTGGTGTCTAAGTAACCAAGACTCAAAAAAGATGGATGAAAAAACATTCTCTTATCCATTTCCAAATGGGCTGCTGAGAGAGAAATGAAGTGACTTGACCAAAGGCATTAGGGAAATCTGTGGGAGAACTTGCAACTGAACTGAAAAAGTCTCCTAAAAATGCTTTGCTGAAAGTGCCATGTTTGAAAATTGGGACTTCTGCTCATGTATATTTTTCTCATAAAAACATCTATTTTCCACATTATTCCTATCTCAGAAATATGAGTAAAAAATGTAAGAAGTTTAAGCTGACATGATTTTTTTCAAGATAAAATATTCCAATTTTCAGATCTCCTTCTTGGAAATTTTATGGAAAAAATATATACAAGAATGTAAGAAAGAATTTTCTGTCACCATTCTTTATTAAAAATGCCTGTGTTTCACTTAGCACTGGCGCTGAGGCTCAGGCCCTTCCCATCAGCACTAGGCCACCTGTACACAGTTCCCTGAAAAGCTGCCGCAGTTGCTTGAGCACCAGTGTCCATCCAAAGGCAAGAGCTGCTCGCGCTCGCTTCATGCCTGTGTCGTCTCTGAAATGACAGAGAGTATTTGTGGAGTTAGTTCTGGGCTGTCTGGGAGAGACAACTTGCCTGCAAGCTTGGGCTGATGTTTGTAGTCTAGGCCAAGCGGGTGATCGTGCAATCCGTAGGCCACGGGGCGAATGGCGCCGCGCTTGGCGCTGGACAGAGCCGCGCACTGGCTCCATTTGAGCCCTGCTGACGGCCTTTCTGTGCAAGGCGACTTCGGAGCCTCCGCACACGAGTGAAGGGGCACGACAGGGGCTGTAATGCAGCCGAGAACTGGGCCAGCTGTGTCCTGCAGCGCTCGAAGACAGAAACTCTCTGGATTTATGCTCACGTACAGCTCTTTCCCGTAGCTCTGGGAGTTACAAAATGTGCTCTGCTTTCACTGTCAAAGACCCTCACTTAAAACACTATTCTTTAGAAACTGAAGGAGCTGTAAATAAAGCAGACTAGGACAAAGGAGTTTGTGCCCATTTGTTTCTCTCTCATCACAGTAATAATAATGCATTGCTGTAGTTCAAAGCGATATGGCCTCTCAAATATTAGAACTAATATGGGTTTCAGTGACTAGTTAGAAGCTAGGGCTGCAGCTTGTGTTCCAATCATTCACCTCTACTAGCATGTAGAAAAAAAAGTACTCTGGATTTATGGAATTCTCCAGAATTTTGGAAGAAGTGTAGGTAATACTCCTATTTAAAATATTATTTGGAAAAAAAGGAGATTATCCCTTTTTAAAAATATGTATTTTGCATGCACAACATAGTTATAAAGTGCTGCGATCTTTCAGTCAACTTATGTTTTATGTAAAAATACAGCCTATATCTAGGTTAGTCATCTAGGAGATTGCTGTACCTGGAGATGTAGTGAAATGCTGTTACAGAGACAGTCTGGAGGGTGAAAATTCCAGTTTATGTAAGTCTGCATGTTGCTAACACACCTGAGGGCCAGCTCTTCGCAGGGGACGACTGGGGTATGAGCAGCACTGAATCATGTTAAGTGCAATGAAATGATACTGAAAACCCCCGCTCAGCTGCTGCACAAACCTGTGGGCACCCAAACTCCCTGACTGTACAGATTTTTACCTCAGGGCTGCCGAGTATCTTGCTCCTGTGCATCTCGGCAGGATGAGCAGTTCCGTTGTCTTCCAGCTTTGTGGGCACTGTTGCCTGTGAGATGAGCATCTCTCGGCAAGCTTAGGGAGTGGTGTGGGGCGCTCTGAGAAAAGGTCGCTCTGCTGTCACGTCCTTATTCTGCCTGTGTTGCGTAAGGACGGCTCCTCAAAGCTGTGCTCGTCATCCTGGCCCACACACGTGTGAGGTGCTTGCTAGCTTGCATGTGTTTCAAGGTAAGCTAGGAGAGGATTCTCCCTGTTTTCTTACTTCAGCAGGTTTACTCAGCTCTTCTCCACCCTTTTGGCTCTTCCTGAGGTGTATGGCACATAGTCAAGTATCTGTCTGGCATCTGTTTTTTTATTTCAGCTATTTAGTCCAGGCCAAAAAGTCCCCAGGACCTGACCTATGAGCACCCTGGTCTGTTGGAGGGAACTATGGATCAATCCTAGAGTTTCTTTCAGTAGCATGTTAAGTACAGTAACCAAAACCAAATGCTGAGGCAGGAAGGGATCCTCAGCGGGGCTGCTCAGATTCTTACCATTGGGAAGGGTCAGTATCATTTTGTTTCATGCCTGTTTCACTTAAAATGAATAATGGCAAAACCAGTTTGTAGCAAAGAAGTTGACAAAGACTCAAATACTTTGTATATCACATTGGATCTTGTAGTAAATGTAATTAAGACCATTCTGAGTTTAGAAACAAAGACAAAACTGGTTTTTGTAGCCCTGTTATTCCTGTGGGCCATAAGCCACCACAAGCGTGGTGGAAGCACCATGACTTTTAAATATGAAACATCCATGGCTTTTAAATATGAAAAAACAGGAGGCGCATTTTCAATAGTTTAACATAGCAGCTCCAAGTCAGCTTTAAATATCTTAAAAGCTGCTGTAACTCAGGTGTTTATGTTTCCATTGCTTACCTCAATTAACACAGTGATTGGTTGTAGAAAGCACTACAGCTGTGCCAGTTTTGAGGAACATATGTTAAGAAAACATCAGTTTGCCTGGAAGCTGATTTTAATAGGGGTTGTTTTGTGGCTGATGGCAAAATAGGGAAAGGATTCAGCTCTTTCTTCTTTAGGTTATTTTTTGAGTTGCAAACTGAATTTCCTTTACTTGTTTTGTGAAAGGTATGTAGAAACCTCTGAGACTAGAGAGAGAAATGCATTTTAATAAGATTGCTTAAGGTTTTCTGTTATATTAAGAGAAAGGTTTATACTGTTTCTATTCTTTGTCAAGTTTGTAGGAAGAGACTTAAGAAGAGAGGATGAAAGATGGGAGGAAGACAAGACAGCTATAAGGATTATATTATCCTTATCCAGAGATAAAAACAAGAGATCACTTCCACTCAAAAGGAGAGAGTTACTAATGACAGACTGAAGCCACTTCAGTCAAATATTAAGAGAAAACATTGGGGTTTTTTGGAGAGAGAGAGAAAATTGGAAAATTGTTTATCAGCAACCTGTGGCCTAGGCAGGTCACTTCTGTTTACTGAACCTGTCAAAAGGGACTTCCTGAGAAAGAACTGGTTGAGTACATGGTGCTGAGGGCAGGTGACACCCCTATCAGAAGATGATGCAAGAACAGGAAAGGGGCTTTTGTGGTTTGTAGCCTCTTGGGGTTTTGTTGGGTGTTTTTTTTTGTTGTTTTTTTTTTTTTTGTTTGTTTGTTTTTGTTTGCTTTTTAGTTTTCTATGAAGTATTTGTTTTTAGAAACAATCCTTGGTTGGAAACTGCCAACTTTAGATGCAGGTTTTAACCTCTCTGGCAACAGAGTGTAAACTAAGAGTAAGTACAGGTTCTGAACAAAATTTACTCCTCTTAGAAGTTGCTATGCCAGGTTTACTGTTGGATAGACTAGTGAAGATAGACACCTCACCGTAGTCTCCGCTAGACTCCGCTTTTTTATTCTCTGAATGCAAAACTTTAGCATTGGGGGTTAAAATAACAGAAATATTAATGACAAGTATGGGTCTAAACCTCAAACAAGCAAGAGAAGAGGTTAGGAAGAACATTCCCAGAGTTGCTGAGTCTAAAAGAAATGGCCTTTGTTAATCTGCAAGACACTTGGAATCCTGGTAGAGTTGGAGATGCAGGTAGAAGTCGAGCTGCTCCGTGGCTGATGTGAGGACTTGGGAGCGTAGGCAGGAGGTCCCTTTGCCCTGGTAGTCACACAGACAAAGCAGCAGTGTCAAAGCAGCCTAACGGGTCAGCTTCTCGTAGAGGTTGTCAATTAGGTGGAGCATACCGGAATATTTTAATGAAAACTGACGCTTGTCACTTCCTGGCTACAATCTAATATTATCTATTTAAAACGTTTTTGCGGCAGGATGGTGTTGCAGTTAAGTTTAGTTGCTTATTTAAACTTATCTGGAATGAATTTGACAGTGCACTCATCCTCTGAAGAAGAGAAAGAAACATAATTACTGCAGTACAAGTATGTTAACAGGGAAGGTGTGTGTTGGCAGGGGCTGGATGGAGCTTTAGGCGTGCATTTATCAACAGGAGTTGACTTGGTTAATCCCCCTCCATCCCACTGCTTTTAGATCTTTCTTATTAATGTAACCTCAGAATAATTTGTTATTCATATGGAAGGCCTAGAAATCTGAAATATCCATAAGAATTAATTTTCCAAAGATGGCACTCTAAGGCTGCTGATGGATTTCCTTTTAGCTGCTAAGTGATTAAGAAAGGTGAATTGCACTGAAATTAATAAATAAAGTAGATTGGTGGGCAATTTTATACGAGCTGAAGTGAAATTTGACCCTGTGGGAGAGTTCAGGGGAGCCCTCCCAGGGACAGCCTTTCGTTCACGCTGTTTGTGGAGAAATGAGTGTGATCCCCTCCAGCTGCCTCTCTCCCCAAAGCCAGGTGCGGATGTACTTCCCCACGCTGGACATCTTATTTTCTGTAAAGTTAGGCTAATATTTGCTTCATTATTTCCCAGCAGTGGGATATGCATCGCTGCTTATTATCTAATGAAAGTTGACCAGAAAGCTGCAGCAGACGCTCAGCTTCTCCAGTGTAGGGAAGCAGGATTTGTTTTGGACAATCCTGTAGCTGCTGTATTCCAATATGGAGGGATAATCAGGACTGTAGTTCATATTGGCGCTAAGAAAAAGCAGGGATGATAACCATATGAGGAGGTGTAGGACAACACAGCCTTATGTCTTATTATTTTCTCACTGTCAGTCATCAAGGAAGCTGCCAGGATTGTTATCTCATTGCGCTAGGCACAGCATAGGAAGCACTATGGAAACTGCAGAACAATAGAAAGGTGGGCTGCCCTGACAAGAAGTGACCTCTCTAAATAATTTTGACAAGAGAGAGGAGATGAAAAAGAATTGACTTGGTGCAAGCTGTTCATTCTTCTTGCATTTTTTCCCTTTGCTCTGCTAAGTCTCCTCTTTCCTGTCACATAGCATTTTTTTCCCCAAAGAATAACACAAATCTGACATACATTCACTTCCTGAAAACTGTGTGATATTATTATTCACAATTTTTAGAAAAAAATCCAAAAGGTGTTGTTTTCATTTTTTATGTTCTCATCATGAGCTTTTCTCTTGGTTTCTTCTGCAACTCAGAAAACTCAAATAAAATAGTAATTTTAAAATAGGTTTGTAGAAAACTCACCTAATCCCATAGGAAGGGGACCTATAGGAAAAGTAATAGACATAGCAGCCAAAAATTAGAATGAAGAAGAGAGAAGAAACTTTAAATACAGTTGGGACTCTTTGAAGAGTTATTTCAAATAGAAACTTTTCACTAGATAATAAAAAGTTTGCATTGGTTTTGGAAAGGTTTCAAAACTTCCTTTCTGGTTCCGGCAATACAGAGATGTTGCAAAAGTATCGTCCTCCTCGTATCGGTGGAGTGTTCGCCCTAGCTTGAAGGGAGAAGATCAGTAAGTATCATGGGCGAACTCCGTACAGGATCCCGACCTGCTTAAGTGGAATCAAGAGATTTTTAAGTAGCTTTAGTGCAAAACATGATAGTGACAACTGAAACTCCAACCTACAAATGGTTTTATGTGGATGAGCGGCTGTAGCTGGGGACAAAGCATGGGCTTAATGTGGTTTTATGCCTGAAGAAGAGCTGGGAACTTCAGTGTTATGGCATCGATGTCAAAGTAAGCATTGGAGAGGGAACCCTTGCTCAGTAGGCTATGAGGATTGCGCAGGACAAAGACATCAGTGTGTGTCAGGGATTACGCTGAGCAATTACAAACACTTTAACAGCTCTGATTGGATCTTGCACAGTTCAATACCTTCTAAAATGCGTAGTTAATTTTCAAACATCTTAAATTCTCAGCATTACAATGAACTTTTCATCAACCAAAAATGTTAAGTTGCAGAAATTATGGAAAACTAGAATATGAAAACAGAGCCAAGACTGAGGAAATGCATCCTTCAATTAGTTTATTCACCCATGTACTGCTTTCCTATTAATAGACTATTTTTTTGTAAAAGAGTCTTTGGAGTTTATTCTGTACCTCAGTGAAGTTGCACAAGTCATGGATTAAAACCTTAAAGAATGGGAGAGAAATAAGGTTCATCCCAGACTGATAGATAGATCAGTTATTAGGAATACAGTTTGGTCTGTATCAATAACAACACTTTAAGTAATGTGAAGATTGCGTGTTATCCTCATAGGCATAGATGAAACAAACAGGATCAATAAACAGGCAGCTGTTTTTTGCCAAAGCCCTTGAAGCGTATCACGTAAATGTGAGTGCAACATGCTCCTGGAAATTCAGCAGCGCTCCATCCTGCCCAGGTACGTAGCTTTATTGCCTTAGAAAGGTTTTTAGTGCGGGCAGTAAAACGAGAGCTGACTACAGGCACTGGCTTGCCTCTCGGTTTGTGCATGCTCTCCATTTGCACAGATGTCCATCACAAGAATCAGAAAATGAAAACAGGAACAACATCATAGGACATCTGCAGCCACCCTGGCCGTGCCACAGAGGCCAGGTAAAGGAGGGAATGGGTTCCCTATGGAGCTACTCTGCACAAAGCAGTTCATGAAGGCTGGAAATGACAAGGGCTTTTCTGTAGGCCTTCTCTAGCTGGTATGTCCAGGCCACCTGTTGGGCAGGTGGAACCTCTCTCCTGTCACCTAAGAACTCTAGCTCCCTAGGGAATATGTAACAG
>JAUBOD010000457.1:3925148-3944447 GCA_032353885.1 Nothura maculosa
CACACACCTTGGATCACCTCATCCTGCCTTGAATCACCAGGGCAGATGGAAGGCTTGTTGGTCCTCAGGGCAGAGAAGAGCCCTGGTACTGCACTGATAGATTCAGACCTCAGCCCTGCACTCAGCTCTGGACTTGCAGTTCCTCTGTGTGTCCTCCACAGGCTCTGCAGCTAAAAAGCTAGTTCTTAGTAGCATCCCATCAGGTGGGATCCGGGGTGTTCTGAAATGCGCTTCAGGCAGAGTGGAGCTGCAGGCTCTTTGTTAGCTAATGCACAGTTTAGGAACACATCATCTTTGTACATCATGGGGACATTGCAAATTTTGCTTGTAAGGATGGAAAATATGTCGCAGTAATGAGAAAAGCTACTCCATTATTTGATTGTGAACTCTGCTTAAATTTCCCAAAGGCTTTCAGAGATTTTTAGAAAACAATGGAAAACAAGGTTTAAAAAAAATTCTTACAAAGTGTGCTGGTCTCCTTACTTTATGAATTGGAAGGAAGGTCGCATGGAAAGCTGGGTCTTTTCAGCATTGGGATAAATTTCACCGGATAATACACAACAGCCTTGTTTACATGCCCCAAGAGTGATAAATGCAATTATGGTATTAATACCCAGAAGAAAGGGAGATACCTTTGGGACCAAAATACTTGGACGCCTTTTATGAAAAGAAGATTCTACTTTTCATAGCCCAAAATATTTTGTATTACAAATTCTTAGAAACTTCCTTTTTCTATTTGTGAAGGAGACCATCTAAGTGCTTATGAATATGATGGACTTATGTATCTATGGATGAGCTTTGACAATCATTTTTTTTAAGACATAAACTTGTTTCTAGGAGTAGATTTGGCAGATAGGAGTATAGGCTTCACATACAGCGAAAGGAGCCCTGCCCATAGGGACTGCCAGATCACTCCCTTTCATTCTCCTGCCTGCTGTGGGGCAGAGAGTGCCAGGTCTGCCCTGCTGGGCACCACTCTGAAAATACATGTGAGGAGAGGGTCAGGAGATGTCAGGTAGGAAAGGAAGGGAGGATGCAGACCATAAACTGGAGCTTAGTTTCTTCTGTACATCTGTTCCGGAGTAGAAATGGTTTTGAACCAAAAAAAAAATGCCAACATCAGTCCTTGTTTGGGTCCAGATTCTGCAATTGGCCTCTGTCTCCATGATGAGTATCTCCAGTCTAGCTGTAGGACGTGAGCATCTGCTCCAGGGCACTGAAAGCCTCTCCTTGCCTGACAAGAATACACTTAATGAAATTAAAGAGCAATAAAATATAGCTACATTACTCAAGATTATTACTTTGTGCCACGTTGTGAATTCATACTATAATTTATCACCACAGGAGATCACAGGAACAATGTCTGGGTTTCACAGAGGCCTTTGTCATGTGGCTGTAATCACATCTGCAGGTAACCAGCCACAGTAAGGAGGGCAGTCAGACCCTCCACTTCATCACACTGCTGCTGCCTGCCGGGCAAGGATGAAATGACTCCCACCCCGTAGGCATCACCCAACTGGCCACATGAGTTTCCTGCATCTAGGATTTTTATTGAAGCATCAAGTGCCAGGTGCTGTGGAAGGCAAGGGGAAAGCTTAACAGGATAACTGTCCGTCAGATGCAGAGGAAGGTTTCCTCTGCTTTGGGACTTCTTGCCAAGTTACTGAAGAGCTGTGATTTTTACCGATCATCTACCAGGAAAAAAAAAATCACTGGTGGCTCTTGAAACAGAGAGTTAGAACAAAAAGAAGGAACAAAATAGAAGGCAGGAAAGAGAAGTTTGCATCTGTTAGTGAAATAAGCTCCCTATTTTTCACGTTTCCATGGAAATCCGAATGTTCTGCTTACTTCTACAGCATGAAGTTTTTTTGTTTTGTTTTAATTTAATCTCTGGGTTTCAGGTGAGCCCTTCCAGTTTCCACGTGTTGAGATTTACTTTACAAGACATCCTTCTCTTTAGCTTTAGCATAATAAAAGTAGCATGCATGAGGCTACCTGCCTTGCTGGGTGAGGGGGAATGTTTTTCCTCTTTATAGAAAGAGACCAGCTTGCCCAGAGGCATGCTCCTGTTGGATGTTCCTTGTCACACTAGATATTCACTTCCAGCTGACAAGTGCAGGGTTCCCTGCTTGGATTCTCAGAGCTGGGCAGTACTGGGTGGCCACCCCAGTGACCGACCTCTGCTCACGGTGGCTGGCAACCTCTGCCATGTCTGGGGATAAAGGTAGCTCTGTCTTTTGCTGTATTACCTCTATTATTCAGACTTTTCTTTTTTAGACACTGGTCTTTTGTTAAATTTTAATCTTTCAAGACATGATTGATGGAATGACTGGAGAAAATAAAAGGAAATGCCGAGCTTCCTTCTGAGGTCAGAAAGCTGTGATGGGGTAACTTGGTGACGTGGAACTGAAGAGCTAGCAGATCTCCCTCCCTCCCTCAGTGCTCCTTCTCTCTGCTGACCCGTGAAACAGCCCTTTGAGAAGCTCGCTTGCTAAGCTCAGGCATCACTGCCTTCTCCAGCAGGACAGGATCTGGAAAGCACCGCAGGAAGGGTCGCTGGGCAGTGGACCTGGAGAAATAGGGTCGGCTGGAAAGGGGCACTGCCACCTGTCCCCTCTGTGAGGCTCTCCCTCGGCTGTGGGGATGTGAGATGGCTTTGCGCTCATCGGAAAGGGGAATCTGGGCTCTCTGCCGTGTTTTACTCTGCAGCTCAGTACATTATTGCCCTGAGAAGCCTGAGCTCCTCCTTATTTCTCAAGATTTCTTCCCATCAAAAAGAAAGATGCGAGAGAAGGATTTTTAATATTAAATCAGACAAATCTGTAAGTAAGGAAAGTAATAGAGGGGATTTAGGGAGGAAGAAATGTTTGTGTGTTACTTTCAGCAGTGGCCTTGACACCACCAAATATGTTCTTAAGGCCTCCTTATTTTAAGTTTTGTTTCCTCCTAGGTAATACTTCCCACTCCGGACCTTTAGAACCAGTTAAAACACTTTAAAAAAAAATTAAGGGAAAGAAATGAGTCAGGAGCATCTGAATGCTGAGAATAAAATGTGGTAAATATTTATTGTCCCAAAATGGAGGGAAAGCTGCTTTGCAGGCATTTCAGTGCCGTGAAAGAGTTGAAAGTTCTTGTGGTTTTTGTGGGCCATTTATACCAGTGGTCTTTGCTCGTTCTCCTGTTTCCTTCAACTGGAGTTGCTCCTCTGTCACTTCCTTGGATGCAGCCACAGTTTGAGCTGTTGTTTAATTTGTCTCTGAGCAGCAACAACTAGTTAACCTATGTAACATATGTCGTTAAATAAAATGGGCCCCTTCTGACCTTTTTGACCCTTGGATTAGCACAACTAGCATTTCTTCCCACTGAAATTTCTAGGGAACTGGAATCTACTGAGAGGTGACCATGTCCTATGCTCTTCAGACTCACAAGGTTCTTGCTTTTTTTCTCCTTTTTGAAGTGCTGCAGTATAGTGAGGTTTGTGTAGGGTTTTTTTTTTTGTTTGTTTGTTTTTTAGGAGTGACATGGTAAATCACTGAAAAGAATGCAAGATGGTTTCATAATAATTGTAACTTATGATTGAGCCACATGTAAATTAGGATGAATTTCTCGGGGAAAACGAATGCTTCAGGTTGTGGGGGGGGCAAAGTCATTTTAAAAACTTTGTGGGAAGTTGCCCCAGAAATAGGCCTTCTCTTTGTCCTGGCTTCTCTCCAGAGCAGTGTGCAATTGTACCAGCTGTGGGCAGTGAGTGCTTAGCTGTGTCCTCGGGCACGTGCCATCAGCCTGCTGTGGGCTCTGTGCGGGGGCACCTGTACATGAGGAAAGGTCGGGTGCTGCGTGGTTTGAATGTTCCCAGTTCACACTTCTTTCAGAGGGAGCCACGGGTTCTCTGAACCAAACAAAAGCTAACAGCACTCCCAGGAACACTTTGTCCATTAAATATTATCGTGTGGCATTAACACAACCTCTAGACCTCTGTTTGCAACCTTGAGACTAGAGCAAGGCTTTTGAATGGGTCTCTTTTCAGAGGAGAGCTTGCATTCAGTCTGAATGTATGGGAGGTTCCAGGTAAGGGTACGCTTGGGACTGGCAGCTTGGTGCTGAGAGGGAATTCATGGCAAAGGAGAGGGGTGTTGGCATCCGGCTGCAGGCCCAGGCAGATCTTCCTGGCCTCTCGGGGGAGTGGGGGATCCTGGCACAGAGGTGGCAGCGGATGGCGGCGTCCCGGCCCTGCCCTGCTCAGGCAGGGTGTGATGACTCCGTGCACTGCTCGGAGGTGACGCCCTGTGCCCCATTTGTAGCAAACTGATGCGCAAAAGCAGCTCAGGTTCTGACCAGAATTCAGGTTCTGACCTGCTTTTGTGAGATCAGAAGGCAAGCCCCAGAAATACCCCATTGTGTCCTTCATGCGTTTTGCTGCCTTTTCCTGTGTGTGCTTTCTGAACTGTGTTTAACAGCGTAACTGCTTCATGCTGCAGCTGCTCCTCGCCTCACAGGAAAGCTCCAGGGGATCATTGGGACCAAAGTGAAAGATCTGTTGTTGTGGATGTCTGGGGAGAGATGTGGAGGACTAAAGTCACTAAGTACCTAAAGTTGTTGAGAGAAGCCAAGTTTGAGAGACAGTGAGCATCCCCAGCATAAGAAGAGCCAGGGAAAACGGAAAGCCTGTCCCCAGTAGTGCTGACACAGGGCCATGCAGGGCAGGGGAAGGAACTGAGCCGGAGTAGGTATTTGCTTTTAGGTTCTGATGTGTCAGTGGTGGCTTTAAGTTCTTATTCAAGTTTGAAGTAGTTAAACTAATTAAATGTGATCAATTGGTAAAATAAACAGAATTGTGCTGCTGTCACCTACAGGAACAAAAGCCCATGCTAATTTATTCTGACGATCATCTGCATATCAGTATAAGTAATTGTTGCTCACAATTAATGCTATGAACCCAGTAGTTAATCTGCATAAACTGTCATTTTTTTCGCCCACAAGTGAATGCAGTGCTTTTTATTTTTCTTCTGATTTTTCCATGCTTGTTCCTGTCTGGCTGCTCCATCCTGGGGCCTGTCTTGTGGCCATCCCGCATGGCCAAGGGGCTCCTGGGCCTCTGCCGCTTCCGAGCCCTGCGTGCTCCTGCCTGCTCCGCACTCAGCACAGGCCTGAGTCCACCTGGGGTGTCCTCCTTCCCACAGGGATGGCAGAAAGGCAGCTCAGAACCCTAGTGCGAAGAGAATAGGAAGGAAAAGAGCTACTGCTGTTGATGAAAGTTAAATACATCTACATGATCTTAATTTGTTATTGCTGCGATGTCAGAAATCACTTTGACTGCAGAAATCTGTGGGCTGGTGTGGGCCTTCCTGCCTGCCTTCTTGTACGGCCTCGCATGGATAATATGCATACATTGTCCAATGATAAAAAATATTTTAACAAAGTGCTTAATTAAACTTCATGTAGAAGTAGTATGAAAAGAACAGAGTGTTAAGAAGCACAGGAATGATCAGCTTTGCAGTTGTACATTAATTCAATTCTATTTACAGCTCATAAATTCACTTAACATTTTCCCTCTCTCTGGACTTTGCACAGGGCTGCAGCACTTCAGCTGGTGCTCACAGAAGCCCTGACAAGGGGGTGTGAGGAGGTACTCGCGGGCCCCGTCGCAGCGGTGACAGGAACGTGTGAATGTTGCTCGCGCCTTTTTCAGCGCTTGCGCTCACCCAAGTGCAGAGCTCCGTCCTTGTGGCGCGATAGCTCAATGGGAGGACCCCAGGGAGCGGAGTCCAAGGACCCGTGTGCGTGGTGCCCCCATCCTTGCATAGATGTGACCAAGGGAAGTGGGTTCATCGAGTCCTTGTGCTCCTTTCCTGGGAGGGTGGCGGCGAGTCCTGCCAAAGTTGACATTCACCACGTGGCAAAAGGCACCTGGGCAATCGTAGGCAGATCTTGCCAGTTTGAAAACAGTGCAGATGCCCTAAAAAGGGTTCTTGGGTCTCGTTTTTGCCATTGCGTGCTATTAAGTACCTCTCTCTGTGCTACACAAATCTCTCTCCTTTGTGAATGGCTGTCACTGTTAACACTCCAGAAGGGTGCAAGCAGCACACCTGCAGTCAACCCGAAGCTGTATATATTGGGGAGAAGCTGGGTGAACGATGTAGCTGTCCATGGTCACTGCAGAATTTGGGCATGAATTTGAATTTTCAATGTGTGTGTGTATTTTTTGCCTTCAGTGAATGCAAAATTAGGACCCACCACGTCAGACTAGTATCTCGTCTCGCTTCTTGTAAGATGCCATAAGCTTTGCTTTTGTTTAACAGGTGGTTCCCCAATGGAAATTGCAGTAGTGCTAGAAACATTATGGTTTTGAAGTCCTTTTTAGGAGGAAAGTGTGATGAGGTAAATGTGTTCATTTATACATAATGTAAAGAGAGTAAGAAAAATACATGTTTCTAAAGTTTCTGGGGAACATCATCTTACAGATTTTATGTCCAAAATCTTAATATGCATCCTCAGAATAGGCTGTGAGAAATCTTTCTGCTTATTTCAGATATACTTTGCTTCTTATCATAAGAGCAAGATACATTGTTTACCACAGTGTGAATATTATGTGTTAATATATTTATAGTCAATTTGTTTGGAGAATTATTCCAGAAAAGCTTGCTTTAGAAAAAATAATTTTGACAAAATAAATTAATATTTGAAATAAAAATAAATACTTGAAGATTTTACATTGCAAGTGCATTTTCCAATTTGACAATGCCTATAAATGCCTTTCAGAAGCAGCTACAATGAACAAAATGGAAAAGTCAGTAGTAGTTAAAGCTTCCAGAGCACTTGATGAGGAGCAAGGAGGTTTTACGCTCAGGGAAGTAGCAGAGGTCGTGACATTCAAAGATGGTTTAGAGGGCAGTCCCTTTGACAGAGATTTTGAAATGCAGCAGCGGTCCAGATTATGGGTGCACCGGCTATTGCACCTCCCTCCTTCCTCCCCATGTTAAGTCCTTGTTAGAGCCTCTACTAGGTCAGTTTTGTGAGGTGTGTGTATGAAGATAAAACTCTCTTGTTCTGAGCTGTTCCTTACAGGTGAAAGCTAAGGGATTTAATGAAATGCTGTAATGAAAAACATACCACTAACTAGGTAATTTCTCTGGTGTGGCTAAACAGAGGTCATGACAAGTGGACCCGTTCTGGCAACTTTTGAAAGCATAATTCACTTCTAAAAGAAGAAAAACAAGTGAATGTTGCAGTTAATGCTGTGCTGTTGTTGCACACTGAGTGATGTCTGAATCTCATTAGTGCGTGTTTATGGGAGAGCATACAGTCCTTGAGGAGAAAAAGCACTTAAATTATTATATCTTACCTCTCTAACCTTTGTTTTTATGCCAGGTCAGTCTAACTCACTGAAAATGTTCCCTCTCCACACTCTTTCTCTGGAAACGCCGAGGGCTGCACTGCATTCACTGCCCTCAGCAGCTGAGGCCTGAAAGCCGCCCAGGCCAGTGGGTCGAGGCGGCTCTCGGACCATGGGCAGCAGCAGTGGCTGGGCAGGGCTCACATCCCCTCTCCCCAGTGTCCAGAGGGAGTTTCAACCATCAGATGCAGTATGGAAGCAAATGAGGCTGTTTAGCTGCTGAATATACTTCTCTTGATCAAACCAATGAGCTAGACATAGAAGCAGCAAAGAAATGACCAAATAATAATGTTATCTGTGGAGGAGAAATGTTACTTTGAGGCAGACTGGGAAAGGGAAGCATGGAGGCGAAGGGAATGGGGAGAGGCAAGGGGACTGGGAGGAAACTTGATTCCTTATCTTGTCCTCACAACCATTTCTGAATCTGGATTTCAGATATCAATTCATAATAAAGTTAGAATGAAGTGGAAGCAAATTCAAATTTAATCTGATTTTGACACGCAGTAATTAGACGCTCGCCAAGAAGCAGATGTTGTTGTACTGTAATTACAGGGACCCCAAATGATCACTAAAACAATACTCACAACTCCCCTGTGACGGGTCTTGACAGATTCATAAATTGGAGGAGAGAAAACTTTCTTGAGTCCTTCCCTGTTGCTGCATTCTTACATTTTGCTTGGTAACTCATTAGCGTGTATGCACAAGTGCTGTTTTCCTGCTTGAATTCAGTTACTGGAAGCTCCCTGGGAGAATAGAGCCTTATCCTCTCCCTCTCAGCGGGCACCTGGGACCTGGTTCTGCAAATGCCGTGTGGGTAGGATTAGTACGTGCAGGGCAGAGTGCAGCAGTTTCCAAGGAAACAAGTACATCGTGCTTGGGGTAGCGGAGATCTTGGGAGCGCCAGAGCGGCTAGAACAGTCCTCTGTTTATCTGTTTCCTCACCGATTCGGAATATAAAGGCAGACCCACGTTGCCTTTGGATGGCTGTACAAGTGGTGGGCATTTAGCTGCAGCCGCGGCGGGATCAGCACGGAGCCGCCCGCCTTGCAGACGTCTCCTCGGCGGAGCTACACGTGCGGGGGCACCTTGGCATGTGCTGGGAGATGGGCACATTGCTCCCTGCCGATGGGAAGGAATAGCCGAGGTGCATGTTTGCCCTTGCCCTCCTTGTGCCAGGCAGCGTGGTGCCACTGCAGGGACACCCATAGCCTCTTGCTGCCCCTGCTTCCCTCACCCGCTTTCAATCCGGAGCCCTCTCCAGCAGGAAGAATAGTAGCACGTGGCAGGGCTCGAGTTAAAGCAGCTTCACTGCTCTCTGTCATCAAGAATCAGAAGAAACCGCAATGTAGGCAAGGCCTTAGCTGCAGGGAAGGTCCCCCAGACAAGCATTAGAAGCAGATTTACAATGATATCACCAGAAATTAAATAGAAAGGCTATCTAGTTCTCCTGAAATGAGCTTTTATTCTGGGAGGAACTGGAATGGGTCTTCTAGTCAAGTTTCCTTCAGCCCTTCAGTTTTGGTTAGGTGCCTAGGAATCGGATTTTAGTAATATGCAAAACTGGAAACCACCAGTAGTATTTCAGATCCTATCTAGCAGAGATCAAATGTAAAACACCAATGGATCTATGGCTTTAGTGGCAATCCATACTGTAGCTAAGTGGAAAACTGTCTTTTTTGTTTAATTTTCCCTTAAATAACAAAAATGCATGCCTTTTTGTGGCTGGAGACAGTGTGACAGGAGGCAGTGTGTAGAACAGTAATGTTGTACTCCTAACAGGTAACAGCAAGAAGTGTTTACATGTGCCAGATAGGGGCTTTAGAAACACCCATCACATTCCCATCATGAGGGAGACTGTGAGCTCGGGGCCTGCATTTACAAGGTGAATTCGAACAGTGTCGGCCCTGTCTGGAGTAGATCAGAAAGGAGCTGCTGAGTATGTGCTCACTGCCTGGGGCTGCGTCCCATTGCTCTCCTCTGCCTCTCAGCTTGAACGTTCCCGTTTGCTTTGCCCTCCTGAACCCAGCAGGGCTGAACGTAATGTAGATAGTTGTATTTTTGTAGCCTGTTGATAGATAAGAATGGATTTATGAAATGAATTACAAGAAATCAGATCTTTCTTATGCTCTGACTTAATAGAGGAAGTTAGCATAATAACTCAGTTTCTTATATGTGCCCAAATGGCAATGCTGTGAATTCTTTTTCCATTGCAGCTTAATTCAAGGATCATTTCCACAACCTGATTTACTCTTGCACCTTTTCCAGGAATAATTGAGGTAATAGCCTGTCAGAGAAAAAAAAATCGAGGCTCACGTCAGAATACATGCTCTATTTTGTACAACCTACATCATGTATAGTTTTTAAAGACATTTTTCTTCCTTAAAGAATAGTATGTGGAAAAGACAACCCATGCTGGGACTAGGAGGGGCCAGACATGAGATGGAGGTGAGTAGGTGGAGGAAGAAGGACCTTCCTGACTAGAACACATCCAGGTATGTTAGGAGGAATTTATCCAGCAGTTTCAGCTGAGTTGCCAAGTGCTGGTCTTCATGGAGGTATGGGAGAGCGATTGGGCATGCTTCAAAACCCCCTGCCCGTCGCTCTCATGGCTTTTGGAAAGCTGCTGATCCGCAAGGCACATGGGGATTTGGGGGACGCAGCTTTGCAGAGCGCTGTAGTGGCTGGGATGGAGTGTAACAGGATGCATGGTTGTTGCTGTGCCAGTTTGGCACTGGGTGCCCTGGACGTGCTGCAAGGCTCTGGTAGCCATATCTGAACACATAAGGATGGTTTGAAACCAAGTACTGTTGTTCTCGGGTGTTCTGATGGAAAATGTCCTTCCAGTCACATGGAGAATTTCATGGCCGCAGGGTGACTTCCTCCAGATTTTGTTGAGGAAAAGGGAGTATGTCATTCTCACAAGATCGAACATTGTGACCTAGCATTTTTAAAACACAGTACAAGTTTCATCTTAATGGGACAAAAATGAAATATTTGTACCAGGGAAAGGAAGCATCAGAAGGAAAACTCAACTGGCAGATTGGGATGAACATTCCAAGCTCATTCCCTGTCCCCAGCATCAAAGCTGTCCTCACAGCTGGTTTGTGTTTTTAATGGAGAGGGATATCATGATTTTTATTGCCAAGAAAATGTGATTTTTTAAAATAAGTTTTAACAAGAAGATGATATACATTTCTGTATTTTTGCAAGTGATGTCAGCAGTCTAGCCTACAAACATAGCTTTCAGGTTTTTGCAACTGGGATTAAGTTCTGTCCTTCCTTTCTCCCTTCCTCCTAGGGAGATGGCATGTAATTTAGATCAGCTCATACTTGTGGTCCTGTGACTGGGTTTTTGTGCATTCAAGGTAGCCATCCATCAAGAGCTGGATTTCCTGAGAAGTAGGACACTAAAACAGAGCTAGAGAGAGTGCCTGGTGAGGGAGGAGGCTCCCGGGCCCCACGTACCCGGGACACAGGGACAGCCGCTCTCATCCCTCTTGGGGCAGCAGCGGCCTGGGCACTGCGTTAGCGAGCTCCGCAAGAGATCCCCAGCGTGCTAGTTCATCAAGTTGTGGCCTAATTAAAGCCCATTACTGCTCTTGTCTTTCTTCCTGTGGCAACCAAGACGATAAGCTGCGCTAAAGGAGACCTGGTGCTGTGGTTTCATATGGCTCTTAACAGGTCAGATAATTTTGGTATTTGAAGTCCTGGTAGTACAGCAAGACGAAAGGCTAAGATTTGTTTACTGTCTCCCTCCTGCTGAGTTCATTTTAGTACCTATTTGATATACTAATTAAACCATATTTCATTCTTTTGCATCCTGTAGCAGCTTGGTACTAACAAACAGAACAGTTGAGCAGACCTGCAACTTCTCTGAAACTTACTTTAAAATACTTTGGTTTTATCATAAACAAAAGTTTGTAATGTATAGAACATTTTAAAATCAAAGCAATGGATTTTGTTTTAGAGAAACTAAGTATGTATAGTCTGTCAGTCTCTCCAAGATCTGTAATCATCGCTTGAACGCTTGGAGAACTGTAACTGTGAAGGCTGTTTCATTTGTACTTTTTCTAACTTTGTAAAGGAAAACAGACAATTCAACAGTGTTGAATGTCTGTTGTAAAACATGCCAACTAGATTTTCCCTTTATTCCTTTCCTATTTCTGTTTATAAGCAAAAGCTGGAACAGCAAATATTTAGGAATCCTAATTTTGGATAAACTTAGAAAGGAAAGGCAGAAATCCGTAGTAAATAATAATTAATTGCTAGAGTGGGGTGTTGTGGGGTTTTTTTTTTTTGTTTGTTTTTTTCCCCCCTCTCCTCTCCTTCCCAAGTCTTTGTGCTTATGGCTGCAAAGAAAACCTAGAATAACTGAACCACAACTAAATACCTATTAGACTACAAATAAAAAGAAGTCAATTCATCGCTAGATTTTTAGTATCATGCTTTGAAAATAATCTTATTCATGAATTTTAACTATTCATAAAAATACATGTAACAGACCAGTATTTTCTTTAGTAAATGATTGAAAGGCAATCTGTGTGAAATTTGTGTTCAGTTTTGCACCCAAAGACATGTTATAAATAAATGGGAAGTTACTTAAATTAGAGACTTCATTCTGGTGTTGTACTAAAGTAAATCAGGTGCAATTATTTGGAAAGCAATAAGTATAAGAATTGATCTCATAAGAATTGATGGCATTGTAATGTATTTTATGTATTTTCTTATGTAGTTTTTGTATTTCTTTAGTGTATTTGTGCTTGTAACCACTGATATCACTTCATATAACATATCAAAGTATCCCATTACAAAAATCATTTGAATTTTTCCCCTGAACTAAAGCCTCCCCTCATAGAAGATCATCACAAAACAAACAGAAATACAGAAATAATCCCCCTGCCCTTTTTTTAAGAGTAATCAGAATTCACATTCATTATTCCTAATCACTCAGGACCTTGTGAGCCACACTCAGCTATCTAAGTGCAAGGAATTATGAAGCAGAATAAGATGGGCACTACAAGAGCAGCAGGTTCCTCCCACTTCGGGCTTATCACACTAGAGATTGAGATAATGTGGCTTTTGCAGAGCAAATGCTCAACATTTTGGGAAGAAAACAGGGAAATTCCCATCCAGATCCTCTTGGATTTGGGGAACTACTTTGAAGGTGAGAGGTTTCTAATGAAAGGCTTTTGGCTGATTAAACAGCAATTAAAATATTTTTGGCCGTCTAATTAGCCAGAAGAGTCCATCAAATTCTGATGAGTCAGTCTGATAATGAGAAATAACTGTATTAAAAGGCTTATCAGCTTGGTGGCAGAAAGAATTGTATATGAAAGAAACAGCAGTTTCGCAGGTTATCTCCTAAGTATTCAGGTGACTTACAGTTTGGAGAGAAGTGTTCTCATATGTTTCATTAACCAGTTTTACGGTGACCTGCTAAGGAAACCTGGCTCTCCTAATTGTGCCGGGTGCCCGGCTGGTGCGTGGGTCAGCTCCTGCTGCAGCCTCTGGATGTGGCCGGGAGGCAGCAGGGCCGCGGCCATGGCCGGCTCCGGCGCTGCGGGTGGAGGACGGGCCTCAGTGGATCCGTGCCCCGTGATGGGCAGCGCTTCTTGCCAAGGCTCAGCACTTCACCGCAGCAGCTCCACGCACGTTGTGGTCAGATGGGTGGCTCTTGGGTCAAGGCAAGTTGTACAAGTCTTGCAGTAACATAGGAGACTGGATAGCTTTTGTCAGATGGTATTTTCTTTACTCTTTCCTCCTCCTTTTTCTTGACCTCTTCTGTAGTAGCTTCCAGGATTAGACAGTGTCTGAAATGACAGTGTCTGAAATGACACCAAATTACATCCTGCAGGATCCTCCCACCGCAGGAGTTAATGGCCAAGGCAGACTCAGGCTATCTGGAGTAGCACAGGAGCACTGTCGTGTCTCATTCATTCTCTGCTGCACGACCAGGATTTTATTTCACCTGTGTTTTGGTTTATTTTTTAATAGATAGTTCATTTGTCTACTAGCAATAGAGCTAAAAACAAGTGATGCAACAGGAGTACATGTTTTTTAGCCCTGTGCATTCTTTTTTTTCCTGACTGAACTCTCAATAGTTGTTTTTGTAGCCTTCCTTGCTTCTCTGTGCCTGCGTGCTGGCCACGGAGACCAGGCACAATGAGGTTCCTCCGCTCCCTCCTTTCCATAGCTGAGTCCCGGCTCATAAAGCCAGGAGGTATCTTGGTGACGGCGCAGCTTGACCTTGGCCGTTGCACAAAGCTGCTGCCTGCCTGCCGTGACCCACCTTTTCTCTCGCATGCGAGTGATATTTGTTGCATTGCTGCTTTATTCTGTAATACATTTTCTCTTTGTCCTTTACTGGCTGGGCTTGTCGCGCTCTTCCATGGGCTCAAGGAAGGAGGACACAATAACTTCTAAAGGAGGTGTCGTGGCCCTTCCGCACATTCATTTGCAGCAAGCTTTTGTGCAAGAAGTGAGAAAAAGGCCGTGATCTGTACAGAAAATACATATGGTCGGGGAGTAGCATCCTGGCTACAGGATTCATTAGCGTTTGTTGAGGGAACGTTTTTGAATTTGAAGAATCAGACAATGCAGTCTGTAAGGGTATAAATCTCAAGGGGGAAAAGAAAAAAATGCCTGTAAGGTTATACAGGTGGCTTTCTTATTGAAGGGGGAAAAAAGATACCAAGTGTCTAATATTCAAGGAGACTGAGGAAGTCCAGTAAGCCTGTAATAATAAATGGCTTCAAGTATTACACAAAAAAGATACAACGAACCCAATGGACAAGTCCTAGTGATGTTATTTCTCACTCTTTTAGTCTACTGCTTCTGAAAATAGTCTGAATTTTGTAGCAGAGAAGCCAAGAGGCTTCTGTCATCTTAAATAAACTGAGGAAAAGTGAGACATTTCAAAAATGAGATTAAAATAATATAAAAAGGAATGAGGACATAGTTTTCTTCAGCTTATGGGCTCTCGCTGTGCCTGGATGAGAGTTCCAGAGAAGTCAAGATACTGGTTAAATTGTAGAGGGATCCAGCCACTTTGCTTTTCATTGCCTAATGCAAGGTAGCCCTTTGTGGAGATAAAAAACATCTGTGAATAAAGGGAAACCTGCAAATCTGACCATGAGTTTCTAGACAGGGTGAAGACTACCCTGTAGTGATGTAGGGTGCGTTTGTTGGGTTTTGTTTTTCCTACTGAACTGTAGCTGAGAGAAGTTTCCATCCTTTTTTTCTTTCTTTTTTTTTCTTTTTTTTTTTTTTCTTTTCTGAAGAGTAAAGGCCATGATATGGCTGCAAGAGGGCATAAGAAAGTGCGGAACACTATTTGGAAACATTTGCAAGCAGGAATCCAGAAACAAGAACAAAATAATGGCATAGCACTTCAAAATGGTTTAAAATAATTGATAGCTGAGACTTAGAGCAAAAAAGTACCAATTAGTCTTTTGTAAAAACAAGATTACCTATAAAGTAGCAGAATGTGGTCACTTGTGAACTCCTATCTGATGCTTCATCTCTTGCCTCACGTGGCTGTGTATGTGTCCATCCTTTGCAAGGAGAGTCCAGGACGGGCGGCTGCCGGCTCCTGACCTGCAGCCGGGCACACACTGAGTCGTAACTGACTCTTCTCCAGAAAATCACTGATGTCAACAAAGTCACTGAAGTCTCCATTCAACACTGTTGCTAAAAATACTTTTTAGGGACTGGCTAAGTCTTGTGTGAAAGTCTTATATCTCTGTGAGAGCTGGTTGAAATTGCCCCAGTGGTCAAAAATTACTAGGAATAGACTGGAATGAATACACATAGTTAGCACAAGACTTGATTCTGCTGGATAAAAGCTGTTAACAACATGTCATTTTAAAGAAGGGCCATCTTGAGAATCACTGATTATTTTCTCCCATGTGCTGCAAGTCAGAGATTGCTCTTCCAAAAAGAAGAGATAGATTGCTAATAAGTTAGCTATATTTTGCTCATCACATATATATTAGTTAGGGACTAAGATAAAATATTTAAGCTACCCAACTAACAGGAGGTCTTGCTGTGCCTGTTCCCCCAGCAGACTTTCTCCAGCCTGCTCACATACGTTGGGGAAACAAAACGGCCTTTCTGCTGAGGTAGAGGAAAGCACGGGTGCTGGAGGCCACAGAGCACGTTGCTTCCTCCTGTAAGGCTGCACACTCCTCACTTTTCTGTCCCTTTCCTTAAATAATAAATGCAGTCGCTGTAGTTGTTTCATGACCTACGTGGCTGGGATTACTGCGTTTTCATCTGAGCTAGTTTTGAGCCAGCTGATGGGTTGTTGCCGTGCCCCCGTGCTTATCGATGGAGTCGCACCCTCTCAACCCGGTTTTTAAATACCATCTTGGTATATGTTCTGTCTTTCAGGAAAAATTATTCTTGTCACAAAGTACTTTTTGAAATCCAATTTATAATTTATCTTCTTTTTGTTGCCCACTCAGCTGTAATAAGTTTGAAATGATCTTAATGTAATGTAGTTATTACGACTATCAGTTCAGTAGTTCCTGTGAATAATTCCCAATTTAGAGATTGTTGTTGAGCTGTTCATTGCAAATATTTTACTTTGAGAAACCCAGGCAGCCTTGGTGACTGTCTGCTCCTGGTCCAGACTTTTCAGTAGGCGCCTTCTGAGCACCCAGGCAGAGCTCAGAATTACTTCTTTGAGTAATCCCTGATACGTGTCCATGATCTTTTTTGGTCACCTGCTTAGAAAACCTACACAAGAAATGTCAACACAGTAGAAGAAAACCAATGTATTCATGCAAATAACTACTCAAGAGTTGGAAAGATGTGCTTTGCTGCATCTTGTACTTTTATATGAAATGTGAGGAGAATAAATGACTATAACAGAATATAAGCTCTTGATAAAATGGTCAAATAAAGAATTAGATGCCTTCTAGGAGGTACTGCTGAACTGAATATGAGGTACTGGGATCTCTAGGGGAAAAACTAGGTTAAATGAGGTCAGAACAACTGATCTGGCATCTTAGGACTAGTAATATCTATATAATACTCGAGTTATGCCTCGCACTTCCTGGTGGCACTTAACATTGATGGGAAAAGAGCATCTGCATCTTTTAAAGTGGTTTCCTCCAAAGGTTAGTCTTGATACCTAGGCAGTCCAGCAGTCTGTTCATAAACAAAGTACTTGAGTGTAGCGGGGACAAAATTTGATATTCGTTGAAGCTAAGAAAATATGGTTGGGGCATACTCTGGTTAGGAAGAACTGACATTTTAAGATGCTTAGTGGTTTGGAGGGTTAGCATTAGTCCTGGGAGAGAGGGCTTGAGATAAGGCAATTATAGATGCATGCTAATTTAATTAATCCCACCGCATTATGGCACAGATGTGTTTTTGAGAAATAATTTTCCAGAAAAAGAAGTTTCCTCTTGCTCACTCACTTATGGGAGTTCAGTGTTAATGTACACTGAGTCCTGGTTAATGTCCAGGATACAGAAGATTAATTTCTGGGATAATAGGTTGTATATGGCTGTATTGTAGCTTTTATTGTATTTTGTATTTGTGAGATTTTTAAATTGCAAAATATATTTGTGTTGTTGAAAGAACCCAACACTTTCTTCTGGTGCCATATTACCTCAGAGAGTAGACTTCAAATTTGGTTGTTCTTTGTATATAAAAACATGTTTGGCTTTTTTATGTGCAAAAAAGATTCTGTGGTTCTTTGATACACAGTGAAACAGAGATTTAACTGACCTGATGCTAAACATCTAAATACAAAGCATTTAATGCACCCAAGTTTAAGCTGCTCTTGCCTGAGTTAATGTTATGCCAGCTAATGGAGAGAGTTCGAAACTACTGAATTCTCATGGTCATGGTCCTACGTGCTCATGAAAGGTAGAGATGATCCTCTGCTGGGATACTGTATAGAAACTACCTCATATAGAGATAAAGTCATCTGAACCTTACAGAAAGGGCTACAGACACGGCTATCTTGTCTTAGCAGAGGGAACAGGACAGTTCAGATTTCTGTTTTTTGCTTGTTTTTTACTAGAGAGAATAAGGAAAAAAGAGAACCTCTCTCTCTACAGCATATGCATATTTACACCATCCGTACGCCTTTGGTGCAGGTGCCGCCTCTGAACCAATGACCATAATTGTGCTCTGCACAGTAAAGGGACTGGGTGGCTGCGTGGGGTTGGGACACACTGGCACTTCTCCCGGGCTGCCAACATATACAATTGAATCTCATTTTTCATTTCTGTTCCTGCTGTGAAAAATAAACCTTACTGGGAAAAAAAAAACCCAACAAAAACCCACTTAAGTGCAAACAGATACAGGGATATCCACACACATTTGCAGCCCAGACCAGCATCACTGGGAGATGTGAGCTGTCCCTTGCCTTCCACTGACTAGCTTAGAGGTTATGTGACGGTAGCTTGGGAGCCGATATTAAATTCTGTTGCACTAAAGAGTGGGGAGGAACCACATCAGGAAGGGAGAGTTACACATGCGCCTCTGAAATAGGTTTAGATCCCAGCTGCAGTTACAAAGGTTGTTTTGAGGTGGGGGCTTGCAGTGATGTGGATAAGACTCTTTCTGCATCTGCTCACTATGAGCTGCTTTTTGCTGTGTTTAAGTTGTACTTTGTTATAGGCAAAAGTTCTCTTTTGCTCTCCTGTAAATTTAACTTACTTGCCTTTCAGTCTACATACACTTTTAATCATGGATGATACTGAAGATATTAAGTAGTCCATTTATAATTATGATTAATTAATTTTATTACATTAGTGCTTAGACGCTCCTGCCGAGACAGGAGACCTATTGCACTGGGCACTGTAGGCTCCTGCTTCAAAGAGCTAAAGATTGAAGTAGAAAAGACCTGTTTCCCTTGGCTTCAAGGGAAACTGAATAAAGTCTTTTGTGATATTCCTGAGCAAGCTGGAAGCCCCATGTTTCATTGAAACCTCTTCTTTTTTTATTCCAGTTTCATAAAAAAGATATGATGAATGAACCTGAATTCAGTATTCAATTAAAAGGCTCTCGGGCTCTCTGCTGCTGTGTCTCCCCGCTGCCCGCTCCTTTTGCTTTTTCCATTCTTCTGGTGCAGCAGCCTGATGTTCCCTGCTCAGCAAACCTTTTCACACAGCTACATTCATGTCTTGTCATCACATTCTGAATACTGAATTTTCACGTTTCAAATGTGGGTTTTGCTTCCCATTTTTGTTAGCTCTGTAGTTAGCGGAAAACATTCAGAACTTTCAAAGTAATGGAGAAGTAAAGGAGGAAGGAGAGAAAGGCCTCGCTTCCACCTCCTTCGTTCTGCCAGCTGTGTTAATAAAGGAGCTATCAGCAAGTGCTGCAAGAGAAATGTGCTGGATAGAGATTGTGCTCTTTTTTACTGTGGTCCCAGAGTCATCTTTTCTTCATTTCACTATAGGAAATGGGGAAGAAAAAGGATGAGAGAGCAGAGCTGAGGGATTAGCACTTTAGTTGATGCCCAGGAAGAAAGAAATCCACCTGGAGAAAGAGTAGCTCAGCGAGCGACCAGGTTCATAAGGCGTGTGAGGATTTTGCCTTAGTTTTCCTGGCACTTCTGCTGTTTCCCTAGCACAGTGTCGCCCTGGGCCTCTCGTGTCCGCCAAAGAAGCGGGAAGGAGAGGGGCCGTGGGGCTGGCGCACGGGGCTGGCGCAGCGGGCGCCGCGCTGGCCGTGAGGCAGCGGCGGAGCTGCTTCCGCCAGGCCTCGTGGCGCCGGGGCCTGCGCCTTTGCTTCCCGCCAGCCTGCCTCTCGCTCCCTGATAAGCTGCAGCGCTGCAAGGGAGTTCAAAGCACCACTGCTTGCAGCATTAATCAAATAGACAGTGGGGTCTTTGCGTCTTGCTCTGATCTGCCATGTCTTTAATCCTGCAGTAAATTTTGATT
>JAUBOD010000457.1:3944547-3960174 GCA_032353885.1 Nothura maculosa
ATTAATCAAATAGACAGTGGGGTCTTTGCGTCTTGCTCTGATCTGCCATGTCTTTAATCCTGCAGTAAATTTTGATTTGGTTTCTACATGTTGTGCAACCACTGCGTAGGAGAGGGGGCATGGAGGGAAGGGGCCCTGGCCCACAGAGCATAGGGACCTGCTTGAGGCCACCTTGAAGTAAAGAACAGCAACTTGTCAGGCTCGCTAATCTGCTTTCCTGTATGAAAAACAAGCTGATGGTTTTAGATTGAGTAAATCAAGTGGCTAAAGCATGTTATGAAAATAAGCTACTGAACAGGAACAAAGTTTCACTCTCCTGTGAATTTCTGTAGCTGACAACCAGGATCGCTGTAGGGCCTCTGTGACAAGCAAATCTGTTACTTAGTTTTGCATGGAAACTGGTGGATTTCATTAAGCAACCAAGTTGACACCACATGGGCTCACAGTGCCTGCTCCCAGCACGTGGCTCGCGAGGCCGTGAGAGCCACTCTGCACAGCAGGCTTGGTGCTGCGTCCCAGGTGAGCAGTGAGGCCGTGGCGCTCGCGGGCGAGGGCCGGCGGCTCCGAAGCTGCCAGGCAGCCAGCGCAGGAGCCTGGGTCTGGGTGGTGCCCTCGGAACCAGCGCATCCATCCTTGAGCATCTGCCTGGTGCTTTGGTGGAGGCTGCACAGCTGGACCTGTGTGAAATATGCATTGGCGTCTCTGAGAGACTTCTGACCAGCTTGCTGTGGACCACAATGTTTATACCAACCACCTTCTAATAAGCAGTGCAGTCCAAGAGAGACAGAGTCTGGACTGTACCTGCAGTAAAGGTGGAGCAGAGCGAGTCGCAGGCCCAGGGGGAGTATGAGACTTGCTGAAGAGGAAAGGCAGGTAGGCATGGCAGGACATGTGGGTTATTTAGCTCATTTGTTTGCTTTTCAGAGGCCCTAGGCATTTGATGTTGCTCTGTTTCTGGGTTCTCAGTGTGTGCCTCAGTTTAAATTTTCATAGCACTCATTTCAGCACTTAGCCGCGTCGTGTTGCGTTTCCCTTAGCACCGCACATCAAAAGTTAATCCGGGAGCAAACACAGCACTTGCTTTAAACTAGTGCTGCCCTGCAGCGTTCTTGAGGGAGTCACGTCAGGGGTGCCAGGGAAGAGCCTGGCAGGAGACAGAGGGGCCGGTCCAGGAAAGGAGAAGGGGCAGGCGGAGGACGGTCATTTTGAGGGTGTTTTCCTGTGCTCTCTCTTCTTGGGAGGAAGGAGGTTCCTCCTTTTGAACGTGAATGAAAGGAAGAGGGAATAGGCACAAACATGGACTCTTCCAGTACTACTTTATGCACATAGATCCCATCTTTAAACTCTACTGCTTTCTTGCAGGTTTATATCAACCTCTTGGTTAGTATCGTATTATTCTAGAGTATCATATTATTCTAGAGCAATAATTTCTGATAACACAGTACCTTCATAAAGAAGGTAAAAGGAGGAGAGGAGTAGTCGTGGTGCAGCGACCTGATGCTGAGTGAAAGCAAGATCATTCTAGTATTATACAGGGAAGTATTTACAATTAGTTCATGTCCTATTAGGAAAAAAAACATAATCTCAATGGCCTTTTCTTGCTTAACGCAAGCACTGAGTGAACTACTGTGAACGGCAGAATTTGGCAAAATAATGAGCATGCAAATGAGCACAGTAGGAAGATAAACAGCAAGCTGATCCCTGTATGAAGTCACACTGATCATTCCCTTGGCATGTGTGGGTTTAGTGCTAATTATTTATGATACTTCATACTGTGGTAATAAATATTCTTCAGTATGTTTTGGAAGGATAATGAAGTTCTACTGCCAGATTTTGACACCTTTATTTCTAGTTATCTATCAGTTATCGTATATACGGCCCACTAACATGAGGAGTACTGTGTATCTGAGCATGGGGAAAGGGAGTAGGATCTTGCTCTTCAAAGCAAAAATTGGAGGTATATATTGCATAGGACAATTTAGATTAGTGAAAGGTTTTGTATTGATGCTCTATGGGAGAAAGAAATACATTTATTTTGATTTCCACAGGAGTCTTGCTGGAAGAGGTTATCAAAAAGGACTCCAACAGAGGACACAAAAGCATTTAGAAAAGGCACAATGAATTTTGACTGCCTTTGAATCTATTTATCAAAGCCATTGCTGTTCCCATTTCAACGCAGGTGGAACAATAATAAATATCGAACAAAGCAACTCAGTCTGTATTCAGAGCATTTCAATACATGGAAAGCTAAATGCAGAGAAAGAAAGCTTGCCGAGTCAGACCTATTGACTCCTGCTACTTCTGTTCCTCATTGAAAATGAATGGCGGATGTGCACAAAGATCTGCAAGATGTTTGTGTTACTAAGATTCCCATATAATAAGCATGTTCAGTAATGTGACTTTAATATTTGACTGAATAAATAATCTTCTACATCATAGGAACTTAATTCAGCTGTGACCCATGAACCCTGTGAACTTTCCTCCATTTAAAGTGACTAACTTTACCTGTCAGTTTGCAGCCTCCCTGCAGCCATATAATTACACCCAGCTGCTGTTTATCTCCACAGGAAGGTCTCTGTGCCGTGTGAGCAGGGAGAGCTGCCTCCTCGGCAGCGGGCAGCGGTGGCAGACGTGGCGCTCACATCAGGAGCAGCAGCTGCAGAGGACCCATGGGCTCGGAGAGTCCCTGGGGAGCGGGCAGGTGAGGCGCCGGCAGCTAGCGCTCGCTGCCACTGCTCCATTATAATCTTGTTAGGATTACGGTGTCTGCACATCCCTCCTCCTTTGGATTTTTCTCCATATTAGATATTTGAGAAAATCACTGGAGGGAATTTCACTTTGCCACGGCGAAGTGGCAGCTGAGGCTGAAAGCCTGCCAGGCACTCGGCAGAGGCTGTTGTAATGAACCCTCCTTCAGAGGCAGCCTAGATCTCAAATAATTCCTGCTTCAGCCAGAAATCCAAAGCAGATCCTTAGTGATATAAGGGAAAAGCAAACAAACAAAATCTGAACATATTGGGTTGCTATAAAAAGCAGTTGAACATGTAAAGGACATCAGAAGATTGCACAAAAAATGCCTGATGCCCAGTTCACCCCTGCTGTCTGCAGAGAGAGAAAAAAAAGATCAGTCCGTTTTAGCAGCAGATATATCTTCTGGGCAGATCAGGAGTGTTCTGAGACCAGTGGCAAAACCTCTCATTGCCTTCTCTGGCCTTTTGGTCAAGCCCATCTGGTATAAATGAGTCCCTTATCTCCATGGCTAGTGCCTTGCGATAAAGATTCAGTACATCTATTTTGTATTAAAATTGCCAAGGCTTTCTGATCCTGCCTGTTTTCACCTGAGTATTGAGCAAACAGCCTAGCACATCACTGTTTGCTTTTGGTCATTTGATCTGTCCTTTGGGCAGCAGTGCAGACGTTTCTCATTTCAGGCATCCTCGTTCACAGCACACTGCAGCACTTTCCCAAAGCTAGATCGGCTCTTAGAGCAAAGCAAAGAAGTGGATTTTAATTTTGAGTTGTAGCTGCTGTTGTCAAAGTTCAGTGCATTAAGCACAGATTTTGTTTTCATTGTTCTCTCATAGCACCGGGAACTACATTAACTACAAAACACGTGTGCTTAATGTAAGTAAAGTAATGGAGAAATATATTGTTCTTGTTATTTGAAATGTCACACAAAACCTTGGATTCATTTCATTAGCACAATGAGACCAAGCTGCACTTTTCACGAAGGCACAGTTTTAGATGCCTAAAATGAATAGACAAAATGTTCTTTTGTTTCCTTGTGCTGTTCAGAGCAACACAACAAGGAGCCATCTCTATGTTGATGATGATCCCTGCCTGCTCCTTAGCACCAGCCCTGGGATGAGGGGACTTGGTGACATCCCCATCCATCTCACTTACAGTCATATCACCTCTCTTCAATTTGATATGTTTTGTTTCCTTGCATTGTCATTTTCTCAATTCAAAAGTCACTACATGGCAGCTCACAACAGTATTGAGATAGAACTTAAATAAATACACGTGGCAAATGCAGTGGGTCCAACAAAAGCCCTCAACATTTGAAATGCATCAAACATGCACTAAGGAGCAGCTTGGCCAGGTGGTTAATGCAGAAGGAATAGGACTGTGTTGGTCAACTTTTTAAAAGCTGTTAGGAATAAAGGTTTGCAGACTGTAATGTCAGCCTCCCTCTTTGCCCCTCTGTGTTCTTTCTGTTTCCATTGGCTAAGATTTTCATCTGTTCTGCTTTACTTTCTAAAGATTTTTCTTGCTGTCTTCATTCCTTGACCTTGCTATTGAATGGGTAAGATAATATCAGAGACAAGCTTACTGCCTGAGTGGTAGAAAAGGAGAAGGCTGGTGTTTGCTATGGTGTAGTGGTAAGGTTATTTCAGTCCTTTGAGTATCACTTTGGCTGCAAAAGGGTTGCAGGGGAAAATGTTTTTTGGAAGCAGCAATAATCCTATTATTGCTTCTTCCCCTCGCCTCCCTCCCTCCCTCCCCACCCCCTCAGTGATTTGAAAATGTAGGCTCTCTAGGACAAATACCAAAGAGCAATAATATATGCTATAAAGTTCATCTGTTTAATCTGATTCTTCTCTTCCACACTGACTTACACAGTACAGCTCTGTCAGTGGGCATACACACTGACATATAGACACACACATATTCATGTTGTACCTATATATATTTATTACGCATATACCTTTTATGCATGCCATAAAAATGTCAATGTATTGACAGAATTTCAAGATCTCGCCAATCCGCTGAGCTGTCTTTCATACACTGCCCATAGAGCATTTATAGCTGTGCTGCCAGCATCCCAAGTGTTTTTAAGAGAACAGCAAGCTCAAGCTGCCAGGCTTGTCCGTAATGTGGGACTGTAGAAGGACCCCAGCTTGCTCTTGTCTCTCCCACATTCTGCACAAGCCAATAGCAGCCCAAGCGGGTTCTGCCCAAACCTTTCCATGGTGTTGGGCTCGGACACAGCTCCCCTGGCTGCACCAAAGCACCTGGTCATGTCTCCTTGGTGCACCCCAGGTTTGTCCTCTGTGCGATGCAGAAGTAGGCTGAGTTTCACTTCCAACTCTGGAGCAACAGACCAGATTTTGCACAGACTTTCAACCATTTGACTCGAAGGTAAAGGCAAAGCCATTTCTGTGACCAGAATTATAACGCAAACCAAAGGCAGTCACCTCCACCCATTTCCAGGGGCATATTTAAGACGTGAATATTATGGAGACCTTTTTAAAGTGCTGACCTTGGGTGTTCACTCCTGGAATCTTATGCAATTACGCATCTAAATCTTGTTAGTGGTAAATTCCCTCATTGCAGGAGAAGTATTAAATCAATATTTGAACAACTGGCTACAAATGAGGAAATGGATATTATTGTATTACCAAGCAGAGATTTATAATCAAATGAAAGTTTTTTTTTTATGGCCTATAAAAGAGGACTTCATGGCATCAAACCAGTTCTTAATAAGCAGATGTTCATGGTACAGAAAATACCTTTACATTTGGCATGCTTACTGGAAGCATCAGTCCAAAAGCCATGGAATGAATACAGAAGGCAGAAGAATACAAATGTTGCTGCAACTGTTCACCTATTATTTCTGAACCGAATATTCAGCACAGGCCAGCTCAGCAGTTCTTCACTGCATTTAGGGAGCATTTATTGCCATGGGCTGCGCTGCTCATGCTCAGGATTTCAGTCTACAGTGCTGTCTATCAGGCAACATAAATCAGCTGTAATGTCACTTACAAATCAAGTAGTCTGTCAAGCAATGAAATAAGCTATAAAAGTTGGACCAAATATAAAAAGACCCTGTATCCCCAGACTGCACACACCTACACTTCCTACTCTAATTGCATGAAGTGCAGAAACTGCCCTTCAGATTTTCAGTGAGCCAGATGGCAGCAGAAGAGCTTCTTTCTTGTGATAGATTTTGAAGGCCTTTGCCACAGAGCTGAGTTCCTGACACTCCCATCTCCATCTCTTCTAGCTCTGAAGGCACATTCCCTCCTAAGTGTTTGAAAGCTTTTTTGCAAGCCTCTGTTTTTATACCTTTGTTTAGCTCTCATTCTTTTGCTGAAACACTTCAGAAACGCTGTAAAACCAAAAAGCACTTGAAGGCCGTAACCGTCTCCTCAGAGATGCGTGGACTTCCTGTAAGCTGGCTGCAGAGAGGGCTTTCAATGAGTAATGTCACTGCTTTTCCCTTGCTTCTGCATACGTTCCTAGCGATCAGAGTCTGAATGCTCTTTTAGTCAGATCAAGGTCTGCTTTAATGTGGCCTGATGCCATGTGCGTATGTTCTGTAGAAGGCTGTCAGTGTGCAGAGGTTTCTCATAGCAGCCCTTACAGACAGTCCTAATTGTAAACTATTCTGAATTTCTTGGAACTGCCAAGATGTGAGAACGGGATGTCCCATAGACTCCCCCACTTAGGGGGGGACTAGTCTCACTGAAATGCAAGTGCAAGCAGCTAGAAAGAAGTACACAGGTTTAGAGTCCTGCTTTAATCCCATTCAGCTTTGCCTAGTTACAGGATCTGGAGAGACACATATGAAATATGAAGAATGTCTTGCCACTTTCTGAATAAATGATTAGTCACTCACCCGGGTGATTGAGTGAATGCAATGTTGGGCCAGTTCCAAGAATTTGATGCCCCAAAGTATGGAAGTCCTGATTTTAGGAACACCACAAAGGACAAGTACATGAATTATGACACCACCTCCTTTGAAAAGCCTGATTTCCCAAACAGTGCCAGGAAACTAGGCAAACAAAACATCCCAGAGACGGTTTTCCATAGAATAAGTAGCAGACTATCAAGCTCCTGGGATAATGTAATTGTTGAAGTACAGTTCTTTTGTGTGAGGCACTGGATGGAGAAAATTAGGAACTGCATAATGAATGACCTGAAAAGGAATAAGTCATTTTCATTTAAATGTAATGTTGAGAAAAGGTGAAGGGTAGATGTAGGGGAGTAAAAACCTTTCTGACTTGAGTAAAAAGACAGTAGATGTGATGAGACATTATGATCTAGATGATAGCATGTTCCAACAGCAGTAAATAGTTATCCTCCTCTTGCTCTTTCACCATCTGAATCCCCAAAATTTGGGCATTAGGTGGCTGTGCACGTGAGAAGGATCTTGCCTGAGCTGTCTGCCTTCAGCAACACCACAAATACTGTCACTGTGTGCTCTGCCATAGCAATTCAGCATTTCTTTCCACAAATAAAATTCTTTCTTTATCATTATAGTAAATTCTTCTTTCAGTGTAAATGCAGTTTTAATATGGCACATTAGAAATATTTTTTTTCTTTTATTTGTTTTCCTTTACGTTATAAGCACTATTAGGTGATATTCTGTTCTCAGAATCCTTTCTGTGTTATGTGTTTATGGCATAGTGCTTCCAAATGAGTTTTTCCCGAGGTTACTTCCTGGCCTGTGCCACCTGTGCTAGTTATCCAAATTGAATATTAACATTTCCATGTTTTTTTTTTCATCCTCAAATACCAAAATACCTTTAAAAAAGCAAAACATTATTATATATGTTTAATGAAGATGGAAACGAAGAACAGAGAAGGAAGTGGTCTTGTCTGTGGTCACAAAATGCATTACAGAAAGATAAGAATAAAACTTTAATTTTTTAAACCAGCAAGGGGAGCGAGTGAGATCAGGGCCACATTGTGCCAACACAACCATCCTCTTTGTGCTTGTGAAGCTGGCATGGGCACTTCTCATGGGCTGCCCACTGGTTAGATTTAAGCTCTCCTCTCTAACCCCTAGTCTCTTTCTTCCCCTGTGCTCATAATGCAGTATACTGGAATTACAAATGCTTAATCTTCATCTTTTCAGTGCATAATTTGTGGAGTTGGCTGAAAAATAGGAAAGTGGTGAAATCTAAGAGCTATAATAGAAAAACATAAACAAGTTAAAAGGAAAGAAAATAAATAGTTATTATAAGAGGATTGCCCCTTTTTTAAGAAATTCAGATGGTTTATTTCTGTTTATTACCATTACTCTTATTTACTGTATCACAGTGGTACACATAGATGCATTCATACATCCTTAAGTGCTGCAGGGCTGAAAGCTGCACTGGATATTACTGTGTTCTCTTGCTTACAGATAGAAAAAAAACCCCTAACAATCTCTTTTCTATTATTTATTTAATGTTTTTGTTAAATATTAATTATTAATAGTATTGAACTATAATAATAACAACAATAGAAATTACACTCATGAATTTACCAAACAAAAACATTTTGATGATGGGCAGATCATACTTAGTTGCTTAAAGGCTTTAGCGTTTATTTAGCGTTCATGAGAAATGTCTCTGTTTGGAATAAAAGTCATCGCTGACGATATGATAGTAGACAAAATGCCTACGACTCAGAATGAGGGCTCGTGCAGGAGGCTGATTTAAGGTTTGCCGCTGCTTGGCTTCATGCTTTAGCTTTCCTACTAAAAATGGGCCATCTGGAAGAGGATGTTTAATCTCGCTTGAGAAATTACCTCTGGGAAAGTAGAAAAGAAAAAGAATGACCTAACTGAGTCAGAACTGATAGCGAAGTGGAAGAAAATGATGGAGTGTATCTTATTGAGGACTTACTCATAAAAGTGTATATATATGGTTTATGCACATACATATACATTTGTATATATACATATATATAAGGGGATAGGGAGCGATCTGCAAATGAGGAGGGAATGGTGTTGCACTTTGCATGTGAATGCTGCTCACTTCAGGATTCATAAGAACTATATCCTTGGTCGTTAACTTTTATGAAGTGCTGATTTCCCTCTTGGCTTCTGCCAGTCTATCAGCCCTGCAGCGAGGGCTGCCTTTCTGCACACAACTGAGCCAAGTAATTGCTCAATGTGTTTCTCTCCTACAGCACTGTCTCACAACCCACCTTTCCCCACGTACCTGATGGCTTTGTAGGGCTGGCTGGCTGAGGACTACAAGCAAACAAGCTGTCCTCAGGAAGATGGTGCATTTTATTTCCTGCCAGGCTTTGTAAAGTTTCTCATACATTTAGTACACATCTCATCAGGTGCACGATGCAATGCAAAACTGGCACAAAGCAGACAGTTGTTTTCAATGCCATATATGTATTTTATATATATTTATATAGCACTTTGTGTTTGCAGCTTCTTCATTCACTTATAAAGTACCTGATGGTTGTGTGAAAAGCTTACTGTTGGAAAGGTGCAAGCCAAAGGTGACAGTGGTCTCTACAGTCATTTTGAATAGTTATTTTGTTGCATTTTAGGAGATAAAGTGGTTCTGAGAAGAAGAAATTTGGACTCTCCCATGCTGAGTCTTTTCTGACTTTCCTGACTCTTTCAGGGAGAGCTCCGGAGGAGCTAAAGGCTGAAATGCTGTTAGAATTTTACGGCTTAATGTATATACAGTTTCATTGCAAGCTTATGCTAAGTGCTGTGTAAATGTATAGGAAAAAAATACATATAGGTGAAAGGAGGTTCTGCACACCTCTTTCTGCATGATGAAGGTGGCTCAGGTGGCTTTTGGGAGAAGCAGAAGAGGAGCTGAGGGTAAGGAAGGCATCTTGGGCCGGAGCGTGTGGAAGTGTTGAATCTACAGCAGTTAAATTGGAAGCTGTAACAGAGGGTTTCTGTCAGGAAAATGGTCAGTAGGTTTCCACCAAACATTGCAAGAAACAGCGTGTCAGAAAAGAAATTGAGGAAATTAATATTCAGCTTTGGAACAAGTTAGTTTTACTTAATAAGGATTTTACTCTAGAAAAGAAAAAGATGGAAATTTGTAAAGAGTGTGTTTTCATACATTGAATTAAAATGAAACTCTTGGAAAATGGGTATTTAAACAATTTATGTAAATGTCTCTCCCAGTTTTCTTTTTTGAAACATTTTAATTAAATATTGTTTCTCAGTTACTCCTAGAAAAATGAAAAAAAAATGCCCGTTTTAAAGACAGTGCTATTTTTGCATCTTAAATGCTAAATTTGCTTCTGCAGCTTGAATGCTAAATTTCTACACTGAAGATCAGAATTTGATTTGGGCTTTATGAATTTGAGAAGTAAGCAGAAAAAATGTAGGACAGTTGAACTGAAATGGATTTAGAAATTCCTCCCACAATGTCTTCTGCAGTACCCAAGGCCAATGCTCAGTACTAAAGCACTCAAAGGCCACTGTATCTGTGTGTGTGTGTGTAATACAGCAATGTATGAATGACTCCAAATGCACCAGTAAGTGTAAAAATGCTGATCTTTTTTTCTAAAAGGAGAGACAAAAGTATCAGATCATTTCCCTTCAGGGGAATTATCCCCACAAGGAAGGGATACAGTGATGCTGCAATCCTCTGGCAATGGGAAGAAGTTGATATTTTAGGGAACTTTCCCTTTTGATACCAGTTTTTACCTCCCTCTGTGTTGAAGGATCGTTTACATATGTAATAAGAACATCCCATTTCCGTAACTAAAAAAAAATCTGTGTTTTTTCTTTCTTCTGAGAGAGCTGAAAATACACCCAGCTGGCTGCCTCTGGGGAATTATTGCACTTCAAGTGCCCATGACTCATTCCATGATTTAAAAAAAAAAGAAAAAAAAAAAAAAAAAGAAAAGGAATACCTCTGTATCTATCCAACTAATAAAAAAAATTTTAAAAATACTGCTATGTCTGTCTATCCAACTTTTGAGAGATTTGAGAAATGAGCAGTATTTGAGCCTGAAACAAGGTTCTCAGTGGAGTCAGTGATGCTGCCTGGCAGGAGAGCAGAAGGGCTATTGTAACAGCAGTGCAGAGCACATCTCTGCTCTACTTCCCACCTCTAGTGCTCAATGGAGTCATCACAGGATGTTTAAAACCGGTGCCTTCTTTCAAGAGGTTATGTGTAAGAATTTGGAGTTAACTGTGCAGGCACTTGGCAATGTTGAATGCTGTTAGATGGTGGAGATAGCAAATGCAGAAGTAAAGGTGTTATTAGTAGCTGTTATTTGGAATATAAAAGGAAGAGCAGCATGGATGATGAGACTCGCTCCCTCGCATTCTGACAAGGAGGAAGGGAAAGGCCTTCACCCCTAATGAGCAAAAATTTTGTAATGTGCAGGAAGCAGTTCTAGATGAAATGTCCCAGAGTTGTGCTCAGAAACCAGGAATGCTCAGAAAACCATGCCCTGCCCTCTCTGAGCAGCCACTGAAGGGTTAATCCTGCTTCTCTACTCGCAAGGAAATCGGGAGAAGATGCAGCAGCTGTGGGAGACCTTTTTTTTTTGCCAGGAGAGGTTCCCCTATGTAGTGTGAGAGTGCAGCCCATCTTAATTGTAAGGCTTTTTCTTTGCAAGAGTATCTGTTTCATTTGCTGTGCTCAGTAGAGCCTGGATCTCTTCTGCCTGGGAGCTTGTGATGTTGGTGGTCTCCAGCTGCTTCAAGCTACTAATGAAACCTGTAAGCATTTTAAAATAGTTTGAAGCCTTACAAGTAGCTGAAGGTGTCAAAGCAATCAAACTAGACTGAGGAGATTAGAAACGTAGAGAGAACTTGAAAAGAGAGCAGTAAAGAGTTTTGTGGTTTGATGTGAAAGCAGCAAGCGAGTGAGAGGATTGTGCTTGGAGGAGGGATACAGCCCACAGCTGTCGTGGGTGAAGATGTCTGACGAGCAAGGTCTAATTCTCCCAGGCAAACCTGTCCACAGGGGCTTAGTTTTACACATGGGACAGACTCAATGCAAGTTTCTGGTGAGCAGCCAGCTAGATCTAAAAAGCAATATAAGAAGGCTGGTGCCTACTTGCAGTTCTTGTTCAACTGCTTTTTGTTTATTTGGGGTAGCAGAGCCACTTTGTTGAAACCTGGAGGAGCTGAGTAGAAAGAAAATGAGATTTTTTTTTTAAAGAGAAAGAATATCTTGCATCTTATGAAGTCTTGTGCATTTTTGACTTACTAGGAGAATATTATACTACTCTCAAAATAATTCATAAAGAAATTTATGCCTTTATGAATAAAGGAACCTGTGGAGTGGGAAGAGATGATAGTAGAAATAATCTGAGATGGGAATTTTGTTGTTTTGGAGTTTAGTTTTGTTTTTGTTTTTTGGTCAGTGTTCTTGGTCTCTAAACTCTTGAGCTTGATGTAGTAGTTAGGAGGGAGGGAAGGGGAAGGATTTTGTTAGGGAGACAGATCCTGTGTCTGGTAAAGGTGATACTTACAACCATGAATATTATCATCCATAAAAGTTTTGATCCCAGAGAACTGAGAAGGGCTGGAAGAAAAAACTGAGAGAGGCTTTGCCTGAGCTCTCTTCTATCCTGTTCCTGACCAGTTACTCAGTTAACCGAAAATGTGACTTAACTCCTCTCCTGTATTTTGACTTTGAAAAAATGACCTCTAAAAGACAATCATGGGTCTCTAACAGACAATATGATTCTCTGTTTTAACAGTTCATCTAATGGAGTCATCTTGATAACAAGAGCCATCAGGCCGCACAATCAGCTCTCCCAAACCTGCCCTTTTGCTTTCAGTCCGGCATCTTTGAAAAAAGGCACGTTCTACCCATCTGGCATTCATCCAAAGACATCAGAGATTCACTAATTCTGTGAGTAGTTTCTTCTGACTTTTATATATGGGATAGCACATCTATAGAATCTCCTAGAAGAGATATTATGCATCTAGTAGTAAAAGGAATCATATAATTTCTATAGAATACAGAAATAAAATGTGAAGTCATCAGAATAATTAAATGAAATTAAAATTCAGGTCTAGCTTCTTCCACCCTTCTTTCAAAGTCTGTTGTCATAGCTACTACAGTGTAAGCTGCCTCAGTTTGTTCCCCTTGTCTTTAAAGATATACTCTCTTTTTTCAGAAAAAAAAGGAGCAACAGATACCTGGGGCGGGAGGGAGAGGAAGACCTTGTCGTTTGTACATCTGCATTTCAGCTGTGAGCTGTTGCTTACATGAGAGGTACTCCACTGTTAGCAGGTGGAATCTATTTAGTCCACAAGAACAGAGAGAGAGAAAATAGTTAGGTACATATTGATATGCATGCTCAGTGCAAAACATTTGCAAACTTCAAAAGGCTCAAAATTCAGCATGACTAATCCTTAGCTGTTGACATGAACTATCTAAACACATGGTGGCTTCACACTTCTGCCTCCCAGGAGCGACTTAGTGCTTCACTTTCTGAGCTTAGCAGGGACTCGGAAGTTTAGACAACTCTGAAGATAGAAATCTTTTAAATGAGGTTTAAACTTTTGACAAATATCTGGGGTTGCTTCGATCTTTGTACTACTTATCCTGTTATCTGATTTCTATTTTGTTTTTTTCCCTTCTGAAATATCTCCAGAGTTAATTCTTGTATTGCATTATTGGCATTCCTTGAAAAGTCAATTTACATAAAACATATTTTGCTTTGGTAAAAGAGCTTTTTCTCAGGTCAGATGCAAGATGGAAGTTAATGATTACTTTGTGGCAAGCGAAGCATAATTTATCTCTGTCACGTCTGTCTAAATCAATATGGATGTCAGGCCTGGGAGTTGTCTCCTCTAGCATATTGCTCCACTTGTCACTTTGTCCTCTGCCGGGCTGGAATTTCCTTGAGTGAATTGCATAGCAGCTCACCATAGCACATGGTGTGGATGCTGCCTCGTAGCTGAGCTATGTCCTGTCTGGACAATTCCCCAGTTTGGGGAATTCTCTCCACTCAAAAATTACATTGCACACAACATGGCGAATCGTAGGTCATGGCAAGTATTTTATTTTATTTTTTACACTTGCTCTAATGATCTGACAGATGGCTGCCTTATCCCAAAAATATAACAAAGATGGCATGTCTTGCTGTGCAGATCTGATGCACCATGATCAGATACCTCTAGAGCCCATGAGTCACCTGTGTGGGGATGGCATACGCTGCTTATGATCTGTCCATGCCAAGCATTTTGAATCACAGTTTTGTCAAACTTTAACTGTTCCTGGAAAAAAAACCGTAATTTTGTATGTATTATATTCAACTGTTTGCTGCTATAAGCTGTTTGCATCATCTATAGGGAAACCATTTCCTAAAAAACTAACTGTGAGAAATAGAGGAAAATAATGGGAGGTTAAACAGCTTCAAGATAGTTTTCTATAACTTCCTACTACGCAATTTTCTGATAGGAGAAAAATGGCGATTGGGCAGAGTGCTTGCATGCAGATATTCCTGAGCATATGAAAAATGATGTGTTGAAGTCAAAACCCATGCTGGATTGTAGTTCATATTTGCTCGAAAGAGGTATTTTAAACTGTTTGAAATCCATAGGCTCGCACACAGGCTTAGAGATACATATGTGCGCTTCTCTGGCACTGGACCTAATTAAGCAAATTCAATCTTTTTTTTTTTTTTTTTTGCTCTTGGCTTTTCTGGCTGACACTACTGTAGTAATTTGTGTAGACTCCATCTCCTCAACTCTCACTCATTTCTAAAAAATGAGATAATTAACTCTGCTTTGTAGTGTACTCATTCAGTGTGGTTCTTCGCATGTTGTGCAAAGACACGGAGAGACGTTAAATTAAGCTTTAATGCAGCATTTTACATACGGCAATAATTACATGTGGCATTTCACTGTATGAAATAACAGTCTAAGAGTAAAATTTCTGTAAATTTCACAGTGACAGTGTTCTCAGTTCTGGCACTTGGCCTTCCTTTATCACAATACAAACGAATACACTGCGTTGGCTGACTGCCTAGGAATCTTTTTTATTCTTTTTCTTTTTTTTTTCTGTTTTTATTTTACCAATGACAGTATGGTCTGTCTTATAAAGGCTAAATATGGCTTGTTGTCCAGTACTGTAAGTAGAAGGAAGGGAAGTTCTATGAAAATAGGAATAAGCATATTTTGGTTTTGTGTTTTGATGCATGTGGGGTGTTGCTGAAATGCTGTCTTAATGAACAAGCTTTAAAAGAAGAATCATGTGCTATAATGGGACAGGGAAACATTATCCTACCAATGTATGTACTGACTTCTGCAACACAAAAGAATATTTGTTGGTGTTAAAATGAAATTTAATTGGAAAATTGACTTGTTCTCGCAAAACCATGAATTTCTTTTTTGCATGATGTTATCAACTTTTTAAGGACACAGATCATGGGCAGTATTTTCATTTCAGTTATGTTAAAAGCAATGGAACCGCTTCACTTCCGTCTGCACTTTCCTTCTCTTGGACCTCTTTGCGCATAGCAGAGTACAAATGAGGTGCTTTCACAAACATCTGCTGCTGAGATCTGGGCAGGAAGAAGGGTTTAGCAGCCCAGGTCCCGCTTCTCCCCTCGGCCTCCCTCCCCAGGCCCCGTCTCTGTGGCCTTCGGAGCGTCGCGCCGGCCTCTTGGCGCTGCCGCCGGCTGCGCGGCCGTCGCACGCGAGGCCTTCGCGGCGCCTTCGGCTGCAGCGCGGCTGAGAGGCCGCTGCGCTCTCAGGGGGACGGGGCTAATGGAAAGGCAGCCAACCCCGAGAGCAGCTTGATGTAAAACACTTGTACCACACAAAATGGTTTTGCATCACCTGCGAGGCGCGCTGGAGGAGCGTATGCTTGGCTGCTAGCGAATGGCGCCGGGAAAAAGACAACTGTGCCCTGAGGGCCCTTGAGGCCCCGCGCAACCACGCTCTTCTCT
>JAUBOD010000457.1:3960274-3980857 GCA_032353885.1 Nothura maculosa
GGATATCAGAGGAGACTTCTGTTTTCATTTCTCATTCTCCTAAAAAATGAGGTGGATCTGAGCTGTATCATTTTGGCCAATATTTTGCTCGAAATCTGTCCTTCAAGTAAAATATAATTGCTGTAATAAATCCTATGTTCTGCCTGATTTAGCAGCATTAAGTCTCCTTGGCCTTATAAGGATAGGCCAGTAATCTGTAGTGAGTCTTTCCTGATAACATTCACTGTAGTTCAGGGTGGTGCTTTCTCATCTTACGGTTGTTTTTTAGCTCATTACTTACTATATTACTCTTTGAAATTCTTTAATTCTGTCCAATGCTTTCTTGTTTTTTGTTTTTTTTTTCTTTCATCGTCTGATCACATTTTGAAATAATATGCTGGGGATTGATGGCCTCCCAGTCTTATGGATATGGGATGGCATTGCTCTATTGAAAAATGATATAGCTGGGGCAAAGGGAAATCAACGCTGTTGCTTGAGCCTGTGGAGAAGCTTCCATGAGCTGTGGCTGGAAGGCGTAAGATGAAGTTGTCCTGGCTAAATGCTAGATAAAGAGACTTTCTCTGTTGTTATTTCCTGGAGGCTGCTGAAGACACTTCTGGACAGGTGCACTAGGCTTTTGTAGTCAGACCTTGAGTTGTTGAAGCATTCAGCATATGTTTGATCTTTTTCTCGCTTTTAAAGCAATCTTTTCATGAACGTGATTTGTTTTTGTTGGCAAGCAGCAAACCAGCTCCTTTCCCCCTCCCTTTGAGAGCTTGTTGATGGCATACTGTTCATGAGGGAAAATGTTTGCATGATTGACCTAGGTAGGAAAGAAATTTTTTTTTAAAAAAAAAAAAGAGAGCAAGAGAGAGAAAAAAAGAAAGAGGAGAAAAAAAAAAAAAAAACCTCAAAGGCAGCTGTCTAGAAAATGATACTGACTGTACCTAGCAAGAATTACTCTAGTTGTTGCTTTTGGTTGAGCAATATAATGGATTCTTCTCTCTTTCAAGCATTACTTCTAATTAAGTTAGTTATAATGCCTTCTATCATGTTTTTTTTCCCCCTCTTGCTTTTTTGTTGTTGTTTGTTTGTTTGTTTTATTGTAATAAGATAAAATACCTTTGCGTGATTGGCTGTATCTGGACTTTTACATAAGAAAGTGCTTTCTTTGGGGAAAAAAGTAACTGGAAAATTATAAGCTTTATGAATGCACCAATGATGAAGCCATTGCTAATGGAAGGAAGAGTCTTTGAAGGATATAAACCCAAATGCTGTCTGATTAGTCTGTAGGAGGGAGGGAAAAAAAAGCTTTTATCTGAGGTGTTTTAGAACTGTCCCTCTAACACAGGGAGCCTAGATTGGTAGTCTAAGTACGTAAGATAACCAGCAAGAACTTGGCAAGTGCTTCTTGATATTTTCAGCAAGAAAAATAGTTTTGAAGGGATGATTTCATGGGATAGTGTGGTGTGTGTTGTCTTCCTCCCCTCCTCCCCCCAGAGTGATTTTATTATGTCATAGTAAGGGCCCTCCTCAGTTTGAAGAGCTACTGCTCAGTTCATTATAATATTTTGGATGGCTGTTTACCATAGATTTAAGTTCTCTTTCTAAATGGCATGTCCTGACCTTTCCTTTTTTAATCCCGTACTGTTTTATCAAGGAGTTATATTCTTTGACCTTGCACATCCACTAAATACAATGTATAATTGATACATACGGGAATACTCACCTACACAAGTGTAAAACAGTAGCTGTTCTGTGCCAGCAACGGAATCACTGTTCAGGTCTCATTTCCATGTGCAAGTATTAGCGTTCTTTCTATTTTTTCTCTCTCTAATACAAGAGCCTGCTCTTTCTTTGGGGAGCACAGAAAGCTCTCACCATGCCCGTGCTAGTTTCTGCTCAGAAGCTCGCATTAGTAGGTGCCCAAAGGTAGTGGCTGCAGACAACCTAATAAACTTGCCCGCTGACATAAAGTCGATAGCTCGTTGCGGAGGCGCGGGTTTGTCCCTGAGCGGGTGCCCCGTCTCTCCGAGGGAGATGAAGGTTTTCTTGGTACGGGCGAGCTGCCCGGGGGGAGGTGGGAGCCTTTAGCGAGGCTGCACTGATGCCTGCTCAGATCCACTCCATCTTCTGATACGCTCCCTGCCTGGCGCTTGTCTCAATCACGGGAGTGTGTGGCATGAGAAGGAAAAATAAGCTGATCATGACATTCATGCAGGGGCAGCAACGTGCAGCCTGTGTGCTCCTTTAACCAAAAGGATCACAGAGAACTGAGCTCCTCATAAGGACACTAACTGATCCCATCCTGAAACAGGTGGGCAGTTTCACAAGGAAATCTGCCTAACTTTGGAGACTTGTGGCAAGGAAAAGCAGGAATAGATACAGAACATGAGTACTTTGTGAACAGAAATGAGGAATCCTGATAGACTGTTTGATTACTTGAGCTTACTGTGTTCAAAAGAGTAACAGCTTCACAAAGTAAAATCTGAGGAAGGAATTGGCACCTGAGATAACCGATAAATGTGTAAGCATGGAAAAATGCTCTTCTGCTGGTAGCTTTGACACACTGAAGAGTAGGATCTTAATGGGCAGTTTAATATTAGAGGAAGCCGTCAGAACAGCTGAAGGATATGATAGAAAGAGAACAGATAAAAATAAATTCTCATTAGCACCGTTTCTAATGTATATCTGGTACAGTCATTAGACTGGCTCTGGACTAACTCAGACTAGATCAATTAAAAACAATGACTACCTGGTCTTTATGATCTCTGGGGGTCTGATCAAGAACACCAATAAACTCTTGATATTTTAGATAAGTAGAGATCACAGCACTTCTGTAACAAGCTAGAGAGAAGGAGTTGTGTTGAGGGTCTTGAAGGAGTAAAGATAAAAGAAGGTTAGATAACAAAATGCTAAAAAATATCTCAGGAGTGGCTGCTGGAGAAGTGTTCCTGCAGGAAAGCTCTTTGATGGCATTTGGCTCGAGAGTGCTGGTGTCAGCTCCACTATCCTTGGTGGTGTTGCTCGATGTCAGAAATGTGTCTGTGTGTGAGAGGGGATGTGTTGTGTGGCCACACAGTTAAAATATCACAGAACTTGTGAAAATACTCTCAACAAACAACCACCTTATACATCATTGGGATCTCTGAGTTTGATCTAAGTGCCATGAAGCTGAGGCTAGAGGTGTAATATTGTCTTGAAGAGAATTTGCAGCAGCAGATCAACTTTTGCTGAGGTTTCAGAGAGGCTGAAATAAAACAAACAAGAATGAGGTAACCTGGAATACTCAGAGGAACAGCTGAACAAGATATGACGGTAACTCTTTTGTGTAAAGATGTTACCAGAAATAGCAAAGGAAATGGGGTAATTACCTATATAATTACTATGAAAGCAGTGATGCAGTCAAGGTTGGCTATAATGAGCTCAGATCAAAGTAATACTCACCAGGTGCATGTTCATTATGGCTAGTGGATCTGAACATGCCCCTGAACATTTTCAGAGGTTTTTCAAAGGTTTGTCCTCCCATGGGCTAGCAGAGAAATGATCACACAACCTTGAAGCCGATTCTAAATGAGGGTAAAGGAGGTGTTCAAAAGCTCTCGGTTTGCAGAGCCCTCAGACCTCCCCTGGCAGGCAGCTTTTCTGCCCGTGGACATGGTGGCGGTGATGCCGAGCACGGAGAGCCCCGCTCCTGCCCAGAGCCTGCGGAGGCCTGGCCCGGAGCACGGAAGCGCCGTGGTGCTTCCACGGGAGATTGATATGCGGCTGCATTAGTAACGGCAGCTCCTGCCTGCCAGGGTGCTGAGAGTGGATGTGCTGCACTTATGCCCACTGCGATAACTCCAGATTAATGTCATTGGGTCTGCAGTTTTCTCTCGGAGCTTTACATCAGCCCTGTTTGGTGGGGTAGCCTGGTGTCAGCTGGCTCACTGTGCCTGAGCTTGCCGAGCTCCCGAGGCTCAGGCCTCCTCCTCCTGCAAGGGGGAGGATTTGTAGCCTGTTTGGTAAAATGGAAACTAAATAATAATAGTAAAAAAGACCATAGAATCTCTAACAGTGAAGATGCCACTATCAGGAAGAACAAGAAAGATATAGATTTTTTTTTTAACTGAAATATAACCAATTTTGTTCAAAGTGGGCTGCATGGGGGATTTACATGATGATGTCTAGGAAAGTAAGTGCCTTCATTAGGGATAGTTTTAAGAGGTAGGGGGTGAAGAGTAGACAAGAATCTTGAGTTATGAGAATTCAGATATTTCTCAGCTTAGGGCTTCAGTTAATAGGCTTATGAATATTTATTGATAGTCTGATAGATAAAATGAAAATGTAGTTGCTTCACCATGGCCGAGTTTAATTTGAAAGATCTACCTCTCCTCCTGCTCCTCCTATAGACTCTTAATTTACACATATTGACATCAGCCCAAGCATAAATGAATATGTGAGGAGAAGGGCTTTCCACATAGCCCATGTGCCAGAAGCAGCTGTGTGTAATAGGAGTGCAGGGAGCTTTTGGAAGTTACCCTGTTACATGAGGACGGCTGCAGGGAGGGGGACATTTCTGAGCACTCCCTTGGCAGTTAGTGCTGGGAAGCTCCAAAATGAGGCTGAAAGGAGCCGTTGGGAATACAGTGGAAGAGCCTATAAATGGTTAGTGACAGGCTGCTCTGCAAATGCCAAAGTCAAACAAGAAGAGGGGCTGAGAGGTGGCCCTAGACCAGTGAAGAGAGCCTCGTGCCCTTTCCTTTAAGCTCTGGCACTGCCTCTTGCAAGTGAATGTAGAACTAGTGGCAGAAACCCCAAGGTAATGCCTATAGTTTCAAATATCAATAATCGCCCTATTAAGAGCAGTTATGAGTTGTGTCCAGTTGCACATACTTTGAGCTGAGTAGTCTGGGGACCCTTCAGCCTCCTTCCATCAGCCAGCAGCAGTGTTACTGTCAGGAGATGGTTCTGTTGGTTGCATTTATCATCCCTTGGGGCTTGATATTTTAATTGTACATTATTTTTCCTCTATGTTGGGCTTTCTGTGATTTTCAGCTCATTGCACGTGTCTAAGAAGGAAGCTTCTTTGACTTTTTTCTAGTTGTTGTGTAAGGTAGCCACAGGGTAGGACTGCAGAACTCACAGATGAGGTATCATTTGTCCTTCCAACTGTTTTCTAATCTGTTTGCCCATAGCATCGTTTTCCTCAAGTGTCTTGGCTAGTGGTGTTGTCTGCAGCACAGGCTGGTCCATCTCTGTGGATCCTGAGCTTCAGCTCTGTGACTGACTTCTGCCCAGATGCCAGTCTCTTCTTTCTAAACACTTGATTCCGAGCCCTACGTTCGTGGCTCTGAATGCTCCGTCTCCAAAGCCCAGGCAAGTGTCTGGTTAGGGAATTGTGTATGCTTCCAAATCCATAAGACACGTTCCTGGCCTTTAAAAATCCTTTTGTGTTTTTTCACCCTTACTGTTCCTCCACACACAATGAAAAAAGTACATGTTTTATTTTCACATAGCATTAATCCCCTGCATGGTAGTATGATAGTACTGTGGTAGGGTCTTAAATTAGCCTCCTGAAAGATATGAAGGTGTTAAGTGCTTGAGGAAGGTGGCGTCAAGCCATGCAGACTGCTCTGCAGGCCCTGCAGGGATGTTGAGCCCACTCTGCTTCTCTAGTCACTGTCTTCATTGCCAGAGGTGTGTGAGGGTTGTTGTTGTTTCCTCCTCCCCCCAGCTTTGGCAGAGCTTTTAGTTGTTTTGGGTATTTCTGTTTGTTTATTTCCATTTGGAGTGTTTTCCTCTGTTTTGCTCCCTATAATAGAGCCAAAGTGCCTAACAGAGGTCGTCCTCATTCAGTGGCTGATCAGCAATGCATAATATGAACCTTTCTTTCCAAGAGCCTTTTGCCAAGGTCATTTAAAGCTTTAATTCTCTACAGCTGGCATGGTGACTTTGGTAAAGAGAAAGCCAAAACCGTGAGGGAATTGCAGAGCCTGGAAGCCTTCACAGAGGCAAGCAGTGGTTCTGCTTGAGACTAAAGAGCTAATAGACTTCATGGAAAGCTTATAGGCCTTCCAGCAGAGTGTGACCTTGAAGAGCTGTCACTTTGTAGGTGACCAAAGTCATTTATCAGCTTGACATTTCTTTGCATAGTGTTTCTTTGCAGCATCTTTACACTGGCCCTGATACAGCTGAGTAGCAAATAATGGTCTGGTGTCCCCATTGCAAATACCGCAAATACCACCTTCATACTTGCAGTTTCCTAGGCTGACTTTAACCTAAAAAACAAAACAAAAAAACCCTGACTCCTGTCCTCCACTCTGAGATCTGAGCTCCCAAGCTGGGTATGAAATCAAAGCAGAGTCAATCTTAGCACAGGTCATCACAACTTTGTAGTCACTCTCCTGCAGATGCATCATTGGCTTTGGGACCCTTTGAGAATAGCTCATAGTCTCTGTAGGTCCCTAACACTGAGAATAATGTCCTGTTTTCATTGAAATAAAACCCCGTAACTTTAACTGAACAACCTAGGGCTGAATTAATAGCCATCCAGATTGCCTCCCTGTAATGGGCTGCAACATGTTGGCAGGGAAGTGTGCAGAGACCTGGCTTGAAGTCATGTAGCTTGGCTTGTGCAATGCTTCCATTGCAGGCCCATTTGCTATTTAGGATTCTCAGTGACTGCCAAATGGTCTTAGTTATATATTTTTATTTGTTTTTATTTTTAAAAAAGACATTAGTTTGTGTATATGAATCTCTAATGTGACCATTAGTTCATTATGCTACAGATGGTCTTCCATTTACACCATCTATTGCATCTCCTGTAATTGATAACCTGAAAGGGTTGGAACTCGCGGCCTTGGGCCAGCTGGTAGAAGATGGTTGTCCTGAAAAGGAATTTGAATGGGAATCTTTAACAAAATTGCTTCAATTGCCACTGGAGTTCTTTAATTTTTAGTCCTCTAGGTTTTATCTTGTCACTTCGCACTCTTTTGTCTCACGCTGATGGAAAAGGAGAGATGCGTGTTTTCTGTGTAATTAACAAAAAAAAGAAGTGACAAATCTATTAAAGATGACTCAATTGCTTTATTGTGAGAACCTTAAAATTCTTTGACATTTAACAGTGTTTACAAAGGAGAGTATTAGCAAGTAAATATTTTTGACTTGCACAATTAGTTCCACAAAACTGAAAATTGATGAAAAATCAATTTCTCTATCGCTTTTTAACAAAAAAAAATTATTCAACTGTAATTAGGTACTCACACAATTAGCAATTATTAAATAAGAGGGAACAATGCTTCCTTTAGGAAAAATGTGAAGAGACGTGATATTTCTCCCCTCTCCCAGTGTTCCACTCCCCAAAATCCTGGTTCTCACACTGCAAGAAAACACTTCAAGCTTGGAATCTGCATGCAGTCAAAGGGAGGAACTCTGGCCGGAGCCAAGTGTTTGGAATAAATTAGTAGTTTTGTGAATATGTGAGTTGGTTGCACTCGAGGAGCATCCTTGTGGGTCACTGTCACCTCGGCTGAAAAATAGCGCTTCTCTGACACTAGCACTGTGAGAAATGGACGTGGGCCTGACTTTCCTCGCGCTGATTGGTATTCTGTGTGTGGAAATAGAGGAAGATTGAAATGAGGATAAAGAATGTTTTCTGTTAAATTACCTAGCGGCATGCCGTGTGGACTGCCCTCCTGTAATTTTCACTGCATACATATGTAATGAGATAACGCATGTTAATCCTTTGGACTCAGTCAGGAATATGTTTAAAGTGTTGAGGGTTTTTTTTGGTCTATTCCTGCTTCCATTGTAGTGCCATACTAGTTAAACAAGAAATGCAAGAGGTTTTGCTGTCGAAAATGCTCACATAAGAGAGAAACTTCTCTAATAAAATTGTCTGTCTTAGCCTCCTTGCCGGGGAAGGCTGACGTGTTTTTTACCCTTCTGCTGTAGAGCTACTATTGCATCTTCCATGTTGGGTAAAGACATACATAATTCAAAAGCCATCATTAGAAAATGGAATATAAACATTCTGGAATAACTGTGTGGTGCGTACGGGAATGTTATCGTAGCAACATGAAGTGGTGTTTAGTCTGCATATGTTAATACTGGATTAAGCAAAAGAAACTGACCGGCTTTGAGAGCTCCTAAGATCCAGGACTTTCGGTAGGAACCAAGCAGCTTCCCGGCAGCATTGTACTCGAGTAGTGAAAAATGTGTCCAGGGACTTTCTGGAGAAGGGGAAAAGTAGCCAGAGACACATGTAGACCGTTTCTAATGCCGTGTGCCACACAAGGAGGCACGTGGCTAGGCGTGAGCTTTAGCCCATGCAGCTATTTGCTTTTTGAGGAGGTTTGCCCTCTGTTAGTCGCTTTGTCTTGCCCGTTGCCTTTAAAAGCTCTCAGGTTAATTCTGCTGCTAGATGGGCAAACCTGTTAACTGTCAAATAATTCTATAGCATGAAAAACCCATTTGCCATAGAACTTCATTCTACATTATTTATGATGAGAAGCTTTCTCATCATAGCAGAACTTTACTTTTCATACCTATTGGCCAGGTCCTCATTTGACAAAAGTTTAATGAGCCTCACTACAAAAAGCAGAGCCATTACTATGATTTAAATTAACACTCTAGGAGTGGTATTATGGAGCTGGAGGGATGTGGAATTACACCCCAGGAGTTTATCACCTCTGAGATGGGTGATGGATTCCACCACATGTGGAAAGTAATAGAGAATAGACCAAGTAACATCGGGATGGCTTGTTTTATTCGCACTAAGTAAAAGACAAATTTCATCTTCATTTTAATTCTTAGATGAGAGGCAGCACCACACAGAGGCACAGCTGTGAAGCTCAAACTTCTGCTGCTCCATATTGGGACCCCAATGAAGCAGAACATTAATCTGCATAGCAAACAAATGACTATCATTTACATAATTACATTTAGTCACAACTTATAACATATTCATAAGCGCGTGAGTGAGAATGATGAATTTGCTATGTAGGAGATAGAAGCAGTGGATCAGCTTGGGTTTGACTGGGGAAGGATGAGTAGCAGAGGCAGATGATTTGCCAACGTGTTAGAAAACTCACATTTGTAATGTGGTCTGCTTACGTCCAGCCGTCGGTTGTTTGTTGTCCCTCATCTCTTCTACAGCTAAGTTTCTTTTTGTGAGTGCTTGTGAATTAAAGCTTTGTTTGTATAAAGGTACAGTAATTCTTACAGTGAGCAGTGGGGGCAAATAGTGCAAAAATTTCCGTAGAAAAGAAATAATTTTTATGTGGAAATGAAAGAAGTTAGACTGAAGGTGGATTACATGAGAACACTCAAACTACGAAGAGATCACCTCCCTGACTGCTATAGGCAATGACATTTATAAATTCCGTCTTATTTTTCTTAAATCATATTAGTTCCTTTAATTTTCCCATTTTTGAGCTTCTGGATATGCATCTTAGTGTTTTTTTTCATGAGTAATTTCAATTGTTTCTCCCAGGGGTTAAGATATTTCACATAAACATGTTACAACAGCAACTTTGTCATTCTGAAGAACAGGCAGTGCCAACTCAGGTTTTGGAGAAAAGAACAACTAAAGACATGAAGTGAAAAGCACTTTTTCTGATATAATCAATTAACTCTAAGACCAAAAGGCATGAGTCAATCGTTCTTCTGTTTTCTCCTGAAAATAACAACTCTGATAACTTTATGTAGAGAGCAATCAGCCTCCTCCTGCATTTGCATTTCCTTTTTGTCTTTATTATTATTATTTTTATCTGGCTTGCTGAGGGCTTGCCATCGCTTCAGAGAGCAGTGGATCAGCACTGTAGTTGGGCAGTAGGATGGAGGTTTTGGTCCTGTCTCCTGGCTGTGAACTGACCAGGAGCTCTGAGGTTGAGGCTTTTGGGAATATTTGGCAGTGTTGGCGGTAACATAGGAAAGGGAAGACCTGTTGAATAAATAATCCTGTAGTGGCTGAGAAGTACTTAACTGTGGGATGGATTTCAGTACCTTGGCTCAAGCGGAACTTGATTTCAGCTACCTGCTTTACAAATCACTTAAAAACCCTAGGGGTTAATGTCCCTTCCCCATGCATTGCATTTGAGCAGGAGGCAAGAGATACTTTCATGTGCATCAAAACCTCAGGGTGAAATCAGCTTTGGGAGGTTGTTGACAGTGTCGGAATTTCCATTACCTGTAGGAGACTTATTTCTTGCATCCTTTTATTGCTAAACTATATGTTTGAAAGTAATGGAGTCAAAGAGGACTTCTAATGCAATATCACTGTTAAATTCCCAACCATTTTATAAAAATTTAAATGTAATTTTTTTAATGTAATTTTCATGAAACTGTCTCCATAAAAGACAATTAGATGCATCACAATTGCGCTCCCCATGACGTCTCTCTTTTCTGAGATTTAAAAATCCCAGAAGTTGTCTTTGATGCATTCTTAAGCATCACTTAGAAAAAATAACAGTATGTCTTAAGAGGAAAACAGTATGTCTTGAGAGTACAAACTATTCCTCAATCAAATTTTTATCTTTGTCCTGGAAACTGGATTTACTTTTCTTCCTAAGAAGTCTGGGACAACAGTAGAAACAGGCTGAGTTAAAAAGCCACATCTTGGAAGTGAGTTTGCAAGCCAGGTACATTTTGGGTCACCAGTATACTCCTTTTTAAGAAGTAAGTATTTAAGTTGTTAGGAAACGTAGAGGCTGGTGAGAGGTTTGCTGATGAGAGGGGTGCTCTTGAGGCTATAGGCTGCTGTACCTGAGATTTCTTTTACTTAAGTCATTCACCTTTGTGCAGCTTTTATTGCCTTTAATGCAGTTGCTATTTGCATAAGCCTAGGTTATAGTAGAGAATGTTTTATTTTGCATGAGCTATTAATTTGCCTCCTGGTAGCAATTTGTGTTTCCCTGCCCTGCACGTGCATCTGTTACAGACCCCTTAGGCTCGTGGTAGTAAAGGGCTTTTGTGAGCCTATGAGGTGCTGGATGCCTCACAGGCTGAGCTTAGTTGCCAGAAAGCTGGTTTAAATGTGCAACCTCCTCGTGAAAGGGAATGGAATAGGACTGCAGACCCTTCCTATGCAAAGAGAACAAGTAGAATTGAGATTAATGAAGAGTGCTTGTGGAAGAGCTTGGAGGCTCTGCTCAGGAGGCCCACCATGGAATACTGAATTTGGAGAGCCCTAGAACCGTAGGCAAAAGGAGTGTCTTGAAAAGAAATTGTGGTATATGTATTTTTATATCTATTTTACTTGCCTTTTAAGTAAAATAGAGAAGAATGAGATAATGCATTTTTGATGTGGCTTGTAGGAGGAATTGGGATAGATATGCATATATATATATGCAACATGATCAGTTACATGATAGCTTAGTAATACATAGTGAGTTATTTCATTACATACAGAAGTGTGTTGCTGGAAAATAGAGGTGTCTACCAGTATGTGCTTTTGTCAATGAAATTATATAAAAAAGAATCCCTAATGTCAATCAACCCGATCATTTACTGCTAATAAAAAGCTACCTTCTCATTTATACTTGCTATATTAACAATTACTGAACAGTGTTTCAGTAGGAAGCTGACAAGCCCCTTGGAAGCAATAAAATAAGTTCACATTTCAGTGCAGGCTTCTATGACTCTATAATCTTTAGAAGATTTCAAAACCTTTGGGATTTTCAACTGACCTCATAAAAAATGATGTACAGTTTTGAGAATTAAATAATGTAAGGGAAGAAAAGTATTCTCCAATCTAAAATGATCTGGTCTAGAGACACTGACTTGTCCTAGATGTATAGTCCTGAGTTCAGTATGTATCAGTACTAAAGGTATTTTGGCGGGAGGGGGAGTAATAAACTTGAATTCTAGCCATGCTCTTCCATGCTGAAGAGAGAGCATCAGCATCTCTGGCTGGAGAGGACAAATCCAGAAACAAAACTTCTATATCTACATCAGTACCGTATGCTTTTGTGTGACCCTGGCAGGAGTCAGTAAGTAGGAATGGGAGGATGAAGGAGAACACGCAGTGAAGGAGGCATCCATTTTTCCTACAATTTGAGATGACTTAACATTCATTTTATGATGATAGGATAAATATTGGCTTGGGCATTGCTTAAACCCAAAGTAGCCTAGCATCCTGATCTCACTGCAATAACAGGCACTGGTGGAGGGATGGAAAGATTATTGAAAGAAGAAGAAGAACGATTGGAAAACAAATGCTGATTAGGGACAATGGTTTCAGCTTCCTGTAGAGCTGCCCTCGCAGTTGATGCTAACCAAGTACCCTTTGGGAGAGCCGAGAGACTTCAGTACACAGTAGAGTGACTAATAATTTGCCATGTCAGTCATAGTCTCCGCAGGCGTTGAAAACTCTTGTTTCCCAGATTTGTGGACACGGTTCAAGTTCAGCCAATTAAGCGAGCTGCACATTAGTCAGTGCAGACCGATCGTGTTTGGGTTATCAGATCTCTGGGCATTAAATGGCCAGTTTCTAATCCAGTTCAGCGTGCTGCACAATAGTCATTAGAGAGGTGTCCTGGGAGGTCGCCTACACCTCGCTGCCTCTTCGCTTCAGGGAAGAACCTCCTGGTTTTTCTGTATTTGCCAGTGCACCCAGGGGCAGGTAACTTGCGAGCCCCATCAGCAGAAAGCAGCAGTTTTTCGTTGGTAGCCTCTGCCTGCAGAAACTGTCCTAAGTGTGTGTCCTAAGTGTCCTAGTGTCATTGTGGCCAAAATGTGACAGTCTCATGAAAGGCTACAGCAAGTGCTGCCCCTGCTAGGTGTGCTTCCTGTGTTGGTTTATGTATTTGGCCATAAACTCCACTGAAAGCCTAACCCCATTTTCTCACTGCTCTTTGTTGAAGTGTATGCATAGCGTATTCTTAAAAGAATCTCTCTGACAAAACAGCTTTTGTTCTGTGAAATGTATCATTGTTTAATCCAAATTGCTTGGCTGTACATAGCACAGCTTTATGCAAAGGAACGGTCAACGCAGAATGAAGCTTTTTTTTGCATCCCCAAAATAATTGGTCTTTTGAGAGAAAATGAGTTCTGGAGTTAGTTAGCCACTCACTTTAGAAGCATTAGCATTTTGTACAGAACAATGTACTGGGTTTTAAAGACTTATAAAAGAAGTCTTGCTATGGTGTTAGACCTTTTCCATTTCAGTCTTATGGGATAAGGGATGCTAAATAAACATTTCTCTGTGGCCATGGTTATAAATTCAAAATGGCCATGCAGAAATTAATCCATCACTTGAGGAGATCAGCAACTGGGACATGTCTGATGAATGAGAATTAATAGATTGATGGGAATCCGTGTTATGCTGGTATTTTGTTGACTGTGTTACTGCCATGTGCAGATGTTCAGAGGTGTTCCCCGTCCATAGGATGCTGATAAGGACTGTGGGGGATCTACAGTCACTGGGCTTATATGGAGATCAGTTGTGAACCTTAGTTTTGGGAGGGGCAAGTTGTGTATTTTGCATGTGGGCAGTCAAATAAGCCAGCAGATGAGTGAGAGGCTGTGTGCTGAGCCTGGAGTCGGGCTAGTTCCTCAGTGGCGCTGAGCAGCTGAGTTCCCTCGAGTGCCTCCTCAAGGTCAGCGGCTCAGCACAAGGTCCATGGAGGTCCCACAGCGCCGCCCGACCTTGGGACTTGCCAGCTGCCCGGGAGGGGTCCGGGCGCCAGGCTCCCCTCCAGCCCTGGCCACAGGCACCTGCTGCCCACCAAGCTGCTCGCCTGGACTCTTCCCTGAAGGGCCTCGGAGCCGCCGCAGGGCAGGGCAGGGCTCTGCAGAGCCACAGTGAAAATACACTGCTGGTTAGGAGGCTTGGGGAAGATAGCAAAGAAGGTGCATCTGATCCAGCCTTTTAGTGGGGAGGTGGGCATGAAAGCGTCACTGTAACTGTGCCTTCTGGGAGCAAGAATGCCAGAATAAGAAAATCTGCCATGGAGTGTCAGGCACTCTGTGGTGACCTTTTTTCTTGAGGAATTGTCTCTCTGCTCCTGTGACACACACTATATGGCGTTTTTTGATAGTGGCCCCTGCAGAGGGGATTACAAAAAACACTCTGCACAGAAAAGATGGTCTGAAAGTTTTGAATGGCGTAAAGTCAAGGAGGAGAAAGGACAAGAGGAGTTGTTAAAAGAGAAGCAGGAGGAACAATCTCATGGAAGAACTGCAAGAGAATCACAAATCCTCCCAAAAGGGTTTATGTCCTGATCAATACATTTTGCATCTGAACTACGTTCTTTGTCTAATTACAAGGTCTTGTAAAGAGATTCACATGTTTTCTTGTATTTCCCGTGGGCATCAAGCACTTCCACCACGAGAGAGCGAGAATTAAAGTAGATAGATTGAAGACTCATTTATACGTATTGTGCAGAGGCTTAAAGCGTGTAAAGATGGAAATCCCGAGAAGATCAATGACAAATCAGTGCAATCCGCATTCATTATTGGCATTTTGAACCCTCAGTAGAGGTCTGCCTTTATGTATATGAACACTAACCATGTTTTAAACTGGCTGCTGCACAGTGGGTCATAAAAACAGTATTTCAGACCTCAGTGGTTGAAAGCTGAAGCAAAATTCAAGATAGATATAATCCAATGGAAGGGATATTTGTCTTGGGAATAAACACTCAAAGGAAGAGAAGTAGTTTTTTCTCTTGCTTAAGTTTCTAAGTTGAAGGGAGGAGGTTCTGCTGAGGGAAGTTAAACTTGCGGTTGGGTTCAGTGATGTTATGCTCAGTTTGGCCTCAGATCTGCGAGCCGTTGTGCCTGTAAAAGGACAGAGGCTGCTGTAGCTTCACTGGGCAGGCCAGAAGTGTAGAAGGAAGGGAGGAAGGCGCTCTCAATGTTCTTAACGTTCGGTCAGTGCTTAACTGTGCGGGACTGGAGGGTTTCACAGGCTGCCCTGAGCCGACGCTTCCCCCGGCATTGGCCCGTGTGTTGGAAAGCCCAGCGCAGTGCACGCGGAGCGCTTGCCGGGGAGCTGCCTTGCTGTGCTGCGGGAGGAGCGTGGCCCTCAAGCTCGCATTGCGCATTGGGCCAAGCATGTACTAGCTGCAGTACTCGAGTCTGGAGTAAGCAGTAAGCGATGATGCATACTAAAAAAAAAAGGTACTGAGCAGCCTGTAAGGTGCTGTCTTGCCATCAGACTGTTCTCTCTTTCAGCACCTCCCTGTGCTATGCAAGTCCCTGGTGGTCTGTGCTTGTACCCTGCTGTTGGTAATCCTTGTTTCCTGCAGTTCATTTGCATTGAAAGACCAAGATAAATATAAAAGATTAGGAAGAGATGGGTAGATAAACAAAGGTGAGCAGCATCAGAAACGTATTGCTGCTTGTGCACACTCCTGAGAAGGGAGGGAGGCCCTAGAACTAGAAACGCATGAAATATTTTGTCTCAGATGCTGCCTGTGCTGTGTAGACACATGCAAATATTTTGTTTTACATGCTTGGCCTGCAAATTGAGGGCAGTGTTGGTCTATTGACTGCTTAACATTCAACTCCTTTTTCTCTTTTCCTGCTAAGTTGTGCAGTTCTACTCAAAAGGCTGCCCAGTTTGTTCACTTGCTGAAGCAGGTCAGACTTTGGTTTAATGATTAATCCAAAATTGTTACATAGCAGATAGCCTTAGTGTCCTTCATAAGTTCACTAGTTCACTTGTTCTGAGCAAGAAGCTTTACAGCAGCTTTGCTTTTGATCTGCCCCTGTTGCTGGGGGTCGTTTCTGATGCTGTTGCAGAAGACATAGGGATGAGTGTCTGCACCCACACAGCCCCCAGGGGCCCAGCTCCCAGCAAACGACTCGGCAAAAGCCAAACCCGCCCCTCTGAAAGAGCACCCCTGTTTTCTCATTTTCTCATCTCTGACTCTAGTTTGGTCAGGTATTCAGGTAATTCCTCTACTTATTACTGATGAAAAGAAACAGAAGCACAACAGTCACGCAGCTCTTCTTTCCCTTCCTTTGCTCTCTAAAGCCTATTATGCCTGTAACCAAAATAGTAAAATGTTGTGTTTTGATAGCACAGAAGAGAAAGAAATTTAGTGAGATGGCTATAGAAATGAGTGATTTGGACTCTGAAGTTCAGCTTTAAAGATAAACTTATGAAGACTTTTAAAATGTGTTTGCACATGATCCTCTGTTTTTCTGCATTCAGTAAATGATGACATTTGGAAGTCTGTGTTTGTATTCTGGTATTTTTCACTTTCTTTGGCATCTATTCATAATGGTTTATTATCCTAGTCTTACTCCAAAATAATGGGTTCATAGCCTTAAGCACTATTATTTCCATCACTATGGAAAAAACAAGCGTAAACGAAATGCAGAAACACAAAATACAAGTAATTCTGCTTCTTACAAATGGATATAAAAAATCCAAGAAATGTGCTTTAAGCTTATCTGAGTGCTCAGCAGTGCTGCTGAGCTGCAGAAGTGGAAGTACCTGTACACGTTTTCTGTGACTCTTGAGAGCCAGCCATGGGCTAGGAGAGCTCTGTGCAAGGGGCTGTGCAAGCGCAGCGTGGAAATGCCCCCTCACCACCCTGGATGAAATGGTCATAAAGGTCAGTTGTCAGAAGGGTGCCCTAGCACGGGCATGGCCCTTGCTCAGCCACCCATGATCTCTCCGGCTGCCCCTTGGCTTCAGGAAGAAGGGTCTTGGAGGTGCTGGTGCTCCCCTCCCCATGTTTGACAGCCACGTGGGGAGCTGTATTTTATTACATTTTATAGAACGTTTAATTCTTGTTTGTAACTAAGAACATATATTAATTCAATACATCTTATAGAATGCACAGTAACAAATCTGGAAAAATAGACATTATGTTCTACACAGCATATCCAATGAGAGGCATGGAGTTCCTGTACAGTAAGTCCTTCCCTTCAGACTAGGGCAAACTTTAAGAATTTGGATGTATATTGTCATGCAGGTTTTTATCTCCCTGGTGTGTGTGTGCTTTTAAGATAACTCCTCATGAAAACCTTTCCCAGTTTATCTTGTTTTTTTTTTTTATAGTGTATTTATTTAATTGCCAAGCCATAATTAACACTTCACTTTTGTTTTCATTATTTACAGTATTAGCAGCTGCTTGGTTAAAATCTTCCCACACACCAAAGTGCAAGTCAAAACATTCAAGTGAAATACAGCTTGGCTTTTTTTTTTCTTTTTTTTTTTTTCCTGTTTACGTTATTAAGAATTGAGCCTTGTAGGCAGAAGGTAAATCTGTTTTAATAGGTTACTGAATCACTGCTTCCCAAATATAATTAAAGTGTGCCAGTGAGCATTAATGGTGAAATGAAGTTTGCTCCCGCCCATGCCATGTTATCCCAGGCGGCGTGGAGGGCAGCCCAGGTTGCGTGGACGGCCTCGTGGAGTGGGGCTTGCAAAGTGCACTCCTCAGCCATGCAGAAACACAAGCATTACGAGGGGGTGGGATCAAACTGACTGTTCTGGGGTTTGTAGGGACTCTTTGCTCCTGGGCTTTTATACCCAGCATGAGCACATTCCACCCCTGCAAGGGAAAGTCTGGCCGAGTGTTGCTGCAACTCCTCTTGGTCCCCACTGAATGCTCTCTACAGTCACTGCTGTAGCAATTAAATCTGTATTTTCTAAGTGCCATTCTCAGAGATGATGCAGACTCCTCTGGGCCATAGGATGTACTGGGGATAATATTTCTGGATATGAGAAATTGTTTCTAATCAAATTTCAGATCTCTTTAGCATAACTCTATTATTGGCTTTCACTATTTTAATCTCTTGTGGGGTGAGATCATTCTTCAAAAGAAAGTCTTCTGTGTGGGTTTTTTTTTGTGTTCCCAAATGTGAGGGTAAATGTCATAATTACATGTAGCCTTTTACTTGGAGGTGAAAAAAGCACTAGTTTGTCAAACCATCAAGTGTCCGTGACTGGCTTTTGTTACCCAGGGGTTATGTTGATCAAACCTGTTCTGTTTCTGTACCGGAGCCTGCCGGGAGAGCGTGTTACCTGTGACAGCTGAATAGGGCAGTGCCTGAGCACAGTGCTGTTGTGTTGTTGATGTGCCTTTGCTTGCATGGGTGCAATTCTTCCTTCCATTTCTTCTCCAGTAACATCCTCCTCTTTCTGGCTCCTCTCACAGTCTCAATATCATGCTCTTGAAACCTCTAACCTTGCTGCTGATCCTTGAAGTAGCTCTTCAAAGCATCGGGATCTGTCCTCTAAACGAAATGTTTGGAATTATTTTCCTCACACGCGCTGCAATGTAACGAGTGTGAGGGCTGATGTCTGGCTGGTCAGACAGGAGTGTTTGGAGTCTTCTGCTTTTTGGAAGCCTAGGCAGACCTGAGGCAGAACCCACCTTTTTCCGCATGGTTATGTGTCTGCAGGTTGCGTTATGGATGTGTTCAGAGGCACGCCAGGTTGCTTAAAGCCCAGTTTGGAAAACCTCTTGATTCCCCTCGGGCAAGCCTTCCATTGCCTTGTGTCTCATATGTGGATGAATGGGAAGGGTTTCTTTCCTGAGAATGAAATAAAAAACTGTCTACTTTCTAAGTTTAAAAAACAACTGCAGGAAATTTACGCCAAAAGAACAGAACAAACTTTTTTTTAAAAAAACCCTAAAACTTCAATGCTCTGCAATTTTTCAATATAAATAAATCATAAATTCTGTGGTTTAAAAAAACAAACATGATTTTTTCATAAACTTGTCCCCTCGGTTGTCTCTGTTGAGGCAGTGTTTTGATTGCACACAGTGGTAGCCTTCCTTGCCCCTGTTTACTTTCACGTGTTCCTCAGTAACGTCACACTTCTCCTACAGGAGTACGCTTTGGACTTGGTTAGCAAACACAGCACTGCAAACTGAAAAGTAGGTAGCACCTCTCCTGCTCCACCAACTTTCTAGTTCACTGCTAATGCCCAGCACTGGAAAAGCAAGAGCAGATTTTTTTTGCTTTTAAGCAAAAAGTTTACGTTGCTTGTTCTTAAATAGAACAAAACATTGTGGGCAGGTATCCTACCCCTAAGGATCTGTTTGCCAGCTGTCATTTTTCCTTCCTATGGAAAGCAGATGGAGTTAGGCTGGTAGCCAGGGATGGAAGGGACCACCTTGCGGTGGGAAGGACAGGTGCCAGGTGCTCTGTCAGCCCGTGTGTGTGTGTCTTGCTGCCTGCTTGTGCCTGTGTGGGAGCTCGGAGGTGATGGAGTAAAGATGTGTGGAGACGTGGAAGAAAAGTCTGGAAGTAGCTTGGCCTCAGCTCTGCCCTGGTGACAGAACAGCACTTGCCCCTCCGTATGCACCATATGCTTATGGATGCGTTAGGTAGGCTCCTCCTACTTGTTCAGGAGATCCCGGTGCCTTTGTTTACAGTGGTTTTAACAGTAATTTTTTGTTTCCTAATGGTGTGGAGGAGTTCAACTTTAAGTGTTTGAAATGGAGTGATTAGCCTCTGTACATTTTTATTTTAAGTATCTATCTGCAGCTATAGAACTGATCTTGTAATAACGGATGGCTTTGTGTGTATTTCTTCCCTTACCTTGCTACTTAGAACTTCTCAGTTTACAGAACCTCAGGGGAGATGGAAGGGTACAGGGCAATATGAGACTGCAGCTATTCTGGGCAGGGCTCAGCCGTGGTTTCTACCTCCTCTCCGTCCATATAGCTCCTTTGATTGTGGCAGCCACCGCAGTACGTGACTGGAGTGCTGGGCTGGCATGAGGTGGATTACATGAAGTAGCAGCAGTGCTGGGGCATGAATTTATATGGATTAATTTCAGAGTGTGATCAAGAGCTCCCACTTTTGTATCTCTTGCTGTCCCGTTAGAAAATACCATTTTGGCAGCACTGGAGAGCTAGGATAACAGAACGCAGGCGTGTTTATAAAACCACTGTCCATCCCGGAGCTGTTCAGCCTGTTGCATGTCACCTGCCAGGCAAGTCTCAGATTTGCCCTGGAAAACGATGATGGAGGGACGATTCTGATGCGGTGACAGTTGCGTGCGTGCGCCGAGGCCCACGAGCAGCAGCCGGTCCTCGCCGGGTGGGCCCCGTCTGCTCATCCTGGCCACGTGTTTCTCATCCCATCTGCCTGTCCCTGAGCGAGGCCCTGTGTGGGGCCGGCCACTTGCACGCACGTGGCACTGGCTCTTTCTGAACCACGCCAGTTTTCTCTTCTGCTTTGCTAGCTATGCCCTCCCTACCCAGCCCTTGGAAAGATAATTTTTATTTAATAGAGGAGGAGGTCCGCTTCTTTCATTCCGTCCATCAGTGTGAATTATACGCGGGCAGATTTAGGAAGAGCACAGTCATTTCAAAAAGAGAAGGAGAGGAGCAGCTCGAACGAGGACGGGCCGTGTTGGCGCTGACCAGCAGAGCAGGAGCAGTCCCTGCCAGCCCCCCACTCCCCCAGGCCCCCCTGGGGGGGTATCCAGGTGGGCCTGCCCAGCTTTGGAGCCGGCCCGCCAGGACCTCTTCACATGGAGCTGCTTGAGGCTGCCCTCAGTCAGATTCCCTCCAGCCCTGAGGAATGTTGATCACCCTTTCATTGCATTCGGCTGGAGGAAAGGGTAGCATTTATTATCGTAATTTGTAATGTTACATTACAGAGTAACATTGAGATTGAGCTAAAATACACTGGTATTAATTA
>JAUBOD010000457.1:3996462-4008230 GCA_032353885.1 Nothura maculosa
GATGGGATGATGGGGAGAGGTGCCCGGTCTCGCGCTCTCGCTGCTGTTGCCAGAGGAGCTCCCCGACGTGGGCAGTTACCTCAGGGGCGACATGCTCTGCTCTGGTGGTGCAGAGGGTTTGTTTGATGTCCACTGCTGAGCTCTGGCCATGTAAGTGATCTCAAGGCACTGGATGCTTTCAGTTAGTAGCTTTTCTGTTCCAAAATCCAACTTCAAAACGTAACAAGTTACCCCTCAGGATTTAGCTGAATTGCCAGGAAAAAAAAGCCCAGTCTTTGCCATTCACTCAAACAGATTATTTCTCCTCTTCTTTTCTCCCCTCCTCAGGTTTCGGGAACATAGATGCATAGGGCTTAGCTACTCAAAGTAGCAGACAGATTGATTTGTTCATATATCAATTTAACAAAACAAACAGAACAGACTTTCAGAGAAGGGATATCAGAGAAAAAGACGGGGAGGTGATGAAATATTAAGTGGTGATTCATGAAAAGATGTGATTATTTATGTAAGGGCTTCCCCCCTTACCCAGACAGTTCAAACAGGTTTTTCCTTTGAACCAGTTCACCGCATAAAATATGCATCAGGATCCGGGCAAATGTTTGTTTAATTAACTGTCATCAGACAAAAAGAAAATGCTTCTCCTGTCAGAACAGGCTAAAAAGATGGACAATACTGCAACAGAGTGACTATGTTAAGGATCGGATCCTTTTGCCGGAGCCCTGCTGCCCATTGACTCATTGCCGGCTGGTGCTCGTTTCCAGCGGCCATAGGTAGCCCTGCTCAGCGCAGGGCTGGCGCCTCAGGCTGCTGGTGACAGCGTTAGTCTGAGCGTCGTCCCCTCTAATGTCACCTTGAAATGTTCGATAATCTGACTGTGATACGTAAGGGGAAGTTTGTCTCCTTCCTCTCAGAGAGGAGGGTCCTGTTCGTGAACTCAGCAGCATCAGGATGACCAGACTCCCTTGCCAGCATCCACGTCTGGTTAGCACAGGATTCATGTCGTTTCAAGCTCCATGCACCTGCCAGAGGCAAGTAACAGGTTCATTTTCCCAATACCCAAAAAGGACAAGCTGGCAAATGTTGGCCTAAGAACTAGCCGTGCATAACGGGTGATCAGCAGCTCTCGACAATTTTGATGCAACCAACCATTTGTTGACAGGCTCTTTTCAAAGAAATCCACATCCAGAAGTGGTCTTGGGCACACAGGCCTTTTTCCTGTGGTGTTATAATGAGATACTTTGATTTGATTATAGTGTCTGAGAACCTCATTAAGGGAGTGAGGGAGAGTTGCTGTGCGCAGCCTGGATCTAATGGGAACAAATCCCAAGGACTTGGCACCATGGAGCAGCAATGGCCACGTGCGGCCATCAGCGATGTTGGGCCGTTAGGCTGCCTTGTAATGCTGCTCCATCTTGCAGATTGGGCTGTCGTCTGACTCGTGTTTCCTATTACATACTTTTAAGGGAGCCTTTTTTCTTCCTTTGCTCTTATTATTAGTCCATGGAGCAACTTCTGCAGCACTGGCTCATGTCCTCCATTTCCCCTTTGGGAAGCAAGTACTTCAAGGATCCCCGTAATTTGACTTTCCCTAGACAGAATGGCATCCAAATGGCACAGGGCTTTCCCCCTGCCCCTCGCTGCCCCCACGTGCTCTGCTCCGAGCTTGGCCAGACGCCCGGGAATGAGGGCTCCAGAAACACGGCTGCGGAGGCTCAGACAGCCCAGAGGGAACCGAGACAGACAACATTAGTGACAACTTGGTTCCCTTGGGACATTCAGGGGGCAAGTTGCATTTGCAAAGGCTTTATTTAGCTTTGACCATATTTCTTTGCTGAAAGCTGCCTTGTTCTATGTCTCTTTGCTAGCCTGCAGGTAAACAAACAAGTTCAATGGTATTTACAAAATATATCAGAACTAATGCAATCCTGATTATTATGGGCAAGTATAGTCTTACAGCTTGAAAATGTTTTCCCTCAGGACTCACATTTTCCCTCTGTTTTTCTTACAAAACATATACAGCAGTGCAAGTGATCATTCACTGCTGTGAAAATTATTGCCAGGTATCAGCTCACAGCCTGAGCGATGCTGAGGGCATTCAGTGAACCTCCAGGATTGGATTAAGCCTGACTGTTCTGTGGGATTTCTCAGTTAACACCTTCTCTCGGCAGTGGACGTGGTGATCATAGGGGTCTTTTCCAGGGAATCGGCCATTTTCTTTATTCCTGCCTTTTTCCTGATTCCTGGTGCGGTCCTGAATGCTTATGTGACTCTGTTAGGTCAGGCGAATCCCAGCCTTGTACGCATGTACTTTGGATGCAAAGTTTTGTTTCAGTTCTGGGGTGCTTTGCTGTTTTCTAGTTTTATATGCTGCTAACCCCTCTGCTTCTTCACAAATTGGGTCTGTCATGTGGCTGCGACCACCCTGATTTTCTGCTTTTCTCTCATGAAGCAATGGCTGAGCCTTTAAAAAATGAATACTTTTAAAAAATGTATTATCAACTGGCAGGAGACTCCCTTCTCTTTCCTCCTCTATTTGCTCTTTTAGCTATAGATGTAGTAAAATTCCAGTGGGATTAACTCCAAATAAGAGCCCTATAGTCATCATCTAAGAATTTCACACATCTCACAAGTACCAAAAAAGTGATGCAGTTGCCCTATAGATGGAGAAGGAAAATCCCAGGTGAATGCATGTTCTCCTGATGTTGGGTGAAGCAGCCGGCACAACTGGTGGCACTTGGGCAACAGGAGGAAGCTCCTAGGAGGAACCTGGCAAACCTTTGCACAAAGAAGCCAGAGGGCTTTCCTCAAGGGGCCTGCCAGGGTTGCTCCAGACAGCTGCAGGGGGATGGCTGGAAGGGTTTGGTGTGACAAAGCAGCTGCTGGTGTAGTTTGTAAGGAAAAAAGCATGTTTCCCATGGGTTATTACCCGTGCTTTTCTTGTTTAAACAAATACGAGGCACTACCACTCATGTTCAGAATAAAACCAAATATAATCACGTAACAGCAACGTCCAAACATTTATGTTATATATATGAAAATAAATTTATTTTTAAATATTAAATGTAAGCCTGGGGAAGCCATTGCCATTTAGTGTCAGTTTTGTATAGATTTGATAAGTCTGTTTCACTCTGCAGTTTCCCCGAAATGATCGTTACCTTAGCAACTGCCAAGTCACATACGTACCCTTGCTCCGGGAAGCGGAGCAGAGCACCCAGGCTTCGGGAGCCACCAGCAACACAGTGGGAAGCACCAATGTTTAACAGTTAGAAATACTCACTCATTTCTTCTTTCAGATTTTCCAGAATACTTCTGATCGCAACTAGCCAATCATACCATGATTTTTTTCTGGTGTTTTTCTTTCAGCTTTGCGTCTTTTTTGAAAAAAAAAAGTGAGGATGGCGACTGAGAGAGGGAGCGGCGCTGTGCGCTGGGACGAGGCTGCGGTGGGGTGAAGCACAGCAAGCTCCATGTGCTGCTTCACGCGTATCTGCCCGTTCATGCAGTTGAGGTATGTTTTTATGTACAAACTTAGCGTTTGACTTGGATCAAAAGGTTGAAATAAGACTGAAACACATTTTGAGACTTTTCCCCACTTCCTCAAATCTAAAGTTTGAAGAAAAGAAGTAGGAAAACCATCTACCTTCATTCCAGTCTTTCCCTGTCTGCTCATTTTGACTACTGTTAAAGGATTGGGAAGTCTAACCTTTTATGCAGTAGATGAATATAGGTACATTTCTCATCTGCTATATATAGTGATTGATTTTTGCTGTTACCCCTTCCCCAATATAGCCATTAGACAATCTTCTATCTAAAGAAGTACATGTCAATAAGGGATGCTATGGGAGCCTGTGTCAGTTTGCTCAACACTGCTTGTCACAGAGGCCAGGCTTTATACTTGTTTTCCAGCTGATTTCTTGAGATGCGAGCAGACAAGTGATTTATCCAAGGTCACATAACAAATTGTTGTCTTAAGCCAAGCCCGTAAGTTCCTGTGATGCTCCTGTTTCACAAGCTTCTGCTTAGCTTCCTTGTACCATGAAACCCCATTCCTGTGCTGAGCAGGGATTGTAAAACTGGATATTATTAATATCAACTAAGTCTTTTCTGGTTGGAACCCTCATAATTCTCTCTAGATCTGCCTTTAGCTTAACATTTGACTGGAAAAAAAGAAGTTAAACTCTTCAGTTTAAATAATCTGGGAAATATGAGAGATATTTCTTAACACATTTGATTGCACCTTCTGAATCCACTGGACACCACTTCTGCAGGGTGAGTAAAGACTGACTGCAAGGTGAGTAAACCAGGAAGCATGAAAGGGTAAGCCCTTTAATTTTGTACATGCTAAAGTCACGATCATCCATTCCTGTGCTAACTGAAAAAAGACAGAAAAATATGAAGTGAAAAAGAGGCGATAGAAAGGTATTAAAATTCAAAACTTCACTGCATTATTACTTCCTCTTACAGATTGCCCTGTCATAGGCAAAAAGTCAAAATCAGCATTTTAATAAAGTACATTGCAAAGAATTCATTCCTATTTCCCACACGTGAAGCAGAGTTAAGTCCTCTGTTGTTTATCAAAGTACTTTGGCATTCCAACATGAAGTTCAACTGTAGTTTTATATTGCTGAAAGATAGTTTCAAAATTATGGGATCACTGTTGCATCTTATTCTCTTTCAGTCTTATATCTCTGGGGGTTTTGTTTGTTTTGTTTGTTTTTGCAAATGCAAAATTGTTTTTCCAAAATCATGTGATGGAGCATTTTTGATCATGTTTCATGGGCTGGTGTGTGCTTTCTTTTCAGCAGTTTGTAAAGGCTATTGAGACCTCAGACTTCACTGCTGGAATGAGCTAAGTGAGAATCTGGCCATTCCCTTTAAAAGGATAAAAATAAAGATTAGAGTATGACAACCCTGATGTGCTTCACCGCAATCCATTCAGGCTGTCATAGGTCTGCCAAGGAGTGTTGGAGTAAAGGGCCTGTGCAAAGGCAACTGAGTTAGAGCTGGGGAAAATGAAAGAGGAAGAATAAATGTGAATAAAGAAGCAGAAAGGCTGCAAGTTCAACAGTTTGCAACTATAAACAAAGGTAGAAAGTGGTCTCAGGACAATGAAATGCAGTAGGGATTAGTTCACAAGGAGGCATCCACTTCATTTCCAGGAACAGTTTTAGGCATGCTTTGAGAAACGTGACAGAAGAAATTGATTTTTTTTGTAATATTCTGTCAGTTCTGATTGCTAATTCTTTTTTCAGAAAAGACTGCTGATAGTTTCAACAGTTCTAATGTTGAAATCAGTGCAATGTAGTCTTTCCCTTTCTCCTGCAAAAAGTGTCTGAAATACTGCTTTTAGTGACTGGTAGGAGCTGTAGTGCATTGCAAAGAAGAATCCACAACTCACTTTGAATTGGCCAGTTTTCTTGGGTGGATAGCAGCATGAGGCCAGGAACCATACTGATGCAGTAATTAACCTTGCTAACAAACTAATTAGCCTGCCTGTACACACTGTTTTGGTTCTTGCTGTTCCATCTGAAAAAGGTAGGAAAATACAAACATTGCCATGGGACAGTGCAGAGCACCTCTACTTGCTAAGCTCCAGTTTAGCTGCAGTTCCTTTCACTCAAATTTTCGTTCGGTTTGCTCAAATGTGAGAAGTTTGGGATTTTATTTTCTACCTTCATTTTTAAGGTGACACATGAAAATCAGTTAATGATTGGGAAAGATGACAATGTGCTGGGAAATACCAGCTATCTCACTGAAATGCTTTGGAAGAAACTACTTAATATCTTAGGCAATTAAGTAACTCACGAGGAGGATGATAACTCCCAGACGTAGACATTTATAATATTTCTTCTCAAATGCTTAGATACAGGGTACTGTTGAAGAGCAAAATGTTTTCATTAATGTAAAAAATAGATGAACTTATCAGTGTGACGATAGCTGACTTAGAATAAAATGAAATAAATGCATGTGGCATATATATTTATTAAGTCTTTCTAATAGTAGCTGGTGGTGTCTGAAGTGAAAGGTGCTAGTTGTAAGTCTTTATTACCATTGCTAAATAATTTCTTTCAGTATGCTTCACTTCTGTAGGGGGTATCCAGAGACTAAATTACACTAGATAAAGACCAGTTTGCACCAGTCTGAATTAAGGGATGTTCAGGCCTGTCTCTTCATATGATCTTCCATCCTAAAGCCCTTGTGCAGTTGGATGCAAATTCTGGAGTGGTTCTTTTTAGACAGGAACTTTGGGCAAAGACTGAGGGATTTCTGCTCTAGAGCATCTGCGTCAGTTCTTCTACAATGAAGGATCCTGGTCCTCCAGTGCCTATAACCTGCTGAGGGTTATTATTCCTGTTAAGGAAGAGAAAAGATAAAAGCAGAACATTGTTTTAGTGCAAGTCCTCAGCAAAAATTGACTCAGACCCCAGCCTTTTTTTCAGAATGGGGTGAATTCCTTCTTTATATCCAACTGCTAAGATTTCAGTGAGGATTTGAGGTATAGAAGGGGCATCCTGAATCCAACTTTACTGGAATTCTAGTTCCAATCTTTGCCACTTGGTGACCAGTTGTGCTTCAGTGCACGAGTATCAAGGGATCTAGGTTAACACCTATCTTCCATTTCACAGAGCTATTCTTCTTTGGAACTGCATTCCTTTGGGCAACCAAAATGCAGAAAAAAAAAAACCCACAAACGTTTCAAATAGGGAAAAGGCAGAAGCACAACTTTAGTTTTCATTCCTGAATACCTGGAAGATAATAACGAGGACCTTTGGAAATCAAAGTTCCCCAAATTACCGGTGTCTTTGGGCAGAAGGGCACAGGGTCAGCAGCACTGGAGTGGCTCACACGGGGAGTTCTGCCAGTCGTCGTTCAGTGACAGTGGATTTGCACAGGCAGAACCATGAGGATTAAAAAAGGTAAAAATAATGTGAACATTTGAATGCTCTCTCCTAAACCCACTGTTTCAGGGGGAGGACAGCTCTCTCCCTGCTCTCTGGCCACATGCCCTGGGCACTGAGGAAGGGACTGGCAGCCGCTGGGAGCAGAGGCAGAGCAGGGTGGCCGTGGGATGAAGGCAACCTTGGCATCTCCTCTTTGCTTCCTCCAGTGCCAGAAGCTGGAACAATGCGCTCCGAAAGGGAAGGGAGAGCAGGATAGAGGAATGCAGCAATTATCCACACCAGTGATTGCAGCAGGGATGGAAACAAGCACAAACTAACACCTTATTATATTCGAAGCCGCCACTGTGTGCCAATGCTGTCAAGTACACGGCACACAAGGCAAAAACAAAGCTGTGTAAAATTGCTGAAATCCATACGAGGAGCCCTGTAGGGAGGGCAGCAAATGCACAAGAAATTGCTGCTATCCAAGTGGCGGTAAAAGCTTGCAGCAGCTGGGGAAGAGGGAGTTATTGCTGCTGGGTTCTTTTGAAAGCCCTTTGCCCAAACCATGCTTTAGCAGAGAGAAAAAGAAAAGTGAGAAGCATCAGTTCTTAGCCTCTGAAAAGGTGACAGGAATGTTTTTCATAGCCATGTATCCACGCATTGCAATCTCCTAAACGTTTTATTTTTCACTCCCATTTCTAAATCTTCCCAGTTACAATATGGTTATGATGTGACAGGCAAGATGTGATTATTATATTTTGCCTCTATTGCCTTCCCTTCAAAAACCTGCAAAATGAAACATTACATGAGTAAGCTATCTGCATGCTTGATATTTTTATTTAATAAATGGAAAAAGGAAAACAGAGGAAATTGTGATTCATGGAATCTCTTTTCTTTCTGTTGATCTTCCTTCTCATACCTTGAGTAGCACTTCTCATTTTGAGAAAAATAATTTCTCATTCCATGTTTCTTCAAGTAGGCAACACTTTTACTGCAGGAGTGAGATATCATTTAAAAGCTGGATCCAGCTCCCAAATCTAGTTTTGTGCACTGCTGTTATTGCCCAAGCAATTGCAAAGAATTATACTGCTGCTTTCCATGGTTTGATGAGAAACTTTCCTAACTCTGCTTGTATTTAGTCACCAGTATTGTAACAGGGGAGCAGATGGTTTGCTGGAATGAAGGATTGGAGCTCTGTTGTCCACAGCGGAACTATGGAATTATTATGGCCAAAGATGCAACTCCCAAGTTTTTCTCTTTGGAAACTGTTTCCAGGGTCAATCTTCAGCAAAATATCTTGAAGAATTGCTACTTAGCTGAGAGATATTGCAATGAATGCCTTTCCAAAGCTACCTTAAAATCTATATTCTATCTTTCTATCAAAATTTCAGCAAAATCCATACCCTTTCCTTAGAAGTATGGATTTTGATGAAGTTTTGATAGAAAGGTGGCTTTTGATAGATAACTTCTCTTCCTAGTAATTCTTCATTTATGTAACCATGCATACTACTTTTTCACAAATACTTTCTTCCTTGACACTTGTATTGCTCCAAATTACTCTTCAACTCAGTGCTGGTGGTTTACAGACCTTTTAAATGATGACATACGAATCATGGCACACTGGTATGTACAGCAGGACTTTTTTCCCCAAAATTTGATAAAAATATGAAATTTATGAATAAGCAATGTTTGGGGGTAGGGAGATTACAGTGCGTTGAGAAGGCATTAAGTAAATGTGAAGCGGATTTGATCTTATAGTATAAAAAAGATACTGATGGAAAAACAAAAAGGAAATTTTGCTTACAAGCTTTTCCATAATCAGATATGATGTTGAGAGGTACTTGGAGTGCCTAACTATTTATGGCTGTTTAAGGGAACTCACTTATGTCATATATTGCAATGAATGTGCATTATAATGAAAATACTGAAAACTTATATAGTCAAGGAAATATAGTAGTTATAGTAAGGACAAAACAAAAATAGTTTTGAATGTTTTAAAGCAGTGGACAGAACAGCTGGAATATTTCTAGTTTTCTTGGATGAAACAGCTGTGTAATGAACTCTTTCTGATAGCAAAGGATTTGTTTTCACTGGGCCTGCTGCCCCCTGTCACCTTTATATGCAAAAAATATGTTCTGAGCTAATCCTGAAAGCTTTCACAGTAAGATGAAAGAACGTAGAAAAGCCACTGTAATGCGTCAGCTTAGTTTCTCTGTTCTCCAAAATGAATATGAATCCTCGTCCCAAATATCTGCAGATGACAATGAAAATGTGAGAAGGGTACAAAGGAGATTAGATTTTTTTTTTCTGGTTTGTAGTGGTGTGATTCAGTGTACGTAGAAATAAGTGGCCACGTTAGAGATCCAAGAGATATCTAAGAAAGTTACCATGAGGTACACGGAAGGAAGTGTTATTTCCGTTTTAGGTATTTGAACACAATCTGGCTGTTTGGTACTTTGAAACCTGACCTTCAGAAACTTAACTGGGTGAGGACACTGAAATCTGTCTCTTTAGGACAATACACTGGTACAAATCTGCTAGGATATTTTACATGGATTAGCAGCAAAATGACAAGATATAAATCTCCTGAAGACAACCATTAGAGATAATTGAGAAATGGATGGTACAAGGAATGATGAACTCACTAGCTGATACTGAATTCACATTCATCTGTCGCATCAGGATCTATAATTATACAAAATTACAAATTAAGTGTACTTTCATTAGGCTCACGTAAAATGAGATGGCTCTTCTAATGATACAAGTAAATTTGCACTGGAGACCCCTCTATACCTGAGCCAAATCTTTTCTGGCAGCTTGAAAGGGCCCCATTATCTTTTTAAGGTGAACTGGAAGAGCTGAACCCCAGACTGAATTTGAAAGTACATTAAGCAGAACTAATTACACTGCATCCTCCCCTCAACAAATCTCATGTTTTCCCATTGCCTCCAGGGCTCCTGGGTCTCATTTGCGAAGTAAATTAACACCATTGTTCTAGGATGAGCTCCTTGTTTAGGTTCTTGAGATCAGTCTTGTGTAAAAAAGTGGAACATGCTAAAATTTAAATAAATAGACTTATTTTGTCTCTACATTTGCATAATAATCTTATTGCTCTGCAGGAAACACTCTTCTTTTCCCTGTCCCCCTGAGTCTCATATTGTTTAGTCAAACACTATAATACATTTAAATAAGAGTGAAAGAGAATCAAAAAAATGTGGTTTCTGTGTCTGGCCTGAGTGCATCTCCGTGTTTTTTTTGCAAGCTTCCCTGCCTGGTTGAGAATCTTGGGACGCAGTCCACCAGAAGTGAGTAAACACCTAACTTTTGGCACAGAAATAACAGCAGTTAATTTGTTTGCAGTGCATGGCCCCAGCACGGTGAGACGAGAGCCACTCTGTGCTCACCCAAACACCTGCCTGGGTAAACACTTCCATCTAAAGAAATGTCAGAGTTTATGCAGGTAACATCAGTGTGGGGCCTGCCAGAGGAATTGCCCATCTGCTCCCAGTGGGACACACGGAGCTGGGAGGAGAAGCAACGGGGGGAGCAGTGAGTTGAGCACAAGGCTGCCTTGGAAAGATGGGCTTGTGAGTGATTGTCACTTGGCCATTGACTTGAACAGTCAAAATTTGATCTAAAAAATCTAAGTCAGTTATGAGTCATTATATGAATGAGACTAGCATACTGATATGCTGGTATGACATTTTATCAGATTTTATGCACATTTTACATCTAAGAGAAGTATTCTTTAAATATTGCAACTGTAGGTTACTGTGATGAATTAAGAGAATATAAGCAAGAGGATGTTTATAAAGCCGTAATGTCGGTCTTTGCTGTCTTGCTCTCTTTTGCACAGCTTTAAAATATGCTGCCTTCCTATGGAATTTACACTGAAATAAAACAAATATAACTGCAGTATCCTTTACAGCAGAGATAGCATAGGTGAGCCAAGGAAGCTGAAAGGTTGGTGAAGTCAAACATATATCAGACATTTGTCTAATTCCTTTAAAATAGAGCTGTAGAAGGGATGACTTAAGCAGGTCCCCTCAGAGCAGTTTGTGAGCGAGTCCCCCTGCCACACGTCCCCTGCTGCACCGCACAGCTCGTTTTCCGTCTGTCAGCCTGCCCAGGGCCAGCCTCACTGCAGCTTAATAAACAAGGCAGGGAATTATGAAAGCTGCAAAGGCATTTTGCAAACGGGAACACAAGCAGGGAGGCTCTTGGCTATAGATGTTGCTTCAGCTGAGGGAATATTAACTTTCTCTGCTTTCTAACATGGTGAAGAAAGCCAGCAGTCAAGGTAGGAATGGAATAAAGGGAGAAAAAACTGTGTGTCCGGTTACTCATCGTGCAGTATATAAGAAATATAGTTGATCTTTAAATACCTGTTTCTAACTGTGAGGAACATAATGCTATTAACAGTCAACGTGGAAACAAGACATTTAATTGTTTAGTACAAACCCTCTATTTCTCCCTTCCTGCATGCCAAAAACTGCCTGTACAAATATGCTTTGCTCTCAACAGTGTGCATATGAACAGTAGGCAGCTTCTTGTTTCTGTGTACAGTATCTGTGAGCCCATCATTTATTCATAGCTGAGTTGATTGAGTCACCTGGAGCCCCTCCATTTCCCCTGGTTGCTTGGAGTCTAGATTTTTCCAGTGGTCTCTACAATTAAGGGTCCAAGTTTGGATTCTCTCTTCTTCCTAAGAATTTGTGTTTGGGGCTTGTATTTTTGCAGCCTTTCTCTTGAGAAATGCATTTTGTTTTGCCTCGCCACGCACGTCCTTCTCCTCTGAAGTGAGCAGGAGCAGACAGCTCTATCAGCAGATACCATCTCTCTCTTCTCAGGCTAGGGCAGCAAGGGCTCCAGCAAGGTATCACT
>JAUBOD010000457.1:4064724-4075538 GCA_032353885.1 Nothura maculosa
AAGTAACAAGCATTAATCAGATGCCAGCAGCAGCTGCATTTTGCTCTTTTAAAAGCAAGAAGCTATTTTTAAACTATTTCATTAAAAGCAGAAAACTATTTTAAAACCAATGTGGAAAGCATTCTATTTAGAGTGCTGCATTATCCCAGCACACACAAACATCCTCAAAAAAGAAAAGCAGAAGAGGAGCTCTTAATGGTACACTGCTGTAGTAAAGGCCTCTCATGGGAACCAAATCCAGAGAAACATTTTTCTGGGCTCTGCTCTGCATCTGAGAGAGAGCAAAGGACATAAAAAGAGATGTATGGTTTCTCTCATCACTTCTACTAGGGCTGCTGCTTCTTATGGAGATGTCCAAAGTGCAGAACCATAAAGCCCCTAAACTGCATAAGTTCCCTAATTCACACCTCAGCTCCTCCTTCGTGCTGCAGGAATTCTATCAATTCTATCTGTGCAGTAAGGACCAAGCCCTTTACAGGCACAACGCTGCTTTTTCATACCCGACTCCTCAGCTTTCTGCTTCCCCTGCTCACACACAGGGGCTATGTTGCCAGGAGGGGAGGCAAGGGAGCCAGAGGCTGCGGCCTGGGCCCCAAGGACAGACGCAGGATGGCATTTTGGGGAGCCCCCTGGCCAGCACCTGGCCCAGCGTGTAACAGAGCCGCTCTCCTGCCGCAGCCACCGGGCTTCAGCGGAGCCTGAGCCTCTCCCAGGGTTTGCAATGCAGAAATTGTGCAATGGATACACAAACACACTGATGAATTTCTGATTCAGACACTCAAAATTCAGACCCCACAAATCACACAGCATGTGGAACAGCAGTTCATCATTATTCACATGAATTATAGTTCAGATTCAGATTGTACCTAAAAACTGAAGACTTTTTTAAAATACAGGCATCCTTTCTACCCAAAGATACAGCAGCTACAACTCTACCCTTTCTGCTTGTAATTAGACAACACAACAAACAGTGTGATGCTTTGGCAGGACTGTGTAACATGGGCTATGTGGCCTCAGCTGGACAGCTGCATGACAAATAGGGGAGAAAGATGCACTTCAATGTCATTACAGGTCTGCACAGGCAGTGCTCCTCAGCAGTGCAGCAAATACCAGCACACAAGACACAAAGGCTTCTCCTCCTGCAGACCCCCAGAGCTCCTCCCTGTCCCTCGGACTGCTGGTAGGACCAACCATGGCATTTGCAGAAGGATTTTAACAAGGTTATTTCCCTTAAAGCTGAGGTGTCCTATAAACCGTGTCAAGGCAGGGCTGTAATGCTTTATGGACACTCAAGCTGGGGCATGAGGCCAAGGCAAGATGCAGCTCTGCACCATTCTTGGCTGTAAAAGAAGTTACAGGGATGGCTTTTTAAAATAAAAAAGTAGTACTTTTAACTCTCCTGCCTTTGAAACCAACCTGCTAATTTCTAGAGTTTCTCAGGAGAAACACCTCAGCTGTCACACACCTCGTAAGTGCAAAGATAGTGAGATGTGAAGCACTGTGTCTCTTTCTATCCAGATGAAGAAAATTCCTGTAATTTTTCACTACAGTAAAACAGAAAGAAGAAAATTTCTCTTCAAAGTTGGGCAAATAACTCAGAGGGAGCAATATAATCATTCTGAGTTCTTTTTCTTTTTTTCATCTGCTTTTAAAATAATCCACTAGAAGATCATCCAATCTGTCTGTTCCTTCAGGCCACAACATCCTTTCTTTATTAGCTTCCATTTCCTGCCTCTCACACATTGCACCAGGTATTTCCTCCCTTTTAGGAGGATTAAGCCCACCTGTGGGTCCAGAGCATGTTCTTGTCCTTCCAAAATTCAATTACTAGCTACTAGCTGCCTCCCTGTTTGGTTGCAGAGTGAAAAATCCAGAACAGCAAATAATGGTGACATTAGCAGAAAGGCATGTTGCTTTATGTGTTCCCTGCCGCCTCCTGCTGCGTCCCCTCTACTGCTGGGACCCATCTCGGCCACCAGAGACGTGACCCGGCGCTGTCCAAAGGCTTGACCATCTGCAAAGTGCACGCGAGTATCCTGGGGAGGCTAAAGAAATAATACCCCAAAATATACTGATTTCTTATGCAAGACCTGCTGCCTCCTGCTCTTCTTAGTTGACTCCTTGTGCACATTTCTGTGTGTAAAGTCATATTTAGCATTAAGATATATCACAACTGTCATTGTGGGGAAAATATAAATAAAGCACTGATTATCTTTAATGCAGCTCTTCCAAATGCTGCATTGAGCCCAGGTGTTTAACACTTGCATTTTAAGAAGCCATAGTGTAGTAAATAAATGCCTACAAAAGGTCCTTGCATAGATGAGTGCCAAAAGTTTAGAAACACTTAAGTTTAAAAAAGTATTTTCAAAAAGTCAAACCTTAGTTTTGGAGCCTGCTGTATAGTGGAAACATCCACCTGCTTTGAGTAAAGTTTGCTCACTGAACAGAAGGAAGAAAGAAGAGCAGGGCACGCCAGCAGCAGCAGCGTGCAAGTCTTCTAAGCCTTCTCTCATCCCTCTGGAGCTACAGGGACCAACTATAAGAAGAAAAACCCAACTTAAGGTCTGGCTGCAATCCAGAAGCTTAAAGCCTTTGAAGGAGCCCTGTGGTGAAAATGAAGCTACTTAACATTTTGATTTTTCCCATCTGTTGGGTAAAAAGGAAATAGGGGCTTTAATTATAATTAGTGGTCACAATAGAGGAAGATTCTCCACAGCCCCACATCCCCCTCCAAGGGAATTTCAGCATTCATGACGGTAAAAAACTGCCTGGGGTTGTTAGCAAGGGCTCAGCCAGCAGCCTATCTCTGTATTGAGATTCCCCCCAAAAAATCACATGGATTCACGTGGAACAGGCCTGCCTGCACTTTCCTCCCACTCTCAGCAGGGCTGATGCTTCCCAAGTGGAAGAGGGAATAAACGGGGATAGAACATTTTGAATGTTCTTATCGAGGTAGAAGACAAACAACGCTCTCTAAAGTGAGCAACAGCTTTAAAGACATCATTTACCTAGCAAAACTGCTTCGCTTTATGGATTATTTTACAACTCCGCAATGAATATTTCAAAAAGGGGACCTTCCTAATGAGTATAAAGAAAACTTATATCCCTCTTTACCACAAATCTATTGGCTTTTCACTTGTAGTTCACCCTTTAATGCTAATTATCATGTGCCCTCTATTATAGGAATATATGCTTGCAGGGGATGCAATTAGAGATGCAGGAGATAGAGCCACCTGGGCTTCCCTTCTTCCTCTCAGATCTTCTGGAGTTTCCAGCATTTGACTTTTAAGCTTTTAAGTCTGAACACGCAGCCCTGCTTGAAGCAAAGGAGACTCTGTGCCGGGGCTCTTGCTGAACCTGGGCCCTGGCCAGACCTGCCCGGGCTCCCTCCTCCAAAGCAGCCTCGGAGCACCAGGGTGCAGGGCCTTACAGAAGTGCTCCCAGGAAACAATGCAGAACACTGCATTGCTTTGTATTTGTATATTGAAAGAACTCTGTATATAAAAGTGCTGTTCCCTCGGGGAAGCTGAGCATCTTAGACTAAGCTAACAAAGGATGCCCAATAACATCAGGAATCCGGCCTAGAAAAGAGTTAGATGATCCCAGGGAATGAAGCTGAATTCCACTTGAAGCTTCTCATCATGAATTGCTACCTCTGGGGTAAATGTTGCCCATAACCTTGAGAGAGTATTGCAGGCACCAAACACAGATCTAAGCAGAAATATCAAACACCTTTTTCCCCCCCCCCTCCTTCCCTCAAAGTGCAATTCTCTTCTAAATCTGGAGATCTGTCTGGGGGAAAAAGGGTATCGATTTGCAAGGTTCCTTGTTTTAAAAAAGTTTACTTAAAAATACAGGTTAGGAAAGGAAGAGGATGAAGAGGCTTTTGATATGTTTGAGGGAAAGCTCCACAAGCCCCGAAGAGGAAGAGAACAAACAGGGAGGGGAGGCAAGAGCAGCAGCTCTGGTTCCGTTAGCTCAGCAGCGAGGCGCAGCCGCCGTGCGGCACTGAGGGGGAACGGGGGATGCAGAGACCAGGGGGAAATCCTGCACGGTGGGAACACGGCATCGGGGACACCGCGTGCAGCGGCCACGGGGCTGGCACTGCCACGCCGTCCCCCCGGCACACGGGCCTGCCACTAGTGAGGGAACGCAGCGATTCCTTCCATTCCTTGTCACCTTTCTTTAAGGACTTCTGAACAAAAGAAGGCAGAGCTGTCTGGTAGGTACCAGGTAAGCATGCCCCAGGAAGACACGGCAAAGGAAGCTGGTATGCAACTGGTATCAAGCAACTGGGACCAGACTGATGAAGTTCCACAAACCAGGATGAGAAACTAAAGGGGGGAGGGGGGAACTCCCCCCCCCAAAAAAAAAAAAAAAAAAAAAAAAAAAAAAAAAAAAAAAAAAAAAACCACCACACACACCACACCCTGTTTCAGTGTTTTCCTCAACAAATTCTCTTTAAATTCAAGACATTCTCACTTCTGCAGTTTTGATAGAAAAAGTGACTTTTCTTGACAGGAAATAGTTCAGCTGAAAGTAGACCACAATGACCATCTAAAGTAGAAGGAAATATTTTGAAATGAGTTTGAAAGAATTAGCATTGCCTGCAAACTACTGTCCTAGATTAAACAATGTATCCCCTTTCTTCCCAGTCTAGCTTTTCTTGGTAAGATTCATCTAGAAGTAGACTTTCTCTCTTCCTTCTCTCTCTCTCTTTCCCCCCCTGTCCCCTCACACCTCTGTCTTTCCATTTATGTTAAGCATCTCCAGGAAAGGTTTTGGTAATGAAGAGGAATGGGATATTGTGATAATTTGGGAAGTAAAGACCATGACAGAACGTGCAGCTCTGCCAACTATTTTATCCATTGTGTTCAGGATCAGAGCTGAAAAACCCTTCACCCGGAGATTTTAAAGACATCATAAGAAGCAAGTCCTTTCCTTTCCAAAATACCATGTTTGTTTCCTTCACACTGTTTTCTATTATCTATTTAAAGCAGAAGCATATTTTTAGCTGCCTATGCATCCAGGTTAAGCTTTTCAGAAGACTTTTCTATTTCTGATGAAGTGGGAAGAGTTTATATTTTCCAGGTCACCTTTAATACCATTGTTTTGCTAAAGAACTCATTTTTCTAAAGCATCTGAAAAACCTTCCTAATTTTCTAAAACATTCAAACTTGCTTTAACAGCAGGAAAGAACAGAGTAACTATAGAAGGTGAAATTTGTGTGTGTCAAATTTTAGCCTGAGTAAAACACTGGTGAATGAGGACGGGCTAGCATAAATGCACAGCAAAGCAAGACATAACCCACTTCTTCAGGAAAGTTAGATCAGACTATAAATTAAGCAACATAGCAGCTGACTAGGTGCATAAAAACAGCAAGTTCACAGCACAGTTTGGTATCAACAGCAAGAAGAATGTGGTAGAGTTGAGTATCGAGTTTATGTCTAAAGTTGACTCTCATCTGCTGCCCGTGTAAAAGGTAATGCCCACCACTGTCTATAATAACAGTTATCTGTTTGCTTGCCTACCACACCAAAGCAGCATGGCACAACAGCCAACTGGAATTACATCTTTGGATGGAAAAGAGGTCCATACTCTGCTTGCCCCAAACAGCCATATTTATACCCAGATCCAAGGAAATCTTTCCCAAAGAAATGTGTCCATAACAAACATCCTTGGATGTCTCAGCATAACTAAACCTGTAACATATTTTCAAATGGAGCACTCCACTGCTGCCAATGTGGCTGCCTCAAAAGCTACTTTGCTAGACTTCCTGCTCGTACCACATGTTCGTACCTCTGGCAATCAATACAGAGATTGGCATTGCTACTATTCGTCTTTAATGTACTCAAAGCCTACTAGGTAATAGTTGGCCATTGAATTCCATGCCAATGTTACACAAATAGTTTATCAATTAATACACATTCAGGATCACCTATGCCCTACAAGAACTGTCTTTATAAGCACAGTCCATTGCACTATACTAGGATAGACACAGATTAACTGGATATTTTGTTCACCTAGAGTTATTTCTTCTTGTCACCTATGTACTGTGCTTTCTTGACAGGTTTCTCTTCCACAGTCTTGGAGCACAGTGAGCTTTTTCTCAAGAGGATCCAATAGTCTGTCTTCATTCCCTCCGATTAACTCTTGCCAATACATCTCTTTCCTTCCTGTTATCTGCCCTGTCTTTATTACACTTACTATCCCAAATTTATTACTCTAAATGGTACAAGCAAACAAGTCAGATTTTTTTTTAAAAAAAATTCTGGGATAATCTTCTTTGTGGTAGTGGTGAGAACAATCAAGTTTGTCACCCATTAAAACAGTGAATCAAAATGAATAACCAGAAGTGTTAGCACACACCAAACTGGGTGAATTCAAACCATTCTGAATCAGCTGGAACAGTGATTTTTTTCTTTAACTGTAGTGATTTCTTTTCTTTAACTGCAGAACAGAAACTTCTCATGGTTTTGGGAAGGATTTGTATTCCCAGAGTACCCTCCCCCTCATACACACAAAAACCTTCTCTCAGCAGCAGGAAGACAGCAAACCACCAGCGAGGCTGTCAGGCCCTTGTTGCAACACGTGTATTGATCACCGTCCACCACCTCTCACTTTGATGCTGCCCATGCTGGACTGTTCAGCACCTGCTTCTTTCTGAAAAACAACTTGGAGGCCCCTTCAGGGATGTGTGCGCCTCATTCACATCCTCAAGGAAAAGCACATCTCTGCCGTTTCCTATGGTGTTCAACAAGCTCCTCAGAGATGAACTGGGCTGCTGCTCACCTCAAACTCTCCTGCAAAGTTCCCACTGGGTTTGGCTCCCTATCTGGCTTGCTGCCATAGCCAGAGCTGGATTTTCTCTTTAAATACTAAAGTCCTAGCAGGAAAATCACATGCTGCTGCAGGTAGGTATGATTATTAATGTATGAATAGAATTGGGAAATTTGCTTTTTTTCCTCTTAATCAAGTTGTTTATATGTTGATGGAGGGAGGAAACAAACATGGCACTTTTTTTCTTTGTAACACATATCACTGAAACCTGTTACAGATACATAATGTTTAATTTACCCTTTGCAAAGGGCATTTCTCTGTTTCAAGTCTGTACCTTTGCACATTGATGACTATTCATGCTTGAGGATGCGAGGGACAAATTACAGCAGAACGAGTGCTGGAAATCCATTGGGATAGTAATGAATGATGAATAAGCTGAACTCTTCAACTGCTTTGATGCATGGAAGATTCCATTTATGCACTGCAGAAGTAAACTCAATTAAATTCAGCTGTCTAAGTACAACTAATAACAAGTTTGCCTATACAGGGTTTCTATTTCATTCCCTCTCATGATGTTAATGAACCTGCTGTCCCCTCTGAATATATCTTCTTACCTAGAAAGCTTTTTGCAGTAGTGACAAAGTTGGGCAATGATTTGCAGAGCAGTCAAGAAACCTGCACTCGAGCTGTGAGTCCGAGGGCAGCCCTACTGCACAGAAATGCATTCTGCCGTGCAGTCTATGGCACAATGTGCTGTGCAAGCAGATTAACATGAATAGCACTACTCACCAAATTAATGTGGGTGGCGCTTAGTGTCCAGACCTATGCCACCCTTAGAGCGTTGGGAGGTAAAATGGGCTCAACTCCGCCACATTCTACCTTGCTTTGGTTCCCCTGTCATCCCTAGAGGAATCCAAAGGAAGCCTTTGCCCCTCATCCTGAAAATCCTAAATACCCAGTGCCTTAGAAATGAGACTGAAAATTTAGAGCTCTCAACCTGGGCTGGATCTAGGGTTTTCTTAACGTGGACAGAGGCCCAGGCAAACACTGCTGCCTTGGGCTGCCATGGCAGGGAAAGCCTGTGACTGCAGGCACAAAGGCACAACATGAAATATCCACATTATGGATAAATTCTAAAAAAATTAATTATGACTAAACTTACTACAAAGGGCAATAGATCAACTAATAGTGGAGATACCAGAAATACAGTGAAATCTTGCTGAACTAGGAAGCCTTTCATGGGAAGGCCGCTTAGTGGTGTGAAAAGCACAGTTACAGGCTACAGTCTCTGATAATAAGATCAAGTGTCTGAAACCCACAACTAACCTTTTTCCTTCTCTAAACAGAAAAAAATAGTTTAAAAAAAACCCACAAAACCCACAGTTCCTCAGCATCTTTCCAGACTAACGGGCTGCATCTACAGGCAAGCAAGTTCCCAATGTCCAAGCTGGAGCACTGTACGGGGTGCATGGAGCCTCCCTGCAGCAGGATACGCGTTTCACACCTAGCTGCTCCTTTTGTTGAGTTGTCACATTTAATTAAAATGCTGACAGCCTTTAAGGATCTCTACAATGTGCAAAAAAATACGTAAGGTCAACACTTCACACTTCCACCGGCAATTTTTCCTTTTCCTACAGTAATTCAATTTGCTTCTTCTATTTCTTTAAGGTCCTGGGGATGCAGTTTTATTTTTTTTTAATTTTCTCTTTTGTGTTCCTCTAAGAAAGGCAGAATAAGACTCTCTTTATCAGCACCTTGAAGGACTGCATGCAGATCTATCCTGTGCTCAGATCTGCTGCCCATCAACTCACTCCCCACAGAGCTGTGCCAGGGCATATGCTCACCGTGTGCTCCCTATACCCACCCACGTATGCATCCAGCTTGCAGCTAAAGATCCACAGACTCAGGCCTACAAGATCTTAAAAATCTACCTACAAGATCTTAAAAATCTTCATTCTGCTTCTGCCACATTAATTCAAGCACCAGTTACCTGGTTTCTGGGCATTCTTCTGGAGGCACCACAAGATGACTCTCCTACCACCATGTGCCTTCATGGCCATGGGACCATCTCATACCTTACCAGAAAGCATTTTTAAAAAGTAATCAATGTTTTCTAAAAGAATAGATGGGAATTTTCTAAAGGATAATATTAAAACACTAATAATCATTAAACATAACTTACAAGAGGCTGAATTTCCCTCTGCTATCAGAGAGGCCCCAGAGACACTCATCTGCCTGAGCAGAGGGCTATGAGCACAGTAATTACTTGTCCCTGCGTTAGCCTGCTGTGCTACCTCAGTTTGCACATGGCTGCTAAGCCCCAGGTTGCCAAAACACCTGCCCTGGCCAGGAACGCGGTGCCCGATGGACACCTGGAGCGGGGCAGCCCGGGCCACCAGGCCAGCACCTCCAGCCACTGGTCCGGCAGCAAAGCGAGTGCAAAACGGTCCTTTACAGCTGCTCAAGGGAGACGCTCCTTAATGACCGGCCTTTCCCGACTCAGCCTCATACAGAAGGCTCCTGGGAAAGGAATGGGGAGAAAACGGATTTTGCTTTGCAAAGGTAATGATTCAGCCTGTGATTATCTGTGCATTCAGGCAGTCAAAGCCGAAGAACAGTGTCATATTACACCTCTGACCAAACACAACTAATCAGTGTGGATTGATTAAAAATGCAGATACTCAGAGGGCTGCTTTCAAATCAATCTGTATAGTTAAATAAAAGAATAATACAAGACATGGAGAGGATAAATTAAAATCACATTTTTTCTAATGAACAGTCTAAAGAAGAAAATCTGTATAAATTATTCATTTTGATTTAAATACTCAGCTGTAATAGCTACACATTCTATAAATAAATCTGGAGTACATACATTTATATAAACTGAAACTGTATAATAAAACTGGCTAAAAGGTTGTATGATTTAATACCCAGGAGAATATGCTTCAGAAATTGATTATAGCTATTCATTTAGGCTAAAAATGATTATTTGGAAAATTAAAAAGCAAACGGAAAAGATTTAATAATGGCAGAAAACAGCTCAAGACTTCCAGACACTGGTGCTGATGCTTAAAGGCCTTATATTTAGCATGACTTTTGAGGCTGAACATGCAAAAACCTTGCATGAAGGCTGTATTCATCTCCATGAAGCAGCAGCTAATGGGGCTCTTTAAGGTCCTTCTCAGGACCTGTTTGAAAATCCTTAGCATTCAGAATAAAGATAATAAGGCAAAGCAATAAACTTAGGTCAGTCTGTCTCAGGGGCATCGTGTTGGCTGCTGGTTGAGGACAGGAGGTTAAAGAGATAAAGAAACAAGGCTCATGATTTTCAGAGGGGTGGAGAGTACCTCAAAGTCATTTTATACAACATCTGAAATTGGACTACAGCTAAATTAATCTATGGGTTTTTTTTTCCTGATTTTTTGGCACTATAAAAGAAGAGAGAATCTAGAAACGGTGAGGGAGCTCCTAATACCCAGGGCTGTACTTTGGCTAAACATAACTGTGTGCTCTTAACCTTGGTCATGTAGAGACACATCAGAGACCTACTCACTCACAGGTGATTCCCCTCTGCTTTTCCTCCTTTCCCTGCACTGGGTTGATTGCTCCCAGAACAACTCAAGGAGAGACTCACAATGAGTGATATGATAAACCGGGAGCAGTTTCTACCTAGCGCACATCAGCATACTGCCCAATGCCTGCTCCTGGGGAACACACAGCTCTCTCCAGCGTGGCTTCCCCACATCAGTAGGTCTTAGTACAAGCCTCCATCAGCCCTTCCTCTTCTATCCATCTCACCCTACAGAGGCACCTCCACACTCTTGAGGACTCAGAAAGGCTGCATACACTAGACACATTGCAGCACACTGGGCCAGCTCTGAAGGTTCCTGTTGTTTATTAACCTGCTCAAAACACACAGCGCTCATCGATACTGGTGCAGCTCCTGACAGTGACTCACAGCCAGAGAGCACAAGGGTTTGCAGTCAAACGCCCCTCAGCTCTAGTGAAGGCAGTGGGTGAGCTCTCCAGGTACG
>JAUBOD010000457.1:4122289-4141556 GCA_032353885.1 Nothura maculosa
AGGAATGAGCAAAGAATAAGATTTAGTATCTAGATAATGTAAAGAATGATATTCAAGATGTTATAACTTGAGCTCCCAAGAAACCCAGCAACCTAATAACCAGATCCAAAAAGGAGATACAGCGGATTTAGGCAGAGTTAAGCTCATTTTAAATTAGGATTGCAGAGTATGCTGCTCGAGCTGCTCTCTATTTACTAAAAGGAACTTAAGAAAGGTACATTCTTGTTTAAAAATACTGTGTAATTGCTTCTATGTATCTCATCATTCATTAACTTCAGGCAAGCAACATTGATATAGCACAAAAATTAAATTAAAAATCCTGTAATCCAGTCTTACCTTCCTGATGCCTTCAGAAGGATTCGATACACAATTATCTGCCCCATTATTCTTACTGATTGTCCTCCACAGTTCAGCAAATGTGTTATCCTGCTCCAAGGGGTTTGTCCCTTTTGCTTTAAAGTATTCATACACTGCTGAATCCCTGACTGTACCATAAGATATATCCATTTGTTTGGACAGATCCTGAAATGTTCTGAAATGCAAGCGACACCGAGATGTTAGTCTTACATGATACAGTATTGAGATTCAATTCATTACAGAACTTCTTTCTACGTCTGTCTTCAGGCAGAAAGAAAGCACTTACCCTCACTAAGTCATATTTACATATCTCTTTTGTTTACCATAAAAGAAATACAGATAATAATTTAATTGTATTGAAATCAAATGAATTTAATTATACCTGAGATTTTTTTCCTCAGTGAAGATATTTTGGAATAGATAACATTCATCCTAAACAGTATGATGCCAGATTTGCACAGGAACTTAGCACAATAAAGACTTATTGAAGCATGCAGAAAACTAAGATTGCAAGTGTAAACTCCTAGTCATATCAGAATCACCAAAAATACCTGGCAGAATTCAGTGGAACTAGTTTGCAGTTACAGCAATACTTCATTTGACTCCAAATCAATATGAATGTTTTAAATAAATAAATGCTGTAGTTCCAATTTCCACTATGTTCCCTCTGCTTCTCTCTCTTTTCACAGCCTCTGGTAAAACAGACATTTTTCATTCACACAGAGACATAACTTTCATTTACTCATCATACCACTCTAGAAGTGTAAATGGGCCTCAATATGAGTGCCTGTGAATGCGCCATTTATTTTCGAATTGTACAGAATGTAATTCACTCCTGTTTTACAGCCTTTTCTGCACCGAAAGGTGTAAATCACTGCTTGTGTCACTGAAAACTAGGCCAAGTTTCAAAACATTTAACGTGGTATCAGTGCCATCAAAAGCAGCAACTTATGTATTTTCTACCTTCAGTCATTCATTTCCATTCTCGAGTCCCTTTCCTTTGGTCTGTAGAATTCATTGTGTGTAGCTGCACCTTTAATCTATGTATATATGCACACAAATACACATACAGTTATTACCAGCAGGTGCTACAGTGGGAACTAGTTTTACCTCGTAAGTAAAAACAACTTCATGACTTCATGCTTCGAAAATGTGTAACCTCACATAGCAACAACATCCTCTATGGATGCTCCTGATCAATCAACTACGGCCGGTTGCGACCAGTCAGACTAAAGCAATTCTTTCCTCTTCATGAAAGACTTATTTTTTCCCCAAAGCAATCTTTCAGGAAAAGAAGCTTCCTCAAAATATCTGAAAAGTAGAATTGCCCTGCTCATGCCACCTCCCAACAGCCTCTAACTCCTTCAAACCACATAAGCAGAACATTTCATCTTTCAGCTCTCTCAGAATTGATGAACAATTTCCTCAAAATCCTCCTATGAAGCCTTCCTTTGACCCATGACCTGAAGCTGTCTTCCACAGCCCAAGATTTATATTAGAAAACATCTTCTTGTGTCCCTCCCACTGACATACTGTACGTACTCCACTGCAAGGTCCCATACATCACCATTTATAGCAGTGCAATTATGAACACACATACAAGGCTACATCCTACATTTTTACAAGAGTCTTGCATTTTCTTCACCATGTCACCTCCAGGCATTTGAGTCACCTCCTAACACCCTCTTTTACTTGGATGCACCATGTGAATCTGCCAGTTCTGACATTGGAGCTGCAGCTCAACAGGGAGCCCCCTTGTATTACACTAGAAGTCCTCATGCTCTAGGGTTGCTTCTAACATTTTAAGTGGTTTAATTTCTTAAATTGTGTTAAGAACTTTTTATCACTTTAAGCTGTTAAGTAGCTTTAAGTAAGACTGTATGAGCAGTTTTCTTCTATATTCATTGCACATGTGGACTTGGGCTAACTCTGGGAGTTGCATCAAAACCAAAGTCAGATACTTAAGGGGCTCTGCACATGCTACTTTGGTAAAACACAAAATGAGAACCCTGGAGGCTGCTGGACATTAAAAAAAAAAACTCATGAAAAGCAAAATAACATAATTTTCTTCTTTACTCTCTTTTTGTTTAAAAACTCCAAAAGTTTCATTTTGTTCTCCTAAATGTCTCCCACACATTACATTGTACAAGGTCATTTTCCTTCAATTTTAACCTTAAAGTTTACATGCTACGATCAGTTCCTTAAACACACACAAAAAGCTTCTTATCATTCACATGAAATTGGTTACATTCTGGGGATGGGTGATCTGACTTTCAACAGGCTTTTTTTCAGTTATATGTACAAACATCTAAAAAAATCCCTCAATCTGCACAATGGTCTTCTGTAGCAACCCTGTTACACAAAGTTAGGTGGAGTGATTTCAGTGCCTACATGAGTGCATGTACACTAGAAACATTCCTGGAGAAAGATGCTTAGCTATATGCTCTGAAGTACCACATGGAGCTGATTATAATTTTACACATGTCTACAGTTCATAAAGACATTATGTCTGCTTGAAAAGTTGAAAGTGAGAGTTCAGACACTAAGAGAAATAAAAACCTCTTTTTTTTTTTAATATTGTTATTTTCTGAATCACTTTTACTGGCTCTATGACTGCAGAAGGATCTTAAAATTTGGCACTTTTTTGCCAGAAACAAGTCTTTTGTTTTAGCTAAATTATATTTTATTGAGAAGCAATATTTTTTATTTAGCTAAATTATGCTTTATCAACAACCAGTACTCTACAAAAGCACAGTAGAGCTTAGATTTTGGAAAGCACATGCTCTTCAGTACTCTCAACATTTCAGTGCACAGTGATTAAACTCTGGGCTTAAATTAAGCACATTGTTGGACCACAGCTTGAATGAATAATCAGTTCTGGTGGCAGTGAGGAATTCCTTCTAATATTTAAGCACAGTCTTTGCCTGGGTGATGCAAACAGGCTAACTACCATCCTTGGCACTGCTCTTGCTTTTTCAAACTAAAAATAGCAGCATCTTTTTTTCTAAATATCAAAGTGACAGCCTGGGATGTAGATCATGAATTACGCTATTTGGATGTGAAATTGAAGTTTGAAGACAAATTCACTCTCCTTCTTACCTCTTAATCATGTTATGGAGATGCCTGAGTTCTCCCTAATGTTAATGCCCAACACTGTCGTCACTTTTGCTTGGCATAGAACTGTTTAGGTATCGTTTTCCTTCACAAAGACCAATACTACAGTCTGTATAGGTATTAGTCTGGTCTGTACATAGGAGCTGAATGCTGCTCTAAAACAGTCATTAAATGTAAATCATACTTACCTTGAGATTACATGAGATTATACTGGCAATCCTCTTATATTACAGATAAATACAATTTGGCCAAAGCTGTCAATAAGTCTCCCCCAAAATTTCCCAACTCTCTAGAGTGCTAGTATCAAACTGTAATTCTCAGCTGAATTCAATGGTAAACTCGTGATATTTGTCTAGATTTCAAAAAACGATAGGGCTCATTGTTAAAAAAAAATGAGTTAAGATGTGATGCCAAAGTAAATCAGAGAAAGTCTTTCTGTACTTCTACTTGCAAATCAATCTTTTCTCTAATTTCTGTTACCACTTTTATATGGGCAAAAACTCTCCTTTTTTTTCCATCTTCCACTTACAAACTCCCATAGTTTAATTCAAGATAGCTTCACACACACTTCATCTGCATTTTAGGTTGCACAATGTTCCTAGCAGAGACCGTGTGGGATGCTGTGCATCCCTGCATTACATGTATCACTCTTGCAATGCCCCATTTGATGTACTGTAAAAACAGTCACTGATAAGGGAAACCCCCTATACTATCCTTCCACTGGAGGTTTCTGAGGAGAATGTCAAATGACCACAAAAGGACAAGGGCCAGGGTCACAGCAAGTAATCAGGCCTGCAAGTGATTCTTGTAGCGTAGACGCAAGAAAAGGACAAAAAAATTAGAAATAACCTCATGCTATAAACCAAATGGGCCACTAGCAAAAGCTTTTCCAAAAGTTGTCATAACAGGGAATAGTCTAGAGAACAGTTATTGTCCACGATACTGTAGTTCCTGTATAAAAGATTTATCTATATAATATTTTTTCACTCAAACAGGAGTGATAACCTGTAGCTCCTTGGCTGGAGAAGTGACCAGATCTGGGCATTGCATCCCTTTTTATACAGGGTGAAATAACATCATCATGAATGCGGTTTTCAAACCCTGTGATTATTTATCTCACATCTTCCATCATTAGAGAAAAAGATTCACCTCTGAACTTTCTCTTAAATATTGTGTCATTCTCTAAAGTCAGCTGGTATACAATAATCTCAGACTTTATTTAATTTTGCAAACAGTCATTAGGTGAACCCACCTTCTCTGACTACTCCAACTCTTGTCTTTTTTATGGTAAAGGTTTCAGGCATTTAATATCTCAAATTATTTGCAACAAAAAACTGTAGCATAACAGAATGCCTCATTAACCTTCCCACCTCAGTTATTGGATCTCACAACCCATTAAGGACTCTCTGCAAGTGTGATTAAGGATAAAACTAGTAAAGCAGAAAAAGCCAATGTTCCCCATTTACAGCTATAGGGGTTGAACTTCAATTTGTAGATAAATAAATCCACTGTGTGATTGTTGCAATGGGGAAGTGCATGTAAACCAATTGATTTAAGTGAATGCATCTGCTGGTGATCACAACAAAAATGATGTAGTTTGTAACTGTACTAAAAGCTAAAATATTTAACCCTCATAGTTACACTTTTTAGATTTGACAAATAATTTGCAATGGAGCTGCAATTACTTACGTGGAGTTAACTAAAAACTCAATGTTTATTTTTTGAGAAACATACTCATGTGAAGCATAGGCTGTGGAATAAACATTAGGGCAATATCTGTGCTAGCATTTCTAATTAAACCACTAGAAATATTTGCCAAAACATCAATATGAGTTACATTTTTTAGAGATGCTTTCTTACTAGTGAGAGATTGTGTTGTTTGAACTATAAAGGCTAAAAACAGACTTCCACTATACATTTATTTTTATTTTGGAACAGCTATAAACAAAAACTTCCTGCTTGAATTATATCAACACACGATCTAAAACTGTCAGTAGGTGCTTTGAAGCATCTTCTGATCAATTAAATCAACCTCAAAAAGCTGCAGTCTCCAATGTGTTTCATGTGAAGGGGCTACTCAGGATCCACCAGATGTGATCCAAATACTGAAAAAAAAAATCACACAGGCTCTTGGTATTCCTATAAATAAACAATTAACTCAAATTTACTACATATTCTTCTTTTTTATCCATAGTAACTTAAATGCTTCAATTTTAATAAAAATGTCTTTAAACAGAGAGACCCAAAAGACAAAAATATATTTTTTTTCCCTTCCTCCTCATTTTTTAGAACTTTGGAGAAAACTGCACATCTGGATTCTTGTGTTTAAATTCCACTACTGTAAACAAGTCAATCTGCTAGCAGCATGATGTCACAAAGTAATAGGATTTCATACCACAGTAATGTATGTACCATTTCATCTTGACTTCAGCCTTGGAGAAATTGTAATAGGAATACTGACAGCCCCTTAATTTAGACGTAGCTCCTCATTATCATTCGCAACTGCCACTGCTCTGATGCGGTAACGCTGGGGAATTTTCCCTTTGCTATTACTTATGTAAAATTAGTATTTCAGCAGTTGGTGAATTGACAGTACAATCTAAAATGATGCAATATTGTGGTTCCTGTTTGCTTATGGGCATGTACACCATAAAGAATAATAAAGCTTAAAGTTAGCCATACAAGTGGCAGTCAGCACTCTGCTCTCATTCTCCCATGCTGTTAGTTTGCTTCAGAACATCTCCCTCCATATCCATAACTGTGCTTTGTCGACCAGAACAGTACAAATAATTTCTATCAATTAAAAAAGCTCCTTAATTAATTATTAATCCCTCAGTCCTCTAGAGAAGGCAGAATACATTTATGGCTTTTCTACATTGGGCAGGGAAAGCACTAAATTCCTCTTTCAGCTCAAGCAGCCAGTTTCCTGAGACGTTTGCTCAGAGCAGCACGCTCGAATTTCAGGTGACAGGTGCCACGGAGATGAAGCAGCACCAGGAGGATGAGTTTTATGCCACTCTACCTAAATAAAGCCTTAAAAAACATATACCATGAGCTCTACATTTCTGATGTCAAATACCTAGAAATTATTCAATTTTATTTCAAAGTTCTTCCCCCAAAAAAGTTATGTATTTATAACATCTATAGAATCAAATATAATTGCAGTCCTTATCTACAACTGTTTTCCTAACAGCATTTACGGGACGGGAAAAAGCAAACCTGCCAAACTTGTAAATAAAAAGTAGCTGAATTTATCTGGCATCCTTATACCAACAATAAAAGCCGAAGAAAGACCTGTTAAACTGAAATCTAGTGTAGAAAATCCCATCTGAAAAGATATTCACTTGATGAAAGTTATCACCAGTAGAAAATCAAAAGGCTGAAACAGATTTCTCCCCATCATGAACTGCAGAAAGTTTCACACTTTGACACATAAAATCACTGAGAACTACATCCTGAAAGGATTTATTTGCTATTTCAAGGTGAATCAAGGAAAATCTAGTGTTTGCTGTTGGTAATACCACCAGTCCAGCCACTGCAAGACAGCCCTGGTAGTGGGCAAGTGACGCAGGGCCAGCTTCTTAGTTGTACATGGAGCTGATGCCAGAAGAGCTGCCATCTGAGGTGAGGCCACAGGCTGAATAGAGGAACCTGCGAAACGCTGAACAGCTTTAAAGTGAAGCTGGATCAACGCAGCGGTGTGAGTGGCAGCACTGATAATTTGTCTATAGACAGTCAGATAGTTTAGCTGGGTGAAAACTAGGAAAAAAAATGTTCAGGATATAAACTACCACTAGGTGAAGATAGTCCCATTGACTCCAAAGTGTAAGTCCACTAAGCTTTCACTGCTCTACTAAATCTGACTTATAACAGCAGAAGTCCACTTACAAATGAATGAAAGAATAACAGTTAGTCCTCTAAACATTAGTCATGAACACTTAATAAGCACTCAATTATTCTGAAGAGACATATATTAGCTGAGTAACAAGATAACATTAGAATTGACATATCTCTAGTATCCGTGAGCTTTAAAACATCTATTAAATAAAAATGTAGTATGACAAATTTCTATGAACTTCCCTTGTGCTCCATATACACAGAAGAAAGTTATTAGCAACGAGATAAAGGACATTAACTAAGTAATTTTAAAGATTTTTTCTAAGACCAGTGAAAGCTTTCAAAGTTTTGATAGAATGGCAGTGGTTTTAGTAGAGAGAATATTTACATAGAAGCAGGTTTAACTCCACATTGAACAACCTTAGACTTCACAAGAATTAGGCCCATGGTTTTAATTTGCGCATTGCTTTGACTTTATTTGCAATTATGATTAACCAAGCTGAGCTCTTAAATCAGTCATTAGATTGCTGAATTCTCCATAGCGACATGATCAAATCCTGCATTGTTCCACTTCACTGCAAATAAAAGTCACTTTTACCTGCTCTTAATTCTACCTTAGTCCTGTAATGTGCAGAGCGATGGGTTTCTCCAGCAAACACATTAGCAGAATTTTAACTTTACTGACGCAGAGGTAGAAACAGCAGTATTACTTGAATGGTTAGTATATACTCTGCAGGATCACATCAATTGCCAGCAACTACATCATTCTATATTTCACATAAAGCTCATTTCACCAACTGCCCATCTGAAAAATATTATCCACCTTAACTCTGAAGAGTAATCAAAAGCCTTAACAGAAGAGGCCCCACAGGAGCTTCTCCAAGGAGGCCATGGGCTGTGCTGAACGCCCGGCACCGCAGCCCTTCAGACATTTCCTGGTCGTGGCAGAGGAGTGGCCATAGGGCAACGCGGGCGGCTCCGGCTGAGCATGTGCTTGTCATCAGCCACAGAGCAGCAACAGCCACGGCACACGAAGCAGGGACCTTCCTCCACTGAAATCAGAAATGTGACTGGCCCGTATCATGAAGCGCACTGCCACGCCAACTGCGTGCTCGCACTGCAGACACTGGAGCGAAAGCAAATACTGGAGTGAGCCCCGCAACAGGCAGTGGTGCTGCAGCAGCTGCTTATCAAGGAACTGTGTCTGGGACGATAATGGTTCCTACTGCCGGCTTCTCGAGCTTCATTTCAGGCTGGGTCTTTCTGCCCTCTTTCAGGTACAACAGAAGGCAAAATATCCTGGTCAGCTGGGGTTTTGCAGAGGGAAAGCAAGCCAAGCCAGCTGTGTTCCCACCAGAGGAGGGGGTGCAGCTGTGTGCCCCACGGACGCGGGATGGGGTTTGTTGCCCTTCTGCCGTGGGATTGGGACTGCCTCTCTCCTGCAGTCCCACAGGGGCTTGTACCTGACGGGGAGACCAATGCCACTCACCAAGATACGCGCTCAAGATCATAGACACGCTGCATCACAGAGATACAAGAATAAAACAGGGAAAGATGAAAGAAAACATCCAATATAATATTTACACAATACACCAAAAGCACAGAAATCTTGCAGCTGTTATAATTACTAAATTCCTTTGAAAATCTCCACTACTCTCAGCTCCCACATTCAATGAGACAGAGAGGAAAAAATAAAAGAAAAAATAAATACAACTAAGCTTCCTTCTAAGTTCTCAATACAGCAAGGCATTCGATGCAGGCTGAGTGATTTCAACTGGGACTTTAATCTTGCAGAGCAACTGCAGGATTAAGTCCTAGAAGAACAGAACAACAAACAGTTGAGCCACTGAAGCACAAACTGCAGTTAAACAACTAATAAATGACACACACTTTTATTTACACTTTTACTAGTAGTTAATCACTTGCTACTAGCCACACACTCTGTATCAGCAGAACACTTGTGGGCTTTGCATGCTTTCTGAGAGGCTCAGATGAAGCAGAAATCTGTTCTACATCACATGAACTCTCACTTTTGCTTCGCAAATCTCTGTGCAGTCTACAGCATTTCTGTAGAAGTCAAACAAACAAAAAAAATCCAATTTTTCTGTTTGTGTCAGAAGCAAGGGCTTTGGCACTGGAGGCTAAACTTGCTTCCAGTACTTTGAAAGCAAGCAAGGATGACCCCAAAGCACTGTAGCATGCCCTATCTTAGCGAAAGAGGGTTAAGTGTGGGGATTTACTATTACTTATTAAAAATGTCATATAAATAGAGCTGGGCTAGGAACACTCAGTTAAGACCTATGAGCTCACCTAGGCCCCTGCTCTTCCCCTTAAAAAGCCAACATTATGGACAGGTCTCATTACATTATCACCTAAGAGCATCCTACTACAATGGCACCTGAATGCTGCCATTAGGCTGCCCCACGCTCCAAAGAGTTTTAGGAGCAAAAGAGACTCTGCAGGTTTTACTTAGGAAATAGGCTCATTTTCAAATGAAGATGTTATATTTCTCTGGCTAAGACTCAAACTTGGATTGTAAAATCAAAGTGGATTCTCATAATCATCAGTAAAACACGTTTTTCTGTAAACAAAATGAGGCCCTGGTTATTCCTACCCATTGCTTTTTCTGGGAGATGCCCTTGGGAACACCTCAGCAAGCGGGGTCATCCGTAGCGATCCGCGGGAGCGTAACTTGACTTGTCACTGCATCTTAGCCCTTTGTTTTGCTCGGAGCTGAGTCTCTGGCTCCTCTCCAGCACCGTGCACAGAGCAGACTGTTATGTTGCTAGTAATAAGCTCATCTCCAGATAGCCAGATCAGCCTTTTTAGCATTCTTCCAAATCTCCTCTTATCCAAAGGTCTTCCAGGCAACAAAGGCAAAAGATTTCTGAGCCAGTCAGATTGCTCATTGTTCAGTTCACTTTTTTTATTGTTGTTTGTTATGAATCTTTTATTTCTACATTTTATAGCTTCCTAGTTATTCTGTGGGAAATAACGTATGATATTCCATACAGTAGAAGTTATGACTACTCACACTGAAAACTTTAAAAAATAGAGGAAAAAAAAAAAAAAACAAGCAAAAAGCAAACAATCAAACCACAGCAGGACAAATAGCTCCGTGAACAGTGATACCCATGAACGTCTGAGACCTTGCCCCTCAAAGCTGCACTCACAGCTGCCTCAGAGTCTGTGACCTCTGTCTGAGGTTACTCTCATGGCTGGATATGTTTGACCCCATATGAGATTATCTGCTCTTTAACTCAGGAAGTGAACACAGAGAACAGCATTTCCTTTGTATTTACAGTGAGTATTTACCATACCTCTCTTCACCAGCCTATTTTTCCATTCTAGTTCTAGTTAAGATATTATTCTTATCCATTATCCTTAAGATATTATCTACTAAGTGTGGCCACTGTGTTTGCAAGTTACCAGTAGAAAGAAACAGAGATAGCTAGAATAACTGAAGATGCAAGCTCAAGTTTTCAACAGCCAGAGCTTTGGTTTGTACACCCAAATCTACATCTAAAGTCCTAATTCATTGAGCAGATTTTCAAAATTAATTAAGGAAAGCTTTGTCACAGTAGTACATTTGTAATATATTCACAGATTCACTTCAAAGTCTGAATTTCAAAGCCTGAAATTGGATTCCGAGCAGTTATGAATAACTGCTGCTCACCCTCCAAATCTGGTCCAAGTAAAAATTCTTGGTTAGCTGAGGTCTTCTACCCACACTACATACTCTACTTGATAGCAAGGAACAACTTGAAATGCAAGTAATGTAGCAAGAAAAAAAAACTGAGAGCATCTCTAGAGCACGTAGTGTATTTCAGGGGAGAAATGCATTTCTTTGGGCTATCTTAGAATACTTTTCTGATTTATTTTTAAATCACTAAGCCATTGTAACCTTTCTCTGAATATCCTGAAGGGTTAATATGTTAATTGAGCTAAGGTATTCTGTTCCTTGCAATATTAATTAAAATAAAAACTGCAGCTGGTGTTTAACAACAACTCAGTCCCAACAGCAGGTTTAAGTCACTTCACCTAAATCAGACATATCCTAAACTTGGCATGAAAATCATATTGTCTGAATCAGGCACATCTGGCGACTGACACATGCTTTTACCTACAATGAAAATAACAAACTACCTCTATTATTTATGCAGATGTACTTCAAATTGTTTGCTACACTGATGTCTTCTACCACTCATATTTGGAAGCTAAAAAGCCTAATGAAGATTAATGATTAAGATCAAGAGGGAAAAATTGCTTTCTTCCTTCTCAACTGGTATTATAAGTACTAATGCTGCTGCCATTCTGTTTTGCACTCAGATGACAAGGAGTAGCTTTTTAATTAAATGGAGTGGAGAATGGGTATGCTTGGCATCTTGGTGCTGGATTATAAAACTCTTACACGTGGCAAGTGGTACTTTATAGCAAGACTGTTAGGAAATCATTATGCTGTGAGAAGTTCTACTAAAGTCCATGAAATCCCAGTGCAAAGAAAGGTCCTATGCAACTCCTTGTTAATTTTTGATTTACCAGGAATTGCCGCATGCTGCAGAAGACACCTGCTGCAGGGAAAGGCAAAACACTCGGGAGCAGTGCCCGTGTCAGAGGCAGCAACCTCACAGCCAGGATGGACAGGCTGGATGGATTCATATTGCCCAGAGGCCGTCAGAGGTAGAAAGCAATGCTGGAAAACAGCTTCACATCCTTTCTTACTAGAAGGAATACAGCAGGAGGCAACAATGTTGACAGAAAGAAGAGAAGAAAACAGAAGGGCTCTGAAGATGCATCTTGACTGCTAGAACATGTGCTAGGTTCTCCTGGGAAATCAAAACATAGGGCTCTTCATCTGTACTGAGAGCACACAGAGCTTTCATCAGCTCCTCCTGATGTCTGAGGCGGACACATCACATATGCGCCCACGTCTGGAGGCCACTTGCCTGCTTCTCTGAGGAGCCACGTGGCAAGTGCTGGGTGTGTGGGGTACTTCCCACCACACCTCATGGACAAGTCAACAGAAGGCAACACAAAAGAGAATTTGCAGTTCTGTCTCTCCCTCCCCACCCTGAACGTGAGTCTTACATTGAATCCTACATTGGAAACAGAGCACTACAATGAAAACAATATTTTCCTTATGTTGAGAGTGATTAATTTGTTGGGTAGCCTAATTGCCTACCTAATTGCTACCTTGAAATGCTTGCAAAATGCATCATCACCATATAAAAGAAAAATAAGAGTTAATATCTATGCTATTTGGACTATTTAGATAGATGTAACTATTTATAAAATAACCAGATAAAATCAGTCTTGTTTTCCAAGGCTGATTTTAATGCTTTAGAAGGCAAACAACTTTATCATGTGATTACATTTCCTTTAATGGAACCTTGGCAGCTGTATCAAAGTAGTTTTTCTAAGGCAACACAATTCCCTCAACTTCAGATGAGCCTGAGACTGTTTCTGCATTATATTATAAGGGGCATGCATGCAGTAAAAGAGAACATTGCTCAGTAAGGCAGATAAGCCTAGGAAGTAGAAATAACATACATAATCTTTCCACTGCTAACAGACAATTCTTTCCAGAAAGTTTTCTTTCCTTCTAGAAAGTCTTTTGTAACACAGCCACTAATAGGAAAGCATTCATGGTGATACATGGTAGTATCTTAGTTTCCAGCAGAATGGAAATACTCCCAACTCCTTTTTCCTCCCAAACATTCATAATCTCCATCTCTCTCTATAAATATTTAAGTATATATATCTTCAGTTACTGTTTCTAGGAGTGCTTAAAGGATATTCAATTTTTAAAGCATCCTTCTTAAAAAGGAAAGGCAATCTTTGCAGGACAGTCTGTAAGTACTTCAAAAAGTATCAGAACAAGTTTTACTTAAAATGTCTACTCCAAATATCACTTAAAAGGATTAAGTGTTAATTAGTGGGAGAAAGAACATTATTCTAGAGACATTTATAAGGAGAATGGCTATTTTAGATGTGAATTAAAAAGCTAGAGAGGAAGTAATCAGATTAAAAAAATTACAAGATGATGGAGCTGATGAAAACTAGGAGTCAGGGTAACAGAGTAACACATTTCAAAAGAGGAAACTTCAACAGACTGGGGAAACTAGAGGATAAGGTCTCTTAAGAAAATGATTTAAAGAGTAAAAGACTACAGGAGAGTCGGTGATTCCTGAAAGAGACCATATCAAAGACACAGATGCAAACTATCTTAATGTGAAGGAAATATAAGAAGAAATGATAAGAGACTGTTATAATGTCAGCAAGAGTTCTTTCAGAGCCTGGAAACCCAGAGGATTAACAGTATTTTTAAAGTATTTCTATAAAGGAATAGTACAATCACTTCACCATTTCAGAGTAGTATAAAAGCATGGCAGAAAAAAACAGAAAGTCAAAAATAAATACCCTTTACAATAGTAATGAATTTAGAGCTTATGATTCATGTGCTGCACCACAAAGATGATTGCTTCAACTATTGACTGAAGTTAATGTTTCTATCACTGAGTTAGCAAAAAGACACATGCTTATTCCCCAGCTACTTCCATGTAAAGTCTGATTTCCTGATTTATGGCCGATCTCATCAGTGGAACATGAAATACATGACACTGCACTGAGTCCACCTACATTCTTTCCCTTCTTTCCTTTTTCTTCCTCTCATTCAAAATAATCTAAAGAAAAATAATTCAGTGCAAGTTCTTATGCTCACAGTCAGTCTTGCTGCTGCTGAAAACACAGTAGTAAAGAAAAGGCGATAGAAATACTTGTCCTGTTAGATGGGTGAGAAATTCTGGTGCTGCAAGATCGTAGCCTGACACTCAGGGAACCACAGCTCAAGGGGCAGATGAGTCCGTGAACACTCGTGCAAGATGAGAATTATTTTTTGTACTGGAACAAGTGAAGTCTTTTACAAAATACATAATATCAGAGTACGAAGCTCACTGTGTTCTGCCTGAATTGACAGCAAGTAAAAAAAATGAAACACAACAAACCCCACACAACAGATACTGTTGCCTTCTTTAAGGAGCTGCACCTAGTTTAATTTTACGTTATTATGTTGTAGGGAACAGGAGGTAACTTGCTATTATAAAATATTTATTAATTTTGGTACTTCTGCAAATCCATCTCACTTGCCTGTTGTGGCTGTGGCCATTCTCAGAGACATCTTTCTACTCTTAGTGATTCAGAATTCCATGGAAAAATGTGCCCTGTACTACCCCAGGTCAGAAGAGCACAGATGACTCTGGTAGATCTTGCTGTTGTAATGATTGTCAACATCAAAAACAAACAACAGAAAATACAAGTTACTTCACAGTAATTGTCTTCTTTTTTTAAATGAGTAATTGTTTCACTAGTACATGTCCTGAAAATATTGATATTTTCCAGGTTCTCTCAGACTCCTCACTCTCAGGGTCTTTGCTTACATATCTTTTGATGAAGATACATACATATGTGTTAGAGGCATGTAAAACATCTGCCTGTCTGAAAGAAAAGCACATACAGCCGACAGGCAAGCATACAGAATTGTACATTAACATTTCAAAAGTATTAGGTAATTTTGCTGTGGAAGTCAAATAAATATCTACTTGGTATTTTCCACAGTGGAAGAAAATTGCAGCATTCCTTCAACAGTGAAAGACGAGGACTCAATGCTAGTGGCCAGTCTAAATGGACATTCCTCATTCAGAATGCATTTCCAAAACAGAATTCACCACAAAATTTCTAATCTTATTCCTGGTTTTGCCCTTAAAAATGATGGATTCTGATCATCTTTACAGTTAGGAGACGTTTGAAGCTTTAAGAACATCTCTTTCTGATTTGTTGCAGTAATCAGTATTGTGACTTTTTAATATCCTGTTATATTAGATTTTATTATCAGTTAATGAAAGACATCTATCAGTATCTTTAGAGCAAAACAAAGGAAATAGAAATATTCTATTAAGCAAAAACATTCTGCTATTCTCATTTGCGTTGTTTATCCCTTAAGAGACAGACAGGAAAACCAAAATAAGCCATAGATATCACATTTGTAATGTAAAGAAAGTACACATTTTAACAAATAAAGCTGAAGTCAGGGGTTAATGAGATTCAACGTATGCAGAATGCATACAGCTAATCTATGGATAGCTAGTGAATAACATATTAACACAGGAAAAGATTACTTTTAACGGTGACTCAACCTAGATGAGAAGAGAGAAGCCTGGGTATCAGATTTTCAGATTTGAACAAATCCATGTAAACGTTGATGAACTGTCAGAAGAGTTGCTGCTCTTGCTAGATTTTCACCCTTCCAAAGCAAGAAAATCACGTTGCTACCTGCACAGATGGTAGGTTTTGCTAACGTCATATCCATATCATTTACTTCTCTCAACAGTATGTGCATCTGAATGTAGATGCCTCAACCCACTTCAGTCACAGAACTTTCCAATATTACAAACAAACCAAGATATGTCCTCCTATAAGTATTACAAAAGTAGAGTTGAGGAGAATATGCACTGGGTTTCCATCTTTCTTCAATACATGCCACATCTTTACATTACCAATGGGAGAGATGCAATGCAATCTTAATTTTCAGAAGAGATTTCTCATTTTCCTTCAGAAAAATAGTCTTGGGAAATATTTGCACTTATATGGTTGCTTGCTTTCTCAATTACAGCAGTAATTATGATCATTTTAAGCTACAGTTGAACGATATATGCCAGCTTTTCAGAGAGCTTTCCAAAAAACTACAGACTTTGTGAAGCCCTGGCTTTACCAGCACACCCAGTGGGTCCCAGCACATTGTCAGTGGGTCCCAATGACAATGGCCTGAAAAGGTTTCAGATGGGAGATTTAGTGCTGACCAGACTGTAGTGTCTTCTCCTGAACAGCATGTGAAGGGAAAACAGCCAGTGCCCTGTTACACAGGTTGCAGAGCATTTACCTCATCATTTCTTCTGCATGCCTTCAAAAGGAGATATTCTGTAAAAGGAAAAACTTGGCTGTTTTCGCTCCTGCTCACTCACTTCCATCTTACGCTCTTTTTTATGCTTGGTTTTTATGGGTGTACTTAATTTAGTTACTTAATGATTGAAACTTTCGCTCACAGGCCCTAAATAATAATCATGGTGATTATTTTTTATCATGCTCATTCATACATGCTTCCTGCCAATGTGCCTGAGGTGCTGCACAAAGACTACACAGCACTGTGCAAGTTGAACATAACTAAATGAAAAAAAAATCCAGTGAAAAAATTCAGAAAGCCATATGTGATATTAACAACAGGAAGGCTGCTTTCAAGCACAAGGAATTCCAAGACAAAATCACTGCAAATTCAGTGAAATTATCGAGTTTCTTGCTACCAAATCTTATAAAATCCACTTTACTATAAGCACATGAAATCTCTGTTCATCTCCTCCTAGCTGACATCTTCAAAATATTTTCCATATTTTCTTTTGAAGTATTTTAAGATTAATTCTATTTAGCATGCAACGAATAAAATCCATCTTTTTGATACTTGTAGAGCTATTGTAATATGGTGGTTTCTGAGTATCATCTTTAAAGCAGCTAAACTGACAATATGCCATATAAATGATGAAAAAATGTTATTCTGTTACACCAAAGGGGAACAGATACAGATAGGAGACTCCTCACTCAGGAGGATCAAAGATCAAAGAATGTCTATGATAGAGAATCCGGACCCACGTCTTCCAAGTGCCAGACCACCTGACTAAGCTGCAGTAAATCTTCAACTGTTAGCAAAAACGCTGAAAATTTGGGGATTAAAATGCAGATAAAGAACTCTCAGATCACAAAACAACAGATATATATATATATATATATATATAAAACATACTGTTTTATGCAAGCTATGGGTACAGATGTGCTTACCAAGTGCATGTATACAGACACTTTTAAACATCCATGGCATTTGCAAAAGTTTAAAAATCTGATAAAAATTTAAACTCACCTGAATTTGTAAATACCCTACTTTTTTCCTTTTCCTGCATGATTCTTACTTCTTATCAGACAAGCTCTCCTAACCTTGAGTATCAACGTAGCTACTGAACTGCATGAAGCCTGCTTGTTAACAAGAAATGAAGATGGAAGTTAAGTCACTGCTAATTAAGCTCATAATTACAAATGGAAGGTCAGACAGCAGAACCCAGGGCTGTTTGAAAATGCAATAGACAAAAGAAAGGGCAAATCTGCATGTAGTAATTCAGACCATATTTGGCAGACTGTCCCACTAGAAGACTTCTCATCTGCATACAGTTCTGAAATGAAATGTTGAAATACTAAATGCAAATCGTTTGGGTTTGTACAAATTTGTCAAGGACTGTAACAGGCTTTAAACATATGTCTGATTGTTATTTGAAAACAAAAACTAATAATCATTTACTTGCAAGGGCAGCTCTATAACTTCTTGCTCCTCTTTTTATGTCTGGTCTGGAAATCCCTTCAAGGGAGCATTGCTCTTTTTGTGAATCTCCTTCAAAGCAGAAATCTCGCAGTCCTGAAGAGGCAATCACTTCATTGGCTTTTTTCCTCCCTTCCTGTCCTCCCTGCTTCCTGTTGTGAGGTGGGGAACGTGTGCACAGAGACAAAACTTAGAAGGATTTTTGACAGAAGCCTCCAAGAAGCAGTTGGAAAAGAGCAAAGAGGGTCAGAAATACCACCAGAAATAGCACAGGGAAGATGCAGGATAGTGTTGCAGGTTCACACTACTTTTCTGCTAATGTTCATCTCCTTAAGCCTAAAGTTTTGATGGATGTCTCAGACTCAGCATACTGAGGCTTTCCAGCACACCACCCTAGCAGGAAATTCCAGAGTAGGAAGTCCAAGGAAAAGACTTCTGTTCTTTCTGAAAAAAAAAATGTTTCTTTCAAGGGATATGGGCACCTTGATAGCACAGTACTGCAGAACCCTTTGGGGATTTATAAAGTCTCTTTTAAGAAATTTAGAAAGAAAACCAGCCTATCAAAGCTACTACCTTCTCTCTGCTGTGCCTCCTACTCTGGCTATTTCACCTTTGTGTGAATCACAGGCAGATCCTGACATTCATGGCAGGATGGGAAAAACTTGTAAGAATTCCCAATATCAGAATTTTAAAAAACTTATTCCTTCACCCGTAGGCTTTCATCTGACATGCTAATTTAAAAAATTTGCCTTCTAGCAGCTCAACTTTACTTCAGTGAATGTCTCACCAAGCACTTCTAATAAATACCACTTAGGATTTCTATGATACACTTGTTTGGCAGTGAAATTGTGGAGGTAAGTACTACACAAGGCTGATTGACACCTAGTTATTCAATCACCCATACTTCTATTCTGCTAGTCAGAGGCCACACATGCCAAATTTGAAGCTGAAACAACTTTTAATAGGCCTTTTAGAGGTAGCTTGGGAAGAAAACCAGGCCTATAATGAAAGCTTTAACTACGCTGCAGCTACTGCAACACCATATACCAGTTTCTCCCCTGCTGGCAATTTAGCACCATCAATACTGAGCGTCAGAGGGCTGCTCTAGGGAGGGAGTGATTACTGAAAGGATGGGAGTTGCTTTCCTAACAGTGGAAGCACATACAGAGGGATTGGGTAGCTCTCAGCTTGGGAACAAATTTTCAGTTATAACCCAGTGTGCCTCTTTGGGAGGGAAAATAGACTTCAAATAAATATTTCTTCTGAGTCCATTGCCTACACAATGTAGGTAAGCTCAGTGGCAAATTTAGAGAGGTGAAAATCCTCACTTGTCATCATACTGCACTGAAACCAAGCAGGACTGGAAGCTAAGAGGTTCAGGATGTGCTGCTTTCATGCAAGACAAGAACCTTTTACCTTCTTAGAAAAATACTCTAAAGGTGATGCTATGGTGATGCTAGGACGTAAAAACATCCTAGAAGTGGAAGAAGACTCAATAAAGAGTCTAGATAACTTCTTTTTATTTCCCCTTTTTCAAACCTTTGTCAT